>CM037874.1:36594903-36972403 GCA_021292105.1 Anadara kagoshimensis
GTAGGTAGCTTTTTACAAGAGGGTAAGTGACATACATATTATGTGACAGTATTGGTACAAGCTGGTTCCTATCAAATCCGAGATCATGAAATCAAAATGGGGATGGATTGGCCACACACTCCACAAGCCTGCATCAAATGTCATCATGCAGGCTATTGACTGGAGTCACAATGAAAGAGACAGAGGGACTGGCAAAAACAGACTTGGTGTACAAGTACTGACATAGAGTCAACAGCAGCTGGAAAGACTTGGGCTGAGTTGAAGGAGACATCTCAGAATTGTGTAAGATGAAGAGGTGTTGTTGCGGCCCATTATTCCCCAGGAATTCAGAGGCATAAGTCAAGGAATTCAATGGTACAAACCTTATTTTTCATTCCCTCAGGTCTGGCTCTGACCTTACCACATACTTCTATGACAGACTCGTAACATATCTTTGAATTTGCCTACAACAATAATAATAACAATGAGATTTGCAAGTTAGTGCTGTCCCTGGCACACAAAAAACTGCATCTTGATGCTCTTTTGTCCTGTAAAATTTCTTTAAATCCAATTGTGATTGCAGTCTTGCGTAAACAAGTGATCAAGAAATTTTCCTCTACAGTCCATTGTTTTGTCTTAATAACAAATGTATCAAATTGAGTGTACCAAGAGAGATAACTCTTGCATATTATCATTTTTCTCCACAAGTAGCCAATGTTTGTGAAAAATTTTCACATATTTGCTGAATAAGGTTACTTTATAACAAACTAATTGCACAGAAATAAGTAGCAAATCATGATTTTGGCTACCAGGAATGAAAATGACAACAATATGGAAAGATTAATAAGGTCACACTACACAAGTTAATTGACGTATCGCCAACCATGCCTACAATGTTCCAACGTTGGCCACCATAACGGTACCAAAGCAGCATCACGGCAACTATTGAGGTTCTAGTGTCAGTGACATCAGTCTTCATTCTTTTTAACTCTTTTTGCGTGTAATTCAAGCATGTCATCCCTTTGTCGGAACATTTTTGGCGTGGTCAGCGATCCGTCAATTAGGTTCATGCCAAGCCTGCACTGTGTTTACATAATGTGAGAACTGATGACCAGGCTCATGAGGCTAGCCTAGGAATCTCAAGTTAACCTTTCTGGCAATTTTCTTTTGAAATAGAAGAATTTCAGTCCATGATAGCATAATTTTAGGATTTACTGTATGCTATAAACTAAATTTCAGAATCTTTCCTAGGCAAATAACCAATTTTAAAAACATCACTTTAATACGAAATGGATCAGTGCAGCAAAAACTTATGCAATGGGGTTTGCCGCTGTAACACGCGATACCTGCTAACGTTTATGCGGAACACTTATTTCCAATGGAAATGGAATTGCAAAAGATGACGTTTCCCGTAAAAATGATGTTATTCCGGGAACTTGTGATGTTTACGTTTTACAAAACATTCCGCACAAACGTTAAGAGGTATTGATCATGTGGTACAGTGGCAAACTCCATTAACAGAAATAGGCAATTAACCAATATGTAGTTAAGTGGAATAGACTGTACATAAGTGTATATAACATTACCAATTCTTCTGAAACAAATAGCTGGACTAGTCCTGTCCAATCTTTGATTACTAGAAATGTTCCAACCAGTCGGCTATACACAACCCATCCACAGAGACGGACATCTTCTCCAATGTTGTTTACTGATAATTCTCCACATAAATGTGTTCTTTTGGTAAAAGTTACCTTTTCTGTAATAAATAACAAATAATTAATGCATTTTATACTACAGAAGCAGTGCCTAAAATTGAAATTACTATAAAATAACGGTAGTTCTACATTTCTGTAATTTTTAAAATTACTTGTAGCTAAATTTCTGAAATTAGCTAAAATATAGTCCATTTTAAATATTTTTTCACAAATTTGATAAAATAGGTTGCTTTTTGAAAGAATTTCTCAGAAATTAGTACCTAATGGTGATTTTGGCTACCACATGTACCAGGAGTGTGAATATAGGGTAGTTTCTGCTGGGGGAAAATTATTAAAATTTCCCAGTATGACCCCTAAAAATTCCAAACACAACAATTAAGACATACAATGGAATGCAAAGAGAGATTTTGAATAACAACATTTTTCTGTGTAAAAACTGACTAAAACATAATTCATAACCCTGTATTTAATTGTTTAATCTTCATAAAGGTTCAATAATCTGAACAAAGACTAATTGCATAATGTTTCTCAGAGTTTTAAATATATTTACAAAATGGTTAAGATTATAAAACTATATCAAATGGTTAAGATTGAAAAACTATATCACTGACTGCATGTTTACGAAAACTATTATTTCATTTTGGTACACTCTTAATATTGTTAAAAGTGTATAAGAATCTGATACCTATCATGTCGTAGTGGAGCAGGACATTTTTTAATAAATAAATAAAACAGATGGGGTGTTAATATTTTTATAAAAATTAGGAGATTTTAACCTTCCGTGTGGGAGAAGCAGCGATAACAGGAGATTCCAAAATTTTTGTCTTGATATTGGGAGACTCCCGCTCATATCGGGAGGGTTGGTAGGTATGGATAATTTGACATTCCACTGTGATAGTGGAGGAAACCAGAGTATCCAGAGGAAACCATCAACCTATGGCAAGAGAACTGACAAATTTTCTCACAGTTACATGTCAGATATACCCAAGTAGGATTTGAACCTAGGCAGTGAGGGGCATTGCAGAGCTGCCAACTGACCAGCAACCAATGGGTCAAGCGGGTATCCGGCTGACCCGTCTTGAAAAGGGACTGAACTGAAAATGGTCTTAGAATTTGAGGATTTGCAGTGTTCATTCATCACCACTCAGATCCACCTGTAAATTGTAATCACTGTGAATTTGAGTGATTATATGGATGGACTAAAGGTGTAATGAATTAATTTTAAGGGAGTAGCAGGTGAAAAATCACAAAATTACTGCCTGTGTACTGTATCCATTTCTTTGTGAAATCACACCACAATGCACCATTTTATTTATCTTTAAAATTATTTTTTTCAGTGGGGGTGCATCAAGAACACTCCCCCTCCACTTGGCAGTCAGAAATGCACCTGTGGTGCATTTCGTTTGTGACTCACAACTATGCAAACTTTGAATATTGGTCTGGCAACTCTGCATTGTAAATCCCTATAGATAGTTCCCATGTGATGTCACACTGTCCATTTCACAGGTAAAGTAGCGGCCATTTTGTAGGCATTTAGAAATTGAATCTTATTAATTCTTTCTAAAATAAGATGTATAAAATTTATTGTCACATCGTTGTTGTGGGGACAAAAATCTTATAAAATATACCAAATCAAAGTAAAAACATTGGCCATTTCATAAATTTAAAAACTTTATTGATATCCTGATTACTTTTTGAAAAACAGTAATTTAAAAATTAACAAATTTGGTTAAAATAGATAGATAAATGATATAGATTGCCCAATAAAATGGCGACCACTCTACTGAAAAATTTGTCTGCTAGAGGTCCATGGGAACTATCTATAAGTGCATGCATTAGACCACTTTGCCACCAAAAGTAGTTTTAAAACTGCAATTTCATGGACAAGTTGTTTGAAGACAACCAGAAATATCAACAACCAGCAAAGTAATGAAAATCCAGTCTATTCAACTCCAAATTAAACTGCATTGGGAAGGGGTGCACTCTATCAAAGGCTTTTGCAAAATCCATTACCACATTGTAAAATGATTTTATTCAACACGATCTTGGCGTTTGATTTTATTTATATGGAAGAATTTGTTCATAATTTTTTTAAAAGAAGTACTACCTCTCCTAGGCACTGTTTTGTTGAAACAAACATGCCGATGATGATGAACCGGGGGGTTGACAGAGGCGTTTGACCTACTGGCACTTGCAGTGTGAAACGGTACTTGTAACGATCTCGTGCTGGAGCAAATTTTGTTGTAATTAGGTAAAGATTTTCTTAACCGAGTTTCAATTCCACGGTTTCTGAATACACATGTACAACATCGTTTGGAAAACATGATCAGGTTTAAGCGACATGTGCATTTAGTGGTGTGTTATCGAACCTTATTCTAGAGTGACCTATCTTGTTTTACCCAATGTTGGAAAAATGGTACTCTAGAGTGACATATTATTGTCATAATTTAACCATATCAATGCCTATTCACTGAAAGCTTATTTGGCTTTTGATAGAAGCCTAGCACATTAAAGAATACACGTTTTAACTGTTGAATATGTGTAAGACTTTCACATTTATAACTTCAGAATCAAGTTCTGTTTTAACTTAACGGGATATAAGAATAGAGACTACTAAGGAACAAAATTTTCCTGCGCTGTCAAATTTTGCCAATTTTCCCGTATTTCATCCACATCTATCCATTTTGAGATATTTTCTTTTTTAAAAAAATAAAGTTCATGCTGCAATCTTTTTCTGACTGATATCCCCCCCCCCCCCCCCCCCCCCCCAGATCTGGATAAATATAGAGTAAATACTAAGTAAGAAGTTTTGTTGTTTTTCGGGCTTGGTCGAATCAATGATGAAGAATTTTTGTAAAAAATTTGATTTTTTTCCATTTTTACGGACAATAAAGACAACTTTTTTTGTTACATAAACGATTGAAAAATGCATATCCAAGAGTTTTGAAAAGCTAATTCAGAGTAAATTATGTATAGTCAATTTTTGTAGACCTACCCCATTTTCACCATACTTTGCAATTGGCTGACGCCATGTCTTATTCAGCCTTAGAGCTTAAAGTTTAAAAAAATACATGTCATGTATAAATACATAATTTTTTCACATATAGTTTTATCATAGTTAAATCCATTAACAATTTCAACCGTGACAGTGTTACATATAATTTTGGAAATTATTTGCAAAAGAGTATAAATGGGCGGACATGGCTGTCTGGCTTTCGAAGTCAAGGGTTCGAACCCCACTCAGACTTGGAAATTTTCAGAGATGATTTTCATCTCCTGCCCATACTAGATCTGTAAAAAGTTAAATACAAGTATAGTCTTGCAAAGTTCAAAATTTTATAATATTGTTATTTTTCAAGATATTCAGGAATTTAAGGTGTCAATTTTAAGTTATTTTCTAGATAAAAACATTTGCATTTAGTTTGGACAAAAATATTCCTCAGTAGTTCCTAAAAGAGATTACAGAAAATTGCTTATTTAAGTTAAGGAAATTTTCAGCTAAGGAAAGATTGTGAAACCGGGGCCAGAAGCATATATCCTTAAAGTATTTTTCACAACTTTGCTCAGACAGGTTACTCTTTTTTGAAAGACTTTTTTCTCAAAAAATGGCCAATCATGGATGTGTATGACCAAAGACATGCGTACTCACGTTGTACTGATTTGAAATTACAGTGGAAACACTTTCAGAAGTTCTAGCATTTTTAAGAGGCAATTGTACCAAATCTTGTTTATTTTTGTAGTTGATATCAGGGGACAAACATGCGTGTCACATTGAGATTCTAAGGCCACTAATGACAGGGGCGTAGCTGGGTGTTTATGATGTGGACGCCTAAAGAGGGCAGGGGTTTGGGGGCCGCCCTGATGCGAATTTTTGGCCCTCCATGCAGGGCGCTATTTATCAGAATTTTTCTTATAATTTTATGCTATGCTGTGGTAGTTTTTGTCGTTCTTTTGAGGACTGGTTCATTCTTAACCCTCAACTCATCATCATTCAAAGCGAAAAGATCGCCGGCAAAGTCAAGACAACACCGGAACCGCACCTCAGAGGCTATCGAAGTCAGGTATAAACCGAATTCGTATATAACATTTCCGGTGAAGACCAACGGTTTGGTATAAGAAATATATTATATTCTCTCTCTCTCACTCTCTCTCGTTTTTTTTTTTTTTTTTTTTTTTTTTTTTTTTTTTTTTTGCGAGAACGATGTGGACGTTTTTACGTACAAACGTACGCCTGGCTACGCCCCTGAATGATACAAAACAAGACTAGTGAAAAGTAAAATGTTGAAGTTTAAGATGAAGTTGAAGTAGTTCAGTTAGAAGGTTGTCTCTTCATATGGCATGGTGTAGTAGTTTGAGTTACTAGTAGTTTAATATATGAATTTGTAAACATTCTTCGATGTATCGATGACCGTGCGCTACAATGTGTTTGGTAACACTTTAATATATTTTTTTAATGTCAAAGTATTGAGTTAGAATCTCGGTTTTCTAATTTATTTATTTATTTTTTTTGCCTATATTTTCTTTTTCTTGAAATGTATTAAATGAATGTATTTTATGATTAAATTCAAACAATGGTTGATGACAGCGTCATCGCGGCGAATCGGCCTGTTACAGACCAGTCTTGTATCAGCTATAAGGAGCAGAATAATGTGAGATAAATACTATAATTATACCTAATTCATAAATACTGACGATTGATTGGATGAGCGCAGTCACACGGCGAGGATAGAAACATCTTTCCCTCACGCGATCGACTTTCCCGATTCCCTTATTCGGAACACACCATATGAACGTCACCATCACATTGATAATTATGACGTCATCGATTGAGAATCGGTCACGGCTTTCTAGCGTTTTTTAATGAATCGGAGAAAAACTTTCATATTGTCTTATTTTTTTATTGTTTAACATCTTTTTCTTTCTTTCTGTCTATCTTATTACCATGGTTATATTTCGGTATAATAAGCACTCAACGGTAATAAATGTATAGTATGACGTCACGGTTATTGGAAAATACGCCTTTACGAAAAAGCTCTTCACGGTTTTTTTTAGATTAATTAGCAGCACATACATCAGATATCCTCTCTAGATGATAAATCACCGTCGAAAAAAAACCCATTTGCAATTAAAAAAATCAATTGATCAATTTACACATTTTTGCGATTGTTTGCTTCCAATGGCTTTTGTGTATTTAGAACAACGTAAGTGATGTTTTTCAAGTATGACTCGTTTAGAAGTAATTGATGCAATTGGACACTTTTGATCGAGACCACAGATCCTTTGTTACATTAAAAAAAAATTTGAATCAGGTTTTCCAAATAAATATTATTAAACTGATAATGGAATATATTATGTTGAATTAAAGTGATACGTTTCCAAAGTTGTAGTACAGACCTGTCGAAAGTTTAACAAGCTTTAAGCTAATGAAGGAACCGAATCTCAGCTACCGCGTGGCCTAGATTTGGATAGCTAGGAACTGAAAAACTGCCAAAAGATAGATACAGCTGCTGCCGAGATCTAGCTAACGAGGAGCCCGGATGTGGTGTCGATTTGATACCTAAGTTATTGTAGTGTTAAACTTTGGACAGGAATGTACTGTAACAGCTAGACGGGTGAATGGTTTATTGACTCTTTTTTAATTCAATATTTTTACATCTCAACTAAATCACTTGTGTTTCATTTTCCAGAAAGGTTACTAAATGTTAACGGTTTTATTATGGATTTTTTACAGTCAGGGGAGGTAACCGAAATGACTACTTGGATATAATTGCAATGTCCAATCAACTATTAACCATGTCTGTGTTTAAGCAATAGGTCAATTAAAAATGATCGGATACTATTAGACCACTAACCTTACAGCATATTGAAAACAGTTGAGTGGAGTAAAAATATCAAATAGAAAATTTGGAATGAATGGACGTGTAATATGAAATTCTACATCAGAAATATAATCGAGTATTGTTTCGAAATCCGGATTTACCAAAATTTATAGACTTTCATACAGAAAACATAGACTTATGTCAATTTTAGGAATTAAATCTAAATAATTACAGTACAGACCTGCTAAAAGTTTAACACTCAACTAACGAATTAGTGACTATTCGGCAGTTCATCTCGACCTCTTGTTACTTATATCCCGTCAACGTTTTGACAGCTGCTGTCATTTCTGTCCGTATTTTTTTCGGCCACTTGGCAGCCGTTCTTCGACTTCTTTTCGTCATTTCTGTGTTAAACTTTCGACAGGTCTGTAATGTGTATGCATCAATAAAAGAAAGATGGCACGAGTGGATATTATCACCAGTGGAAACCAAAATGTAGTTTTACCCTTTGAAGAACAATTGAAACCTGTTCTGTTTTCTATGAAAATGTTTGGATTTTATTACGAAAAGCAGTATCCACATGCAACGGAGACAGCTGCACATGTACACGGGACGGATTTGAACTCTTTGCCAAATCGGAACAGATATTTTGTGAAGGATATGATAAGGAAAGTTGCTAACAGCAGAACATATTCCTTTGTGATTCTTGTTATTTTAATTATCAGCGGAATTCGGTATTTTCCATCATTTTGGATAGGTCCGTCTTTCGACAGCGATATAGTACTCGAAGTCATAACAATGGCGTTTTCAGTCCAATGTCTTGTGAATAGATTAGTGTTATTTATTTCTTTTGGAAAAGACGATCGCTTCATAGAATTAAAAAATCATTTCAATAACAGAGTTGCAACAAGTTTAAATGGCAATGTTAAATTTCAGAAACGTATTAAAATGAGTGTAGCATGTTTTACTAGTTTGGCATGGATAGTGTTTGCTTTTGAAATCTTCGGATCGTTTTTTATGACAATTTCTGATGTGATAATGGCGTACGTAGTGGCAGTCTGCAGCCCGCTACCCGAATCCGTGCCAGCACGCATAATTTCGTGTCTTATTACATTTTACGGAATTGCAACATGGAGTTTGACCACGTGCCACATAATGTGTGTCAGCTGTATAATCTATTATGAATTTGATAAAGTCAATCACGCTTTAGAAAAAGCACTGAAAGATGAAGGAATAACCACCATAACACATATAGAACAATATCGGGTCTGTCACGAACGCTTATGTGAGGCTGTGGGGCTAGCAGATTTGGATTTTAAATATTTGGTGGCGAACAATTATGTTACAAACATGTTCATGAGTTGTTTTGTGATATATAATCTTATCAGTAATCCGGGAACAACATTTTACTTTTTAATCCTCGAAATCTCCTGGATAATATTTAATCTTTTATCTGTTCTTCTGGTATCCTGGGTGGCTGCTTTAGTCAATGAATCGGTGAGTATCGTGAAATTTACAGTATTATTTTGCTGTTTAATCCTCGAAATCTCCTGGATAATCTTTAATCTTTTATCTGTTCTACTAGTATCCTGGGTGGCTGCTTTAGTCAATGAATCGGTGAGTATCGTGAAATTTACAATATTATTTTGCTTTTTAATCCTCGAAATCTCCTGGATAATCTTTAATCTTTTATCTGTTCTACTAGTATCCTGGGTGGCTGCTTTAGTCAATGAATCGGTGAGTATCGTGAAATTTACAATATTATTTTGCTTTTTAATCCTCGAAATCTCCTGGATAATCTTTAATCTTTTATCTGTTCTACTAGTATCCTGGGTGGCTGCTTTAGTCAATGAATCGGTGAGTATCGTGAAATTTACAATATTATTTTGCTTTTTAATCCTCGAAATCTCCTGGATAATCTTTAATCTTTTATCTGTTCTTCTGGTATCCTGGGTGGCTGCTTTAGTCAATGAATCGGTGAGTATCGTGAAATTTACAGTATTATTTTGCTGTTTAATCCTCGAAATCTCCTGGATAATCTTTAATCTTTTATCTGTTCTACTAGTATCCTGGGTGGCTGCTTTAGTCAATGAATCGGTGAGTATCGTGAAATTTACAATATTATTTTGCTTTTTAATCCTCGAAATCTCCTGGATAATCTTTAATCTTTTATCTGTTCTACTAGTATCCTGGGTGGCTGCTTTAGTCAATGAATCGGTGAGTATCGTGAAATTGACAATATTATTTTGCTTTTTAATCCTCGAAATCTCCTGGATAATCTTTAATCTTTTATCTGTTCTACTAGTATCCTGGGTGGCTGCTTTAGTCAATGAATCGGTGAGTATCGTGAAATTTACAGTATTATTTTGCTTTTTAATCCTCGAAATCCCTTGGATAATCTTTAATCTTTTATCTGTTTTTCGTATCCTTGGTGACTGCTTTAGTCAACGAATCGGTGAGTATTATAAAACTTATAAAATTATTTCACTTTTTAATCCTCGAAATCTTTTTAATTTGTTATCTGTTTATCTGCTATCCTGGGTGACTGCCTTGATCAATAAATACTTATAGGGAAGTATCATAAAACTTAAATATTATTTTGCTTTTTGATCCTCGAAATCTCCTGGATAATCTTTTATCTGTTCTACTAGTATCCTGGGTGGCTGCTTTAGTCAATGAATCGGTGAGTATCGTGAAATTTACAGTATTATTTTGCTTTTTAATCCTCGAAATCTCCTGGATAATATTTAATCTTTTATCTGTTCTTCTGGTATCCTGGGTGGCTGCTTTAGTCAATGAATCGGTGAGTATAGTGAAATTTACAATATTATTTTGCTTTTTAATCCTCGAAATCTCCTGGATAATCTTTAATCTTTTATCTGTTCTACTAGTATCCTGGGTGGCTGCTTTAGTCAACGAATCGGTGAGTATTGTGAAACGTATAGTATTATTTTGGTTTTTAATCCTCGAAATCTCTAATTTGTTATCTGTTCTTCTGGTATCCTGGGTGACTGCCTTGGTCAATGAATCGGTGAGTATCTTATCTTTACTACTGTCATGTGCTACTTTATGATACAATACATTCAAAAGTAGCTCATGACACTACATTACTGCATTGTATCTTTGGAACACTGTGATAACTCCGAACGTAAAACGTAGTTTTACTGCGGTCGGGGTCCAATCAAAATCTTTGCATTAGAATTCATTATTTGTGGTTATATCTTTATTCATATTTAAGGCACGTTTGTTATATTACAACGGTGGTAACGTGGATTCATGAGTCAAGGTGTCTATGAAGAAAACAAAAATTGGGACACCACAATTATTGATTGAAATTATAGTATGGAAAATGAAAGTACAATTACATATTTTGTGCACTGTACGCGGATTTTGTCCCAAGATTTTTCACTAGAGCAAATCAAAGCATTCAACACTTTTAAAAATAAAGCAAGAAAATAATATTTGTGTGCCGTTCATGATTCGATGACGTCAATAGACAAAGACAACTCATAGCAAAAACTTACTGATCCAAAAATAACTGAAAAAGTAAAAAGTAAAATATTGGCTTTAATTTGGAAATGGGTCCCCCCCCCGTAAAATGATTGTTTGTTTACGTTATTATTATTATTCAGTGTAGATTCTGGACGAATGTCAAAGGGTCATTCATTTTTTATTTTGTCAAATTACCCGATTGTTAAGGCCTTAGTGGACCATATTTAACATTACATTTTTTTTTAAATTTGCCCCTTCGGAGGAAAAATCCTAGAACGAAAGCTGATTATTATTATTATTATTATTATTATTATTATTATTATTATATTATTATTATTATTATTATTATTATTATTATTATTATGCATTTATGTGACATTATAATACATTTCAGGCTCACTCACCATTAGATAACATTTATAAAATAGACGTTTCTGAAGCAACGCCACAGCAACTGGGACAGGTAAGCTACTGCTTAATCATGCCACCTCTACCCCCCACCCCCCACCCCCACCCCGAACAAGCAATAACTTGTCAAAATATGGGTTATAGATAGCTGATATATTCGTTTTTATTTGATTAATTGGTTGAAATTTACAATTGTAAGCATGGCCGAAGCATCGTAAACAATGACAAAACCAAAATATCGCAACAGTAAAGTGACAAAAACCAAAATATCGCAGCAGTAAAATGACAAAAACCAAAATATCGCAACAGTAAAGTGACAAAAACCAAAAACCAAAATATCGCAGCAGTAAAACGACAAAAACCAAAAAACAAAATATCGCAGCAGTAAAACGACAAAAACCAAAAACTAAAATATCGCAGCAGTAAAACGACAAAAACCAAAAACCAAAATATCGTAGCAGTAAAACAACAAAAACCAAAAACCAAAATATCGCAGCAGCAAAACGACAAAAACCAAAAACCAAAATATCGCAGCAGTAAAACGACAAAAACCAAAAACCAAAATATCGTAGCAGTAAAACGACAAAAACCAAAAACCAAAATATCGCAGCAGTAAAATGACAAAAACCAAAATATCGCAGAAGTAAAACGACAAAAACCAAAAACCAAAATATCGCAGCAGTAAAATTACAAAAACCAAAATATCGCAGCAGTAAAACGACAAAAACCAAAAACAAAATATCGCAGCAGTAAAACGACAAAAACCAAAATATCGCAGCAGTAAAACGACAAAAACCAAAAACCAAAATATCGCAGCAGTAAAATGACAAAAACCAAAATATCGCAGAAGTAAAACGACAAAAAACCAAAAACTAAAATATCGCAGCAGTAAAACGACAAAAACCAAAAACCAAAATATCACGACAAAAACCAAAAACCAAAATATCGCAGCAGTTAAAACGACAAAAACCAAAAACCAAAATATCGCAGCAGTAAAATGACAAAAACCAAAAACCAAATATCGCAGCAGTAAAACGACAAAAACCAAAAACCAAAATATCGCAGCAGTAAAATAACAAAAACCAAAATATCGCAGCAGTAAAATAACAAAAACCAAAATATCGCAGCAGAAAAACGACAAAAACCAAAATATCGCAGCAGTAAAACGACAAAAACCAAAAACCAAAATATCGCAGCAGTAGAACGACAAAAACCAAAATATCGCAGCAGTAAAATGACAAAAACCAAATATCGCAGCAGTAAAACGACAAAAACCAAAATATCGCAGAAGTAAATGACAAAGACAAAGCATCATAACTATAAAACGGACAAACAAGACAGGTTACTGTTGTGACGTATCGTATAGGTAAAGCTCTTAAAGTGTATAATTGGTACAACGACCCAGAGAAGGCAAAACTGCTATACCTACTGTCATCAATTTTAATGAAGATTTAATTGGTGTTGATATTATATACTTAAATTTAAGTTTATATTGATCTACTATTTCTATTTTCAGTTAAATCTATTCCTGTCCAGACTTACTGGTACCTCTGTTGGTTTCACATTCGTCGGTATGTTTACTGTTACTAAGGAAGTTATACTGACGGTAAGTAGTCATGTTTACTGTAACTAAGGAAGTTATACTGACGATAAGTAGTCATGTTTACTGTTACTAAGGAAGTCATACTGACGGTAAGAAGTCATGTTTACTGTTACTAAGGAAGTCATACTGACGGTAAGAAGTCATGTTTACTGTTACTAAGGAAGTTATACTGACGGTAAGAAGTCATGTTTACTGTTACTAAGGAAGTTATACTGGCGGTTAGTAGTCATGTTTACTGTTACTAAGGAAGTCATACTGACGGTAAGTAGTCATGTTTACTGTTACTAAGGAAGTCATACTGACGGTAAGTAGTCATGTTTACTGTTACTAAGGAAGCTATACTGACGGTAAGTAGTCATGTTTACTGTTACTAAGGAAGTCATACTGACGGTAAGTAGTCATGTTTACTGTTACTAAGGAAGTCATACTGACGGTAAGAAGTCATGTTTACTGTTACTAAGGAAGTTATACTGACGGTTAGTAGTCATGTTTACTGTTACTAAGGAAGCTATACTGACGGTAAGTAGTCATGATTACTGTTACTAAGGAAGCTATACTGACGGTAAGTAGTCATGATTACTGTTACTAAGGAAGTTATACTGACAGTAAGTAGTCATGTTTACTGTTACTAAGGAAGTCATACTGACGGTAAGTAGTCATGTTTACTGTAACTAAGGAAGTCATACTGACGATAAGTAGTCATGTTTACTGTTACTAAGGAAGTCATACTGACGGTAAGTAGTTATGTTTACTGTTACTAAGGAAGTCATACTGACGGTAAGTAGTCATGTTTACTGTTACTAAGGAAGTCATACTGACGGTAAGAAGTCATGTTTACTGTTACTAAGGAAGTTATACTGACGGTTAGTAGTCATGTTTACTGTTACTAAGGAAGCTATACTGACGGTAAGTAGTCATGATTACTGTTACTAAGGAAGTTATACTGACAGTAAGTAGTCATGTTTACTGTTACTAAAGAATTCATACTGACGGTAAGTAGTCATGTTTACTGTTACAAAGGAAGTCATACTGACGGTAAGAAGTCATGATTACTGTTACTAAGGAAGTTATACTGACGGTTAGTAGTCATGTTTACTGTTACTAAGGAAGCTGTACTGACGGTTAGTAGTCATGTTTACTGTTACTAAGGAAGTCATACTGACGGTAAGTAGTCATGTTTACTGTTACTAAGGAAGCTGTACTGACGGTTAGTAGTCATGATTACTGTTACTAAGGAAGTTATACTGACGATAAGTAGTCATGTTTACTGTTACTAAGGAAGTCATACTGACGGTAAGTAGTCATGTTTACTGTTACTAAGGAAGTCATACTGACGGTAAGAAGTCATGTTTACTGTTACTAAGGAAGCTATACTGACGGTAAGTAGTCATGTTTACTGTTACTAAGGAAGTCATACTGCCGGTAAGTAGTCATGTTTACTGTTACTAAGGAAGTCATACTGTCGGTTAGTAATCATGTTTACTGTTACTAATAAGCTATACTGACGGTAAGTAGTCATGTTTACTGTTACTAAGGAAGTCATACTGACGGTAAGTAGTCATGTTTACTGTTACTAAGGAAGTTATACTGACGATAAGTAGTCATGTTTACTGTTACTAAGGAAGTCATACTGACGGTACGTAGTCATGTTTACTGTTACTAAGGAAGTCATACTGACGGTAAGAAGTCATGTTTACTGTTACTAAGGAAGTTATACTGACGGTTAGTAGTCATGTTTACTGTTACTAAGGAAGCTATACTGACGGTAAGTAGTCATGATTACTGTTACTAAGGAAGTTATACTGACAGTAAGTAGTCATGTTTACTGTTACTAAGGAAGTCATACTGACGGTAAGTAGTCATGTTTACTGTTACTAAGGAAGTCATACTGACGATAAGTAGTCATGTTTACTGTTACTAAGGAAGTCATACTGACGGTAAGTAGTCATGTTTACTGTTACTAAGGAAGTCATACTGACGGTAAGTAGTCATGTCATGTTTACTGTTACTAAGGAAGTCATACTGACGGTAAGTAGTCATGTTTACTGTTACTAAGGAAGTCATACTGACGGTAAGTAGTCATGTTTACTGTTACTAAGGAAGTCATACTGACGGTAAGTAGTCATGTTTACTGTTACTAAGGAAGTCATTCTGACGGTAAGTAGTCATGTTTACTGTTACTAAGGAAGTCATACTGACGGTAAGTAGTCATGTTTACTGTTACTAAGGAAGTCATACTGACGGTAAGTAGTCATGTTTACTGTTACTAAGGAAGTCATACTGACGGTAAGTAGTCATGTTTACTGTTACTAAGGAAGTCATACTGACGGTAAGAAGTCATGTTTACTGTTACTAAGGAAGTTATACTGACGGTTAGTAGTCAGGTTTACTGTTAAGGAAGCTATACTGACGGTAAGTAGTCATGATTACTGTTACTAAGGAAGTTATACTGACAGTAAGTAGTCATAATTACTGTTACTAAGGAAGTCATACTGACGGTAAGTAGTCATGTTTACTGTTACTAAGGAAGTCATACTGACGGTAAGAAGTCATGTTTACTGTTACTAAGGAAGTTATACTGACGGTTAGTAGTCATGTTTACTGTTACTAAGGAAGCTATACTGACGGTAAGTAGTCATGATTACTGTTACTAAGGAAGTTATACTGACGATAAGTAGTCATGTTTACTGTTACTAAGGAAGTCATACTGACGGTAAGTAGTCATGTTTACTGTTACTAAGGAAGTCATACTGACGGTAAGAAGTCATGTTTACTGTTACTAAGGAAGTTATACTGACGGTTAGTAGTCATGTTTACTGTTACTAAGGAAGCTACACTGACGGTAAGTAGTCATGATTACTGTTACTAAGGAAGTCATACTGACGGTAAGTAGTCATGTTTACTGTTAAGGACGGTTAGTAGTTATGGCTATAATGTTTATTCAGGGACCTGCAAAAATGACCTTCATGTGCTGTTGTGCATGTGACGTAAACGTCACCAAGAACATCACTTTCGGTGTAAACATCGTCATTTTCGCCATGTAAAATCACCATAGCGCCAACATTTTCCTTTCTACAGAATCACTATGGATGCTATTTTCCAGTGCAGAGCTGTCTAAAGTTGATGCTGTGCTACCTAAGTGTAGCGGAGTGACGGAAATATGGATATCTCTCTCTCTCTCTCTCTCTCTCTCTCTCTCTCTCTCTCTCTCTCTCTCTCCAAGTGTCTGGTATGGTCTTGCAGACATCGACGATCATGGCCCTCATTCTTCCCTGTTCTCAGTCTTTCCCATGAGATCATAATTGGTACCCTCTTTATTCGTTGCAAATTGGTTTAAGCTGTCTCTAAATTATGTGCGTTATCTTTTTCTGCTCTTGTTTCTACATATTTTCCACATAGATATCTAATGACCTTAAAAAAACTACTAAATAACACCTGCCTAAAAGCTATCGAAATGTTAAAAATCATGGACCGAGATGAGCTGGTCTATTTACACTGATTCGTTAGCATTACATAGTATTACACCTTTGACAGGCATGTACTGTACATTTCTAGTTTAATAAGTAATGCCTGAGAAAACACCACTTAATCAAAGTATATTGCCTGAGAAAGCACCACTTAATCAAAGTATATTGCCTGAGAAAACACCACTTAATCAAAGTATATTGCCTGAGAAAGCACCACTTAATCAAAGTATATTGCCTGAGAAAGCACCACTTAATCAAAGTATATTGCCTGAGAAAGCACCACTTAATTAAAGTATATTGCCTGAGAAAGCACCTCTTAATCAAAGTATATTGCCTGAGAAAGCACCACTTAATCAAAGTATATTGCCCGAGAAAGCACCACTTAATCAAAGTATATTGCCTGAGAAAGCACCACTTAATTAAAGTATATTGCCCGAGAAAGCACCACTTAATCAAAGTATATTGCCTAAGAAAGCACCACTTAATCAAAGTATATTGCCTGAGAAAGCACCACTTAATCAAAGTATATTGCCTGAGAAAGCACCACTTAATCAAAGTATATTGCCTGAAAAAGCACCACTTAATCAAAGTATATTGCCTGAGAAAGCACCACTTAATCAAAGTATATTGCCTGAAAAAGCACCACTTAATCAAAGTATATTGCCTGAGAAAGCACCACTTAATCAAAGTACATATGTTATGCACACGAAATAGAATCAATGCTGCTTCAAAAGCTCTTAAAACTATACGTTGTTTCATTGTTTCAATTTAAATACTTTCAACACAGTTGGTAAAATTCTAAGTCCACTTTCACAAATCAAAATTAGAGTGCAATAATATATGGTTGGCTTATTATGGTTAGATTGATAATTAGCTTAATTATGCTTTGTGGAATTGGGCGCTGCTACTCTGGTAAATCGGTACCATTTTAAGTTTTTTAGTGTTATTGATACTATTTGAAGTACTAATAAACATGTAAATTGTTTTATCATTGAATATGAATGTTATAAGTACTTTTGTTAATATAAGTACTATCTTAATGCTTTTTTTAAATTGGTACAACCTTTCCAGTTTTTTCAGAGTAACTGGTTGCTAATTTCACATTTGCTAGTTATGAATTGTCCAGTGTGTATCTGTTATCAATATCTAAAATATGCTATCTATTACATACACTGCACTATAGTCTAAATGTTTGGTCATTCTTTACAAAAATGTATTTTTGTAGAATATTTGTTAATTTTGTAAACTATTTTATTTCACTTTATTATGCCAGGTGATACTTTTGAATATTGATGATTGATAACCCCATCATGGAACCTACTTCGATTGTTGAAAATTATCAGTCCATTTGGTCTATAAATGTTTGCAAAACTCATTGCAATTGACGTATCACCGGCCACGCCCACAATGTTCCGACACTGACCGCCATCACGGTACCAAAGCAGCGTCACGGCAACTAATGATGTTCTAGTGTCAGTGACGTCATTAAACCGCACAATTCAGGCCGAGTTTTCATTCTTTTTGCGTGTAATTCAAGCATGTCGACCCTTTTTTGGAACATAGTGAGCGTGACCGGCGATACGTTAATTATCAATTTTATATACCGAGGACTTTTTATAAATTTTACAGATTCCTAATAATTATGATTTTTTTTCTTTTTCCTTTTTCAGTTGGCGGGATTATTTGTCACTTATTTTTTCCTGCTTTTACAGTTTAAAATTTGATCAGTTACTGGAGTAAAGCGAACCGTACGATACAGAACTATCGGTGATAGCTACCGCATTCCTGTTGTAATTCAGTAAAATAATAAAAAGTATTAAAAAAATTGATTGTTTTAGAGCATTTTACGTCCCAGTCAAGAATATTTCAATTAAATTTGGAGACATTAACAGCTATGAGTAAAGTGGCATAATTTTTCACCGTTGCAGTGCAATCGGGGCAATGTGAAGAGAAGGGGTCCGTTTGCGTACCACGCCTACAATAGCTCGGGCATCAATTTTTTATGTTTTTTCCAACGGTTCCATCTACTTTGTAAATGCCAGGTAAAAGCAAAAGAACAGGCATTACCTATTTTGACAGACCCGGTAGGGGTTCGAACCTTATTAATTGTACTGCCAAGGTCATTGTATTCGTTCGAAGCAACAAATTATGTGAAATTTTCAGTAAAAACCGAAAACATTTCAATAACTTTATTTACTTGAACCTGGTATTGACGGAAAATCGTTTTATGGCAACAATTATCATATCTTCGAGCATAGTGTTAATGCAATGTTTTTGCATGTTGAAAATCAGGCGAATAGATTATCCTTTTGCGTATACTGCGTAACACGCCAAAAATGACATCATATCCTATTTAAACACCATCATTTTCAAAATATTGTTGATAAGCGAGATGTTTCTGTGTCCGAAGTGTTCCTGGATATATTTGACGTCCCATAGTTCCATGCTCCTATCACTCAATTTGGATTACACACGTGGCGGATGTAGCTAGCTTAACAGGACGTGCTTAACCTTCCGGAGCACTCGGTCTCACTTCTTTATTAGAAGTTGACCCTAACTTCTCAGTTTCAAAGTTTTTACTTTGCTTCTGGGTTGTGATTTGGACGTGGATTAGTATGTTTTGTTTTGATTAACAATGTACAAAGAAAGTAATTAAAAGACAAATTGATATGTTTTATTAACAAAGTTAACAAGCGAATTGTATAACAATGGCAGACAATATACACTGCCATCCAAACACGTATTGACAATCTTAACAAAATGAAAAATCTTCGAAAACATCAATCTGCTAAAGCTCACAAAACTAAAGTGGTTTTTTTAGGTAAAATAATGTTTGTTTTTTAAATATTTTCCCAAAAATTTTCATTAATATTCTATGAAAATTGTTTTTCGAAACAACTTTGCTGCTTATCTTTATTTTTTTAGTTAAGATTTTAATTTAAAAAAAATTCAAAATTTTTAATTATGAATAAAATTTCGAAAAAAAAATTTGAATAAAAGTTTATTGATAGCAGTGTATAGTCATATAAATGTAAATATAACAAAAATGATAAGTAATACAGTCACACAATGGATGTTATTATCTTGAATATCAAGATTTATATATATATATATAAAACACAATTTAGATATAAACAACTTTGTTCTGGGTTTGTACCCTAATCTCATGTTTATATGTTGTCAAGGAAACAGTTTATATTATTGAATTATTACTACTATTATTATTATTACTATTATTATTATATTGTAATAGAATGTTCTAAAAATTGGGTTGCAACTGAAAAAAGCAAAATATACACTGAATGTTAAACTGTAAAAATAATGATAGATGATGAAAACTTTTAAAGTCATCTAAAATGGCACAATTACATATTATACAATTGTTAATTTTACAACACTAGACGACCGTTTCGGAATATAATTCCTCATCAGTACTTCTTGGATCAAAATTGTGAAACCAAATTTTTCAAAATGTTGAAAAAATATCCAAAGAACAAAAACAATTAACCAAATAGTTAACAAATTAAATAATGTTAATCGCGCGAGTTCTTTCAGCGAGAATTGCCATTTCATATATTTGCACGCGTTCTTTTTCGGTGTGAAACCGAAAGATCGAGCAATTTCTAACTAGCCAATTGTAACAAAACAAACATTGGAGAAAGTTCACGATTCATCGAAGCATGTTCTTAAGATGAATATCTCGGAATAAATTATATATAGCACTACTGATGAGGAATTTAATTCGGATTTGACTGTCTTGTACTGCCAGTTCAGCAATAAATACATGGATTAGGATGAAACACTTCTATGAAACGAGTTAGACATAGACATATAGTAATGTCAATATTACAGGTATAAAAAATTATTAAGAGATCATTATACGAAATGAGCAATGTCATTTTATTGGTAGCATGAAACATATATTTGCAAATAAAATTAAAGCGTTATAATGAATAGACAAACAACATTGACCTGTCCACTTAACCTTTCATTCAAATATTTATTATGGACAAGTACATGAATATTAAGGGATATCTGGAATTTTGTTTACTTTATGCATACGGAAGTGGAAGTTCACGTGTCTAACCCGATTTGTAAGTTCCAAAGTTTTCACTTTGGTTCTGGATTGTGATTCGGACATGGATAAGTATGTGTATTTACTGACAATGTATTTGGGTAGATCATCGCATATGAAAATCCCTAATGAAAAGTCAAACAAACTGATCAATGTTGTTTGTGTATTTCACTGCAAAATCATTAATTCTCTTTTTTTTATAAATAAATGTCCAAATAGTATATATCTCAAATTTTCCTTAAATTGAAACAAATTTATCACACCACAAAATGATAAAACATTTTCTTTGAAACCAAAAAAATAAATAATTTCGCAGTAAATAGCTTCGTGGTGAGAAACACAAAAACAAATCTTTAAACATTAAATAACTTCGAATTCATATTGTAGTATCCGAATATAAATATGATGTAAATAAAAAACAACAATATACTTTATTGAGCAATTGATTGATTTTTTTCGGATGAAACCTTTTTCCAAACAAAAAATTTCTTCGCCAAAGAATTATTTTAGGCTAAAACGGACATCGTTGATGAAGAAAGAAAAAAAGAAAGACAAGAAATTTTTTTAATCCTTCAATATTTTACTGTGTTTTGTTGTCGTTGAATGTTGCTTAACGTCGCATCAGCAATTGTTCAGCTGTTCGCGACGAAGACCACGTTATTAATCTCTATGGATTAATTTAGGAACAAGTTTGTTTATGCATGTGAAGTGCGAGTGTGTTTTATGGTCTGCCAGCACGCACTCGGGGCGACTATAAGGTGCTAGCTCACCGAGTCAATACGCCACAGACAAGCGTACCACTCCTAGTCACGTAATACTGACCCCGGATGAACCAGTATACTGTGTTTCGTTGGCGAATGTCCAAATATTTTGGTTGCGGTGGCAAAATAGTTTAATATAATTTACTCCTGATTTGCAGCGGAGACAGAAAAATCTGAACCTAAGGTGTGGGAATTCTTTATTTTTCAGACAAAACTTTGTGAATGATGCCATTGACTGATAATCAAATTTGCGCCAACAGTCCGATGAATGGGAGGTCGTGGGTTCGATCCCCGGTCGGGTCTGCCAAGACTTGAAAGTGGGTAGTGACTGTTCTTTCGCCAAGCACTCGACATTACGTATGGAAAGTCACCGTTCTTATGGGTGGGAACTAGGTCCCGTGTCACGGTTGGCTTGGCACGCTAAAGAACCCTGCAATATAATGCCATCAGCGCAACGCACAGACAAATTTTCCACTTTCGCCTATAGCTGACGTCGTCTTGATAAAAGTGAAATATTCTTTACTGGGACATTAAACACCATCACTCAACTCAACTGCCATGAATTATACCAGGGGATCAAGTTGGATGGTTGTCCAAAACGATGACGAAATAAATTGTGACTATCTAACCTCTACAATTGCACTTATAAAAATTGTATGATGCTAGCTATGGTAACTTTCAAAATGACAATTTTTAAAGCCTTTAAGACTAACTATAACCTGAATTAGTCTATTTTATAGACTATAAAAATATAATATTTATAATTATAATACTTGAACCTGTATCACGTTGCATGAAAGAAATATGGGACTATGGGACGAATATAATATCAAGGTTAACCCTAGACACAGTAACATAATACTTATTGTGTAATAAAATTTTGTGATGGCTTGAAAGAAAACTTTTTGAGGGACCCGATAAGCCTTAGATTCCAACATCCCTGGTTCAAAAAATTATTTGTAAGCACGACGCGTTACAATTCTTCGCCCTCATGAAATGAGCTTTCGGTTAGCAAATGTTGGTGTCTCTCTAAAGCAATAAAGTCATAACAAGTTCTTATTACAATTACAAAATATAATATATATATAATGCGAATTTCCAGATGATAAACGTATAAAAATACCATTAAATGGTTGATCTACGATTATAAAGACTAGCCGCACAAATTCATTTCTTGTGGAACAGAAGTGTTTTTGTCATTGTTAAGTTTTATTGTGTGTTTGTTTTTCTTATTCAACAAACGTTATTCTTAACATTAACATTAACAGAAAGTTGACGACATAATGTTCACCTTTTCCCTGTTACATTCCTTTCTGAATCAAAAACAAACTTGCCAATTTATATCCAAATCACAATCCCAGAGCAAAAGATAAATTTAAGATTAACACGTGCATTTTCACCAAGGAAGCGAGATCGGATGTTCCGCATGGACAAACACCTGTTTTGATTTTAGAAAGCTCAACCTGTCATGTGTGAAATATATATCCATTTAAAAATGTGTCATTTAGAAAAAAGTGACATTACGTTTTGAATGATCTATAAAGGTACTACATGTATTAACTGTGGAAAAATAAAACAAAGCCGACAATAGAACCCTGGCAACGACAAAATACATTTCACTTTCACAAGAAACCAGATATGACGGTTAATATCAGCCATCTATCGAGAGTAAGCAGTCATACATACCAACAATAAACATAAAACACTTTCAGTGTCATGTATGCTGCTTTCCTATCTAGTTACAATGTAAAACAAAAACAAAATAAGCACCTCTCAATCAATGATTGCACAATGCATTGGAAAGTCATTTCTGTCAGGTTGTAAGTGACAAATAAAAATTAATAAGCAAACAAAATAAAAAAATACAATAAATCTGCAATACAAAATTACGACCTTTTAAAGTTAGCGTTTTATAAACGGTTAAGCTGTAATTACTCCTGCTCTTGTGTTACGCTTCCACTTCTGTTAAACCGCAGTGCTGAAGTCATGAAGGCAAGCCTATTGATAATTCCTGAAAATAACAACATAAAATAACCCAATGGAAAAGCCAAACTTTGTTATATATATTCAAAAACAAACATATTAATCCATGTCGTAACTACAATCCAGAAGCAAAGTTAAATTTTGCGTCTGACAAATTAGGTTAAACTAAGTGAACTTTCACCAGGGAAGAAAGGACGGGTGCTCCGTGCTCCGGAAAGGTAAGCACCTTTATGATCTATGTGACGTCAAATATATCCAGAGCAATCCTGGTCACAGGGGCACCAAACTTATCAACAATACTGTGACAACTATAGCTAATAAATTGTTAACTCAGGTGTATTGCAAGCCTAGACTTATCAAGGCCCTCAATAAGTTTTATAGCCGTCATCATATTATTGTTGATAAGTTTGATATCTCTGTGTCGAGGATTGCCCTGGATATATTTGACGTCAAATAGTTCATGTTTCTTTCACACAATTTTGATTACACACCTGGCGGGTGTAGCTAGCTAACCCTCACCCTGGCGGAGCAACCGACCTCACTTCCCTAGTGGGAGTTCACGTGTCTAACCTGACTTGTCAGTTCCAAAAAATTTACTTTGCTTTTGGATTGTTATTCGGACATGGATTAGTATTGTCACATACCATTTTTTAATTTAATCATAAAATACATTCAAAAAATGGTTTTTTGAATGTATTTTATGATTAAATTTAAAAAAATGGTATATGACAGTAAATGTATGTTTGTTTTTGATCACAGAGAAGATATACAATCTATTTATTATGTGGGAAAACGGTATGATAACGAGTTAGAATAGTCAAAACTTGAAATACTGCAGTAATCGAGATGTTTTACTCATACCAATGGATACCATTTTGCAAATATGCTCGGTTGTTCTACCAATGTCAGGTATTCATACTTTTTCTGTTTTTTGGTCGTTTTCTTGGTTGAATTATGAAATTAAATTATTATTAAATAGTAGATATAAACAATAATATTTCCTATTAAGAGACATATCAACGCAAACAGTGATATACCGGTATGCTTTATACTAGTAACAGTATATACAGCTCAGAAAAGACAATTTTCCGGAAAATTTATACTTCCTAGAATAATGAATATTAAATACCAAAACTTATCAAAACCTGAAATTACGTTTAAATAAAATGAAATATGTTAAATTTTAATAATTCTTTCGTGATATTATCCCAAGATAAAATAACGTTTAGTATCCAGTACAAGGGAGATAAATACCGTTCATAACGAACTATGGGTTATATTAATACGAATATTACCTGGTTGTAATATAACAACAATAGATATATCATTAATAAATTTCATATTTAACAAAAGGTTGTGAGAATTCATTTGGAATATTATTTCTGGTTTTGGGAATTCATAATAATTTAAATACCCTATACTATGAAAAGGTAATATTGTCTAATAATATGATGAGTTGTGTTGATGTCACCTTAATTAGGTGATAAAAGTGGTATCGAAACTCGGGTTTATGTTATCAATAAACGTAAGATTAATTACCACAAGTTTGGTCTGAGCACAACTTGATGATAAATTTAAGTCCAAAACGACCGTCTAGTGATGTAAATTTAAAACCTGTATAATGTGTAATTACCACAAGTTTAGTCTGAGCACAGCTGATGATGAATTATATTCCAAAACGACCGTTTTGTGCAGCAAAATTAAAAAGGTTGAGTAATAATTAAATGTTACGTACAGTTTATCTCTGCATACAAAGTGAATCCATCTGTAGGAGACGGTGGTAAAACTGGAAGTCTTCCCTTTGGTATATTTCTGGCAGGTTTTTTATCGAGTGATGAACTTTTTCCATTAGAAGTTGGCGAATGTCCAAAGTAATCCTCATACAATACAGCGGCTGAAAATATTTTCAACACAAAAAATAATATATACAATGTATTCAAAGGCCATTATATGCAACATTGCATGGTGTATGTAACTCCAACAACGCTTGCTTGTCCCAAAAGAACATGTTTACTAAAATTCATACTTAAAGAGACCCGATTTTGGTACTTAAAATAAATACTGAAAATCTGAATTTCAAGGATTCAAAAACTGTGTAAGTCACATTGCGAAGTTATAATAGACCTCATGTATGTTTTCAATAAATCCCAAACAGGATTGATTTTGGTCCTTAAATAAGTGAAAGTTTGTATTACGGGACTTGAAGAAACAATGAGTAGTTCACAATACGATGGTGTTAGCACCCGGCCTTACTTCCCTGGTGGAAGTTCACGTGTCTAACCTAACTTGTCAGTTCCAAAGTTTTTACTTTGCTTTTGGATTGTGATTCAGACATGGATTAGTATGTTTGTTTTTGATTATGAAAATTTACGATTACGACATTAACTTATAATAAGCTGCAATTATTATCGTCTTTCGAGTGTTTGGTTTTGATGCTTCAATAATTTTTCCAAACTCATCAGTCACGAAAACACTTTTTATTTTCTTAAAAAAGAAGTATACAAGTATTGGTGAACGAACCAATATCCAATATCATAGATATGCATGATTCGACCAACAGCACGCCAAGCTTTAGTCGCCAGAGATGCGTTTATAATAAATTTAACTATTCCATTGGTAAAGGGCTATAATTAATATTTTATCTGGTTCAATAGATGTTTTTTAGGAATTGCAATAATATTTTCTAAATAAAATGAAATATATCATATATTTAATGAAAGATACCCGACATCATGTAGCACATAAAGTTACAGTACAGACCTGTTTAAAGTTTAAAACTGAGCTGACGCTAATGAGTAGAAGCTCGGATGACGAGTGACCGAGATATGGATAACCAGTGACAGAAAGTGACCACCGAAAAGATACCAATATATGGCTCACGAGGGACCGAGATGGGCTGCCGAGTTGGAACTAATCCATTTGCTCCGTGTTAAACCTTCGGCAGGTATGTACTGTATATATCTTTGAGAATACACACCTGGTCTTTCACTGCCCGTTCTTCTTGATTTTACAAATTCGTCAATTTCATGTTCTACATCACACTGTTCTAAAGACAACCTTACTTTTTCGCTATGCTGAAAAACCCAGATAATTACATATGTAAATTTCAAGTAATCTAATCGTATAATGACCTGTTGACACAATCAATGTCACAGTCAGAATTGGCGTTTTCTATGTCCCAAGGTAACTTCAGCGGGTACCATTTTAATGTCACATGTACACATAAATCACAAATAAAGTATGTCGTACGCATATTGATCAATCTGCATCACTAAAACATTTTAAACACCCAAGTTTATATGTCAAACGTTGTAACAACAGAGAAAAGTTTACTTTAGAAAACAAAATGTCAGCTTCACTTCGATTGATATTACATTTGAAAAGGTGAACACATTTTAAATTACCCTCTCGGCCATGTGATATAATTGTAATGGACACTAAAAACCAGCATGTATTTATCTTGATATATAGTTATTACAACCTGTTATTTCTTACACCCTGAGAAGTCGAACGAAAATGAAATAAGCATCACCATCACTTCATTAAAGTACAAATTGTACTCTAGTCTTAATTCCATCTACACCTTCCTCGAACGAAAAAGTTTAAAATGAAGATATAAGTATTCTTGGACATTTCTGCCACTTTATCATGTAAAACATAGATTAAATTCTATATTTTATTTTCACTTACTGTTTTATTATTGTAAGAGCTATCTACATTTATGCATATACCCTGACTTCATCAATGACCTATTGGCGTTTTGTGTACTATTATTACCATGTGGTCTCACTACTGAGTGTCAAAATCCATATAAATGCTGCTGAACCAAGGTTTGTTATAGTTGTCATGTGTTAACCAAACATATTATTACACTTACTTCATCGTGTAAAACACAAGCTTCTGAGTCTACATTTGTACATTTCCATAACGAATCACGTAACTGGTATATACGCTTTTCGTCTAGCTCTTGTAAAACCTATAATACATATTAAATTAATTTATAAATTCATTAAATATATTATATTATACAGGGCTTTGGCAGGTTACACGGCCCCATGTACCCCGTCAAAGATTTGCATTCATCTTTGACGGGGTACATGGGGCCGTGTAACCTGCCAAAGCACTGTATAACGTTTTTGTCAACCTTCAACGCGTAACCAGTTGCAACTTTGTAACTTCCATTTCGTATTTTGTGTGACTTGCGTACATTGTCGCTATGTTTGTTTACCGTAACTAGACGTCAGAGGTGTGTGTACCCCGGCAGATTTCCCAACATAGTTCTATGTACCTCGGCAAGTTAATCAATCTCTATGCGAGAAATTTCTTTGAAGGGTGACAATACAAAATATACCGATTTTAATGTTACAGCACTTGGCTATTTTACCAGATAAAGTTAAGATACTATTTTGCATGAGGGAGTATACATTGTGTACATAGATGTGCAATTATACAAATGTGACCTTGGTTTAGGGAAATATGGGGGTTGTCTTCCCGAGGGAACATTATCTCCCGAGCCGATACGCCATCTCTTCTACTTTTCTCTTGGCTACGTTCACGTTTGATTTAGTGTTTGGATTTTCCTTATCAAAAAGAAAAGATATACGGACAGAGGTAAGATTGTTCGGTATTTTTTCCGATGGAAAGTTCCAAGTTTTTTTGCCAAGCGTTTAACATTGCAATATCCCATGCCAATGTTGACTGCTGTTTCAAACAATGTTGATTGTTTCATACCAATTTAATATAAACTGACTAATAATAGTTTTAAGAAATCCCTATGAGTCATAATAAGATTAATGCAAGCAGTACTCGTTTTACTTATTTATATTTACATTCGCAATACTTTTCCTTATATGAAACAGGTTTTCCTGACTATCTCCATAACTTCATGGAGAGAGTCGCGCACGCTACCAAATTCTAACTGGCGTATGAATACATAACTCCCAATACACATTACAATACACATAGCTCACAAATTATAAATCCGCAGTTGGGTTTTTCGTTGTCTTCCATTCAGCCATCAATGCTTACAAATTCAACATTTAATAGTTGTTCGTTTAATTTTAATATGAAAATGTGACTCTTACCATTGATTATCTTTTAAGTGAAATAAAATATTTACGATAAGCTGAGGGATTATGTTTATTTTTCCGTCACCTGGAGACAGGTACGGGCGGAGCTTCACGTTAATCACGTCAAGTTACGTCAGAGTGGGCGGAGTTACGGTTCTGTCAGATCCAATTGCTGTTCTATCAAATGATGTGCATCCAGCCACATAGAGTTGGTAAACAAGTAAATTTAAGTGCCATCCAGAAAAAACACTCGTGTTTTTCGTATATTTTTGAAAGATTGTAAATATAAGAAATGTAATTTTACTCTTTTTTCTTCCATGAGGTCATGGAGAGAACGAGAATGGCGCAAATTTAACATGAAGTGCGCCATTCTCGTTCTCTCCATGACCTCATGGTAGAAAAAAAGTAAAATTCCATTTATTAAATATTTTTAATTAAAAAAATCCCAGTGCATTTGTACAAAGAGGACGTTTTGAAAAAGTTTGGCAGATTGATCACATTTATACATCAATTGTGCTTCATTCACACTTGCATCAGAGAATTTAGGGTCAGGTAAATTCAATTAACGCTATATGCAAGTTTCTGGTTTTCATGACAATATTATATTGCATTGAATTAATTGAATGTCGTTGCTATCTAATATTGCAAAGATATCTTTGGAAACTCTGATTTCCCTAACTTTTAATTCTTTAATTCATATAATACATGTTTAAAATAATAACATCCCGAGTTTATAAAACATAAAACCTCTAGCTTGCTTTTAAGTCCCTCCAATATCAACACGCTCGGAATTTACTGAAAGAGAATTTATGTACTAAATTGCCATACAGTTAATATTCTTTTAGATATTGTAATAGCGATTTGTATTTTAAGTGCGTTGAATTATATTTCATTTTTGTTTTAAAAAAATAATTTAAAAAAAAATCTTTTAATTCAATGCAATATTGACAAATTTGATCAAACTAGATACTTACATTGCATCCGTCTTCAGTTTCTTTCTCCCATGTATTCTGACAATATTTTAATTCATCTATTGATGTTTTATATTGGGTATCTGTAATGGAAAATCAGGTATTTGTTAAGCGTGCTTACAAATTATTAAATGTATTACTAAACCTGTTTTAATGTTCCGTTACTATACAACTGTTTTGGAATACAATACCTCATCAGTAGACCTCGAACCAAAAATGTGAAACCAAATTCTTTTCAAGATGTTGAGATAATATCCAAAGCAACAAAATATTTTTACCAAATAGCAGCTAATTTTTACAATGTCTGACAATACAAAATTGAAATGAGAAAAAATAGTTTTTACCAAATCAACTACAAGCAATACTTTGAATGATTAAGCATAGCTAAGCAGGTGATTTTAATTAACAATGCACATGTGTGTATATCTGACATACTATACACTATTATGTATCCTGGGTTAACTAAATCTTCAAGGATGCTTAGTCAACTAGCAGAAATACAAGACCAGTAGTTGTCATTAATAATAATTTAAAATATTTTTACAGTTTTACAGACGGTTATTTCGACCATGAGTATCGAGTAATGTGTCACAGAGGTTTATAGATACAAAAATATAGTAATTATCAATCCCCAACACAGAACGCAATACAATAACCCGAGACAAACATTATAAATGTTGATACCGTTCGACTGTTGAGGAGAACTAGATTTGAAAAGAAATACATTTGTTTGCATGTACAAGAAAAGTTTATTAAAATGACCAGAATGTACCAATCGAAAAGTTATACATATGTTTATACCACACTCCTTATCATCTAATAAGTTTGAAATATGACATACCGTTCCATTCATTAAAGTGAAGATAATATCTATTGGGTGGTTCAAATAGTCCCAACTGAAAAAAGACCCTTCATGTATCATACATCATTAGACATCGACAATTGGCATCGAATTAAGCAGTGAGGCTGGATGTTTCAGAAGAGCATGCCAGAGGACGTATGAGCGATTCATAACGTGTTACAAATATTCACTGACTGGACTATGTAACATTTTCTGTATTATATCGGCAGCATAAACTGATTTAAAACAGTCAGCTAGAAGGTGCTTATCCTTATGGGGAACCTGAACCTTACTAATCTGGTGGAAGTTTAAGTGTTTAACTTAATTTTCAAAGTTTCTTTTACTTGTCTTTTCGCCTGTTATTTGGACATGAAATGCGATGTTGGTTTATGATGTTTTAAGGTTAAGAATTTAATATGTAAATTTTCTACAAATTCTATATATCAGTAACCACTATTTACAGTATAGACCTGTCGAAAGTTTAACAAAGTTTAACACTTAGCTAACTTAACCAATCTATAGCTCATCATGGCCTCTACAGTTTTTCGGCCGATACTATCTATCTCTCGACAGCTTTTTTCGATGACTAGTATTTCGGGCACCATCACTCGTTACCTGTCGAAAGTTCAACACTTAGATAACCAATCTACAGATCATCTCAATCACTGGTTAGGTATGTACCTACAGTTTTTCGGCCGATACTATCTATCTCTCGACAGCTTTTTTCGATGACTAGTATTTCGGGCACCACCACTCGTTACCTGTCGAAAGTTCAACACTTAGATAACCAATCTACAGCTCATCTCGATCAATCGTTAGGTATACAGTTTTTCGTCAGATGCTATCTTTCTCTCGACAGCTTTTTCGATCACTGGCTATCCGTATTTCGGGCACCACCACTCGTTATTCGAGCTTTGACTCCCTTTCGGTAGCTTGCTGGTAAACTTTCGACAGGACTGTACTATATAGAATGTGAGATTATATTTACCAGCTTTTTCCATTTCGTCTTTACATTTATTGTGTTTGTTACGAGTCTACAAATATAATGAAAAAGTTAAAAACATTGATCAAACATAGATAATAATAATAATAATAATAATAATAATAATAATAATAATAATAATAATTTATTGCTCAAACACAATTTACATAATTGGTTAAGGCAATATAAAATATTTAACAAAACAAACACCATACAAATTTACATATATATAAAAAAAAAATATTAAGAAAAGATATTAAAATAAAAATAATTTTAAAAAAATTGTTTTGAAGAATATATATGTGCCATCGTATTGACCAACACCATAAAAATGTTTGAATTGTAAGTATTTTCCTCTTGACCTAAGCTTTAACGTTGGTCTTTCAGATTGATAGAGCTTTACGCAGAATATAATGTTTTAAATAATCATATGATAAAGTTTTTTTTTGCCATGCTTTTAAATTCTTAAGGTTAAAGGTTACATGTCATATCAAAAAAACAATTTATGAAATAAATGTTCAGTGTGTGTGTGTGTGTGTGTGTGTGGTGTGTGATTTTCAGACTTATAATGACTGTCCGCAAATTTCTACCAAACTCATTATAAACAAACATCTATTTCAAGGTAATTTCCACTTTTCCTGACTATGATAATTTTAAATATACCTTTTCCATGTCTTTGGGAGTGATGGAAGCAACAGAATTTTCTGCGTTAGATAAAGCGTCTCTGGCGGCTTCCCAGTCTCTACATTTCTGCTGATATGTACGGTGAGCCTATATAAAAGGAAAAAAACAACAACTTTATTAAAATTGGGTCTGTTCCAAGGAAGCCAAAATAACACTGACCCAATTTGTTGGCAAACCCTGTTTTAATGCTCAAATTGGACTGTACTTGTAATGGTGACTATGGACTTAAGCTTTGCTCTGTTTAAATTAAAAACAAATATAACAATGCTTGGCAAATCAAAATCTAAAAGCAAAGTTAAAACTTTGAAGCTGGCAAATTACCTTAAGGACGTGAACTTCCACCAGGGAAGTAAACCCGTGTGTTCCGAAAGGATAAGCACCCTTTTACCTAGCCAGCTAGCTACACCTCTTTTATCAAAGTGTAGAATAAAAGGAAGAGGTAATGTAAAATATATCCAGGATAATTTTGGAAATTTACGAAAAATATTCCAAGGACGGCTATAAAAATTTTGAGGGTCATTATAAGCCAAGACCTGCAATATCCGAGCGTCAACGATATATTTGTAAGCAGCATTCTTGGTTATATAAAGTCCTCATAGTAGATACAAGCTCTATTTTAGCGTATAAATTGTGAAAACAAATACATCAAAGGCAGGAGAAGTAGGTTTATTGCTGCACAGAAAAAGGAAAGTTGACAATAGTAAAATTTAAGCCGTCACGTTTTGTCATACAACTACAAATGTAATCATTCGTTGGCATCATAATTGAGGGTTAAACTTTAAATATGAAGCAGAACCTGAATAATCAGTCGTATCATTATTTTAAGCTCACTGGGATAGATGACATCCACATAATCTTTAAACTTAAAATAATTAATAGACAGAACGTAATCTATATATTTGCATGTGGAAACGTATAAGCAAAATTTAAATTACAAAATAACACCCTGTATTATGCATCTTCAAGTTCCTGTCTGTAACGATTTGCACTTATACGAACGTTAGTCTGGAATCCGAAGTACTTGTTATTATAGTTAAACCTCATCTTAAATAGTCTCTTTATACATATAAGGACTACATATCTTTAAAGTTCATTTTGAGATCCCGTGGGTGGTCTTTATAGGCAGGATTTTATCAGTTACATCAATGTTACATGCTGAAAATGTGAACACTTGGTGCCCTCATTTAAGTCAATGAAATTATTACTTTGATTACACGTGCGTCATATTTAGTGACGGTTGTTCCCCTTTACTTGAGATCACTGTAGTTACTTATATGGAGTTGAGGCCCGACCAAGTCTGACCAAGACGAAAATACGTAGTGACTGTTCTTTTGCTAAGTACTGGGCTGGGTAACTCGAAGCTCTCTTAGCAGTTACGAACACTTAATGCCTATATAACACAACGGAGTTCAGTACCGTAACTACCTATGAGGCAACCGAGGCAGTTGCCTCGGTAAAAATTTAACCTAGTACTTTTTCGCAGAGAAGTTATATTGAGAGAGAGAGAGAGAGAGAGAGAGCGGCCGTCATTATTTTTCCGGGATGCTATTGGGTTTCGATCACTCCAAGTAAACCTATGCTTATAATATCGGGGAAAAAATAAAACCCCAACTTAAATCATAGTAGACAGTTTCTCTAACGAGCAGTTCCTTCAACTAGTTACAGTTTACATGAAACTAATTTAATGATTTAATAAAGTGATTGTCACATTAAACTTTTGCTTTATTATTTAATTTGTCATTTTGGTTACTAGCTGTATTGCTGTACTGATTTCGGCATTTAGCGAATCTATCAACTGATCTTGCTTATGAAATGAAGAATCCAGATTAAATGTAGACCTATTTTTGCCTAATACCCTCTAACCTGAATTAAGAGTATTAGTGGTGTGGTTAAACTAGTTTTCATGGCACAAAACCATCCCACTTATTTTACAACAGCTGGTCTACTTTAGAGGTTTCCTATTGTACTGTATTATAATACCTTAAATGTGAAAGACAAAAAAAAAAAAAAAAAAAAAAAAAACATTTAGACTCTGCTGGTACTGTATGTCATTATTTCAATTCTTGCCTCGGTTTATTTAAGGGCCTAGTTACGGTACTGGAGTTAAGTATTCGTAACTGCTAAGAGAGCTTCGAGTTACCCAGCCCTGGACTTTTAGAAACGAAAGTCACGTGGCCCTGCGGAAAATACTAATGTATGGTGTTGTGGTAGCCGTGGCAAAATAAGATCCTACCTTCATATTGCCCTGAACGCATTGCAAAGGTCAAAATCTCTGCTACTTGGGAGATCCATCAGGAATAAAATCAAATAAGGGCCAGTTCTAGCGTCCAAATCAAGAAGTGGTCTGGTGTGGCACCCATCCTCGGCTTCTTAAAAACTTTCATGTGACAAGGATAGGCACCGCCTCAACGGGCTTATAAAAGCTATTAGACTTTGATTTCTTTAAAATTACTACCTAAAGCCTTGTTATGAATCTCTGCGTAATTTCACAGATGGAAATCAGCGTATATGACTTAATTTGCCAGTTTCACAGTTTCAACGGCAAGGCTTCCTATTGTATCCCAACCCATTAAAAGACGTTCTATGTAAAAATTTTCGGAAAATTACATTTCACAGAAAAATTAAAAATGATTTATTCTGTAAGTTCAATTCTCTGTCAGTAAAAATTAAAATGTGTGTGTGTGTGTGTGTGTGTGTGTGTGTGTGTGAGAGAGAGAGAGAGAGAGAGAGAGAGGAGAGAGAGAGAGAGAGATTTAAAAATGTACGGGTATGTTTGTTTTTATTACTTACATTTATAGATTTTTGATGCGACGATTTGGTAACACTATGTGACTTTGTTACTTTATCCTCCACCTGTTAATGAAAAGTCTCTTAATATTAAATTTACATACGATCCGCACTGTATCTCAAGTGAATTATTTATAACACATGAGTGGAGAGATGTAATGGGGTTATATGTCCCCGCCAAGATTCTTTCACGTATACAGAAGTTCTGAGGTTATGAGGAAACCGGGGTGGCTGGAAAGAGCAACCGACCTGCGGCAAGCGAACTAACAAATTTTCTCATACTAAGAAAGGTCCCGAATTGTATAATATACGAGAGGCGCTGTGATTTGTAGACCACCAAGGCCCCCTTAATGACGTATGAATATGACGTCATTATGCCGGAAGTGTTTTAATATATATGGACTTTCATAAGTCAAAGACAACTACAGTGGCTCAGTTTCTTGTTGATCGCTTTGTATGTGGGAGGTTGTGGGTTCGAACTCATATCGGCCCCTCGTAAGGACCCCGGTCGGGACTAACTAACACTTACAAATAAGAATCAAAGTAAAGGAAGTTTTCAGAAGAGAGGATACCCCCGTTTGAAGACCGGCGTGGAACATTTAAGGATTCTCCCCTAAAATTGTCCTGAGCTCACTACAAAGGTCAAAATTACTGACACTTCGTGATGAGATCACCTATAGCTGATGGTGTCTCGATATCAGTAAAATATTCTCGACTGCGACGTAAAACCTCATTCAATTAATCAACTAATAATATAGGTCAAACTTACAGCTTTAGTTTTCTGTTTTTGTTCATCATTAAAGGAGCTTATCTCCGAAGCTAGTTTACCAAAGTCTGTACCTGCAGATTCGTGAGCTACAGATATGTTTTCTGTTTGTGTCTTTAGCATTCTCCAAGCACTCTCCAGTTGTCTGAAAACATAGAATAGATTTATCAGTCAGACAAACATTTGTTTAAATGTAATACAGACCTGTCGAATTTTAACACTACGCTAACTAATTACTGCCGAATCGGTAGCTCATATAACCCACCCCTTCGTTAGTTTTATCTCGATAGCTTATTGGCAGTTGCTATCTTTCTCATGATAGCTTTGCGGTCCCTAGCTATTCATTTCGCGGTCATTCGCCAATCAAAATTGCGAGAATGTGCGATTTCTGGACACTGGAACAATTGGTATGATCTAGAAACCGCGTTAAACAATTGATCTTTTGAAGCGGGAAACAGTTTTTATATCCGGGTACAAAATCAAGATACGCGCCAAATCGCGGGAAGAAGTTTCATATCCGGGTACAAAGCAATACATGCCTCAAATCGCTACCAAAACGTTTTATGACCCGGTACAAATCGAGACATTTACAGACAAATGTTAAAAAATAAAATTAATTAAATAAATACCCTTCATCTTTAAAGTCCGACGTATTAGATCGCGCTAATTTTTGGAGTTCCTTGGCATACTGTGCCTCTATCTTTGCCCTGAAAAAAAAAGATAAAAATGAGTTTAGTTATTTGGAACTGAGTTATTTTCTGCTAGCAATGTGAATTGTTAAATGCATTTCCTTTCACGATTTGATTGTGCACTAAACGATCACTCGCGCTTGGAAGTCAGGTTTACATGCATGTATCATACTCAATCAAATTCGATTCAGTAAAGGAAAGTTATACGGCAGCTGAAAAACATGTATTTGGCAATAGTCAATAGAACACACACACACACACACACACACACACACACACACACACACACACTTAATAAATTTGTCGAAAGTTAAAGAGGAGACGATACCATAAGGAGTCGAGTTTTCGCTGTTGAGTAGCCGAGAGATAGATAACGGCAGCTGTCTAAAAGCTGTCTAGATGTCAAGCTAATCACATGTAGCCGATGTTGGCTGCCTATTAAGTACAAATTCGTTACCTTCGTGTAAAACGTTCGACAGGTCTATACTGTAAGTGTAAGGATAATTTTGTTCCGATGTGAAAAATTTCCAAATAAGGTCAAAATCTCTGATAATTTTGAATCAAGTGCATTATGTAAACAGAGTAGGAGTTGAGTAATGGTGTTTAATGTCCCAGTCAAGAATATTTTACCTATATCGAGACGTCTCTAGCTATATGCGAAGGTATAGAAATTTTTGCCTGTGCATTGCACTGGTGGCATTATACAACAGGGTTCTTTATCGTGCCAAGCTCACCGTGACACGGAACCTCGTTTATCCGAAAGAACCGTTCATTTCGTATTGCGGAGTGCTTGGCAAAAGAACAGTCACTACCTACTTTCAAGTCTTGGGTCAGACCCGGTCGTGGTTCGAACCCACAACCTTTCACTTCTACCAACTGAGCTACGGAAGTGGTTCCGAGTAGTAGGATTTTGTGTCTCTATTAATTTTCGGGATATGAACGTACACGAAGTGTTTTACCTTTGTCTAAGATAATCTTCAATGTCTTTACATAATTTTCGTCCATCTCTCATACGGGACCTCAATGCATCAAATCCATCAGAGCTGTTAATATCTGTATTCTGAAATTAACAAAATTACAACAAATAGAAGGTTTGTTTACTAAAACAATGACTACGAAGCCCGTAACGTCACATGAGTAGAAACAAGCCATGACGTCATTTCGGAATAGTATTTCGTATTATTCGCAATAGTTGATATTACGTACAGTCAAACTTGTCTATAAAGGCCACCCAAGAGACCCGGTAAAAGTGGTTTTTATGGGCAGTTTGCACGTTACGTCACATTCATGAGTAAAAACAAGTCGTGACGTCATTTTGTCGTTTCGTCTTATTCGCAATAGTTGATATTACGTACAGTCAAACTTGTCTATAAAGGCCACCCAAGAGACCCAGTAAAAGTGGTTTTTATGGGCAGTTTGTCTTTATATACAGGTTCAAATAGTATGAATAAAGAACAATTTGGATACAATTTTACTGGCCTTTATAAGCAGGTGGCCCTTAAGGCAGGTTGGACTGTAATGTCGAAATCGTTGATCTATTTAATATTAGTCGAAATAGTTTACGAATTTTCGAAATAGAATTTAAAACAAAAGCAATAACCCTTGCAATCAATCAACCTTATTATTAAAGGGACAAACAACGTCCAAATATACTGTATCATAGCGAACAGTTCATTTTGATCTGAAACGTTATAGTCATCATGATATAAGTGACTACAACTTGACATTTAACAACTCTCTTCACAGCGAATTAGTCTTTATTGTTTCTAAGCTTGTTAAGTACAAATAGTATTATATCACAAACAAGTGACAATCAACCAAGCACTTCCGCGACTTCCGCGTGCGTATATATGTATAAAGTACATATAGGATATTAACTCTCTTCCGTATTTCAATTTTACTATATATATATATATATATATATATATATATATATATATATATATATATATAGAGAGAGAGAGAGAGAGAGAAGAGAGAGAGAGAGAGAGAGAGAGAGAGAGAGAGAGAATAACAAATTAACTAAGGCGAAATTTTGGGAAGTTATGGTCTATAGAAGGGTGAAAATGTTAACTAAATGTCGGCTTAGTTTTTATGTTATTTTCAATATTCTCTACCATGTGTTAACCTCAATTTCAAACCTACGTGTGTGTGCGTGTGTGCGTGTGTGTGTGTGTGTGACTTATAATATAAAACAAAAGTTACATTATAATTTTTTTGGAAAATGGACTTCGAAGAACATAAGGCAAAATTATAGAGCAAAAATCTGGTTTGATTGGAGAAGTTGATCTAGTCTATCATGATAAAATCTTTAATATGACACTAAGTGTCTTTATCTGACTAGACTCTCCCTAGCACTACAGATTAAGCAGTGTTATAAAGATAAAAATAAAGTATTTATAATTGTAAGATATTCAGCAACTTGCACACCGAAATCTTGCACAAATACCCATAGAGTTTGCAAGAGACAGAGAGAACAGAGACTTGATAACACTACATGTATCTCATCATTAATTACTACCTAATTTTATTGAAAAGAATTTTACGCAGTCAAAAATATTTTATTTATATCGAGGCGTCACCAGCTATAGGTTAAGTGTCAGAAATTTTCATCTTTGTGGTGAGTTAAGGGCAATGTGCAGTGAGGGTTCTTTAACGTGCCACGCCTGTCGTGACACAGGGCGTCGGTTTTAACGTCTCTACCGAAGGATCCCGTGACTATCATTTCTAAATGCCAAGTGCTTGGCGAAAGATCAGTCTCTACTTTATCTAAGTTTTGGTCAGATCCGGCAGGGGTTCGAACTCACAACCTCCCATTACTCATTTTGAGAATATTCCACAATTAAGCCATAAAGAAAATAAACCCGGAACTTTTTTTCCAAGAAAAACAGTCAACACGCAGAACAGATCTGTCGAAAGTTTATCTCTAAACTAATTAATACCGAATCGGCACCTCATGGTCATATCGACACCTCGTTAGCTATATCTCGACAGTTTCTCGTCACTAGCTATCTATATTTCGGCAGTCGAGGCCGCGGTGGCCTAATAGACAAGACGTCAGTCTACAAATTCAGGGTCTCTCATCGCTGTGAGTTCGAGTCCCGCTCAGACCACATGTGGGAAAGTGAATTTTCCTTGCCGTTGGCCTTTACTGATTCACCTGGTATCAGTATAATGGACTGGGAGAGTGGTACGCTTGTCTGCGGCGTACTGACTCTGTGAGCTAGCACGTTAAAGTCGCCCTGAGTGCGCGCTAGTACAAGGCAAACCATACAACACACTCGTACTTCACATTAATACACACAATTGTTCATAGATTAATCCATAGAGATTAATAAAAATAGCTCTCGTCGCAAATAGCTGAAAAATTGTTGATGCGATGTTAAGCAACATTTAACCAACCAACTATTTCGGCAGCCGAGCTTTGATTCCTTATCGTTAGCTCAGTGTTATTCTTCGACAGGCCTGTAATTACTTATATATTAATTATATATCCGTTTTGTGTGTCTACTAATTTGATTCAATTTTATATTAAAGTGATTTTAACACTGCATTTCTAGAAAAGAGGATAGCAAACAGTGTGTAACAATGATATGAAACGACATTTCTTATTTTTCCGCGAAAACATCAAATTAATTATTAAACAATGTAAAACGAAAGCAATGTTATATTTACAAGAGTCAGTCAGTCTGAATTTTAGAATTTTAGAACGAAAACAATATACTTTTTCGCGAGAATTAGACCATCTTTCAATATTTATGTAATTACTAAAATATTTGGTATAAAATTATTGCTATTTATACACTAGTAAAGCCCATCATGTAATTTTAAGTGTTCTGAATAAATTTGCCAAAAAATAAAGGAAATAAAGTTGCAATTTATTTCTTTATTTATTCCTTGAATAAGGGTTCCAGCCAAGATTATTTCACTTACATGTATGTCGACACGACACCTGCTATAGATGAAGTGCGAGAAATTTGCAGAGCGCTCAGGGCAATCTGAGGGAGGGTTCTTTAACGCAACACGCCTGTCTTGGTCATACCCCGACAAGTGTTAGAACGCAAGACCTCTCTACATACGGAGCGAGCACTCTACCACAATTAAGCTCTCTCTCTCTCTCTCTCTCTCTCTCTCTCTCTCTCTCTCTCTTTAACACAAAGAGAGAACCTTTTAAAGTGCTATGGAGGTTATAAAGAAATATTTTTTGTACAAAGATTTTACCATATCTTTACAAAAAGGATATATATATATACACATATCAATGTCCTTACACTAGTAATCTGTATTGTTTATGGTGGTTTTTCTTTCGTATTCTTGCTTATAAAATGCATTATACATTGTAATGTAATCCATCATAATCAGTTACATAAGGCAGGTTTAAGTGTAGCCTCGATGTGTGTAGAATATTATTTAAGTCAGGAATGCTGCGATAAAGACAGACATACAAGTAGAGTCGAATAGAGTGAGTGAGGAATGGTGTTTAACGTCCCAGTCAAGAATATTTCACTTATATCGAGACGTCGCCAGCTATAGGCGAAGGTGCAGAAATTTTGCCTGTGCGTCGCGCTGATGGCATTTTACAGCAGGGTTCTTAATCGTGCCAAGCCTACCAAGACACGGGACCTCGTTTATTTTAAGTTCCCATCCGAAAGAACCGTGACTTTCATTTCGTAATGCCGAGTGCTTGGCGAAAGAACAGTCACTACCCACTTTTGAGTCTTGGATCAGACGCGGTCGGGGTTCGAACCCACGACCTCCTACTTGGTCGAATAGAGCAAAACAGTCAAACCTGTCTTAAAGGTCTCCTTTATATAAGGATCACCTGCTTTTAAAAGCATGTTATTTGATCCTGTACATAAAGGCTACCTGTCGATAATGGCCAGTTTAAATGATTCCCTTACGTGGTCTTTATAGACAGGCTTGACTGTAGTATTTTACACCCAAGTCAATATGCTTTCACTTATATTAAGGCGGTAAGTTCTGGGATGGTTGAGGAAATATGGTTAAGAATATGCATTTAAGTCGATTTAAGGGTACCGAAAATATAATTAATCGCAATTTAGGATCTGATACCGCACCATAAAAAATGCATTGTATAATTATTCTATTTAAAAACTTCCATAAATAGTAGCACGCGTAATTTACATTTAAATTTTATTTTTTATAAAGATGAGTCGGCTTAATTACTAGAGTAAAGCCTCGTTTTAATGCCTCTTTGGTACCTTGCTTATCGCTGCACCGTTTTAAAATTCGATAATTCATTTCTTTTACGTTCTTAATTATAAACCCCCTTCAATTTATCACAATAATTCTTAATAACGCCAAAATTAATTTTGACAAAATCGAAAATAAATGGGCGTGTTCGAATTTGCTATTTGTTGGGCATACTAGTAATTGAGAATGAATATATATACATGTTCAATTATGTTCTTTAAGAAACCGGATCATCCGAAAAGTTAAAATTCTTGGACGTAACTGAGAATGAATGGACGTGCTCGGTTGTGCTATTAAGGTAAAATGGACGTGTTCGACTGTACTTTTTGATGGCTATAACGTGATAACTGAGATGAAAATGGACGTGTTCGCGCGATCGATTGTGCTATTTTTGGGACATTACTGAGATTAAATTGACGTGTTCGATTGTACTATTTGGTAGCTATAACTGAAATAAAATGGATGATTTGCCGGACGTTACAATAAATGGACGTGTTCGATTGTGCTATTTTGAGAAACCGGATAAAAATGAAAGGACTTATTTCCTCAATCATTCCGTTAATGCCTTCCTGACCTTTTGATCTATTAAGTCCCTTATATACACAGCACGGACCTGTTGCGGAAAGTTTAACACCAACCCAATTCAAAGTTCAACACGTTCCGTCTTAAGCTTTAGCAAGAACTTGACAACTTTACTTCTTTCGGTAGGTTTTCGGTCATGAAATATCCATATCTCGGTCACTCGGTAGCCGAACTCCAACTCATTTAATTTTCGTTAGCTCCGTGTTAAACTTTCGACAGGTCTGTACCGCATTTTGATAGATGTTACACTTAAAAACAATGGATGCACTTGTATTTTCAAGTTATATACTTACAGTACAGACCTGTCGAAAGTTTAACACTGAGCTAACGAAAAGGAGTCGAAGCTCGGCTGCCAAGTGGTCGAGAAATGGATAATTAGTGACCGAAAAGCTACCGAACGATAGATAGCTGATCAGCTGACGAGGGACATAGATAAACTGTATATTTTTCACTATCGTTAAATTATCGTTAAACTTCCGACAGATCTGTACTGGGTAACTCGAAGCTCTCTTAGCTTATTGTATATAAACTACATAGATAGTTTGTTACAATCATCTTACAAGAATTACATAAAATATGAAATATTGCAAATTAATACCTTTGACAGCATATTCATTGCACAAAATAAAATAAATGATATATATATGTATCTGTATGAAAACATTCAGTTTAATATCCTATATATTCAATAAGCATGTCCTCCTCAGTTCAAAAGACTTTTTAATGAAGGCACATAATTTGCGCCTATATAACACCATAGGCGCTAAGTATTCGTAACTGCTAAGATAGCTCCGAGTTATTCAGCCCTGCGCTGTATATTTAACTACAGTTTCACAAGATTGAACAAATTTATAATAGAGTTACTTGTTACTTAAATGAATGAATTACGAAGACGAAAACTCAATATTTGAACAAAACCCCCTTTCAATTTATCGCAGTAATTCTTAATAATTTAATTTCTAAATTCTATTGTATATCACGCTGCAATACAGACAAAACGTAAATCAGCGCTCGCTCCAATAAAATAGCGCAACCATAGCAACACCGTGAACTTCTTTCATTCCAATCAGCTGGGTCCAGGGGTCAGAACAGTGTGATCGTTCATCTCGCATTGTACGTAGCAGCTTCATTTGTGTAATTTTTTAAAAGTTCCTTTTTCTCTCACAATGAAATGAATCAATTAAAGTTAGAAATAAAGGTTTTTTATATTCATTTTATTTACATCGGTGATCGACCTGAACATGTTCCGTTTGACGATCGATTGAGCCGTGGCTTGTTTCTAGATATGCCTTTTTGATTGGTTGATATTTGATACGTTGCCGACAGTTCTGTCGAGGAAGAATTTAAATTTCACTTTTAATTAACACAACTGAAACACAATACCGTTTTATGTTAAAGTCTTTGCGTATTATTCCTAAAATTCCTTAAATAACGCCAAATTTTGACATAAATGAACATGCTCGATTGTGTTATTCCAGAAACCGGATAGAAACAAAATTAATGAACTTATTTCCTCGATCATAATTATGCATTCCGTGAATATTAACATATATCTCCCAAAAACCATTACCCTTATATACAATGATGTAACAACAATTAGAAACAATGGATACACTTGTACAAACAACATTGACCTGTCCGTTTGACCTTTCATTGGGAATATTCATATCTAGAAGAGTCCATCCTATACATAGGTAGTAGTAGGATTCGCACTTAATAATGTGTACACAAGACAAGTGATCAGTGTTCTCATTGAATCTGTGTGACTCCTATATAAAATACAGTAGCCCATAATACATATATTTAAAATAAAGGTCAAACGGACAGGTCAAAGTTGTTTACCTATACATGTATTTAAGAGTAGTTTCACAGCATTCAATAAATTATAAACTTGTTTCTATATACGTTACATGTTTCCAAAATGAATGTTGTTGTTGATTGTTGCTTAAACGTCGCATCAGCAATTTTTCAGCTATTCGCGACGAGAACTACTTTATCATCTCTATGGATTAATCAAGTTCGTGTATGCACTATGCATGTGAAGTGCGAGTGTATTTATGGTCTGCCTTGTACCAGCCCGCAAGGAGTTAACCATATACTAGTATTAGCAAGCATTTTTTCGTTGTACAAATTTTCCGAAATGAAAAATTTCTCTACTATAATGTATCAATTGTGAAACAAATACACCATAAGTAGGAAATAAAGCAGTTTCACAATCACTTCTTAACTAAAGTTTTCCTTGAACTTAAATTTGACAACATTTTACGAAACTTCCAATAAAAAGTTTCACCAAATTTGAAATAGAGCTGTGATAAACTTAATGTGGTCTTCATTGTGATAACTTAAATTCATGTACATGTATATGTATGTCTTGAAAAATTTCAAATTATTCAGATTTCAAAATTTCCAGATTTAAGTTCCGGAAAATTTTAGTGTCAATTTTAATTAAAAGTCAAGCATAGATCGGTAAAATAATGTTTAAGGAGGTGACCCTTGTTGCTAGCAAGAGCGATTAAGGAAATACTGGAATCTATCGACGCATGTTTTCGTTTATGTCGTTTTCACAAGAAATTTCAAGAATTCAGTGATGGAAGCCGTCAGAGCATAACAAGTCAAAAATTAAAATGGGGGTTCAGTGTGCTGATAAGTCAGGTTAGTGTCACTGGGTTTGGTATTTTAGCACCGCATACAAAAGGAAAATTGACAATAGAAAAAAAGTCAACACGTTTGTCATAAACTTCAAAGACATATTTCCAGCCATATCACGAATCCGCCTTATCCAGATTTAATAACTGAAGATAATTTTGTTTCCCTATATTGATAAAAGGATCACAGTATGTAGATAGATATGTGAAAAATACAACGTGAAGACTGCGCAGGAATTTCGTATCCCATAGAGACAATAATATAATTTTGTCTGTGGTATATATTAACGAGGCGTGGCGCATCACAGCTACTACATGAAACAATGTATTTTATAAGGTGGCTGATTTGTGCCATTTCTCTTTTCACCTTAAAAACACCAAAATGCGCGAAAGCTCGAAAGCGAAATTCAAATGCGAAAACTCGATAAAGCAAAAAATCTAAATTAAAGCGAGAAAATGCGGCGCAAACATACGCGAAAAAAACGACAAAGCGAAATGCAAAATTCAAACGCTAATAACGCCGAACAAACGCGAAAAAGAAACAAAAATGCTCTTGGTGCAATGCTGAATGCAAATTTCTCTGGGCACATAGAGTTTCACTTTGGATCTTTTTCAACAACCAAAGATAAAAAGCTCAAATTAAGCACGACAAAGCGCCAAATGCTATGCGAAAAAGTGACACAAGTTTTGGTGCTTTTTCGTGTTGAATTTTCGCTTTTTTGCGTTCAATATTTCGGTTTGTCGCTTTCTGGCTCCGTATGTGGAAGGTCGTTGGTTCGAACCCCCAAGTCTGGTAAAGTCTCCAAACACTCGGCATTTATCACGAAATCCTTCGGAAGATACCTTAAAACCTGATGTCCTGTGTAACAGTGTCACGCGTAAAAGAACCCTCTCTGCATTGAACGCACTGCTAAGCTCAAAACGTCTCCATATTCACCTATAGCTGGTGACATGACATCTCGATAGAAGTTAAATATTCTTGACTGTGACGCGAAAGATATACGTTATTACGCGATTTTTATACCCCCGCTTAAAAAGTGGGGGGTATATAGTGATAGGGGTGTCCGTCCGTGTGTCCGTCCTTCCGTTAAACCTTAGGGTACCTATCTCTTATCCGCAACTCCTCCTAAACCCTTCAATGGATTTTCATGAAACTTTCACACAATCTTTGTGATATAATGTAGATGTGCACCTCCTATTTAAAATTTGATCCGATGAATTTTTGGGAGCGGGGGGGGGGTATATTTTGTGAGCTTGTGGCTCACAGTATTTCTAGTTTAAACTTAATTTTTGTTCTACTACAAAAATGGACTCAATATGTTTTCGTAGTTTACATCTATGTACAATACAGATCTGTCGAAAGTTTAACATTAAACTAACGAATGGTTGTCGTTTATCTCGGCCCCTTGTTAGCTAAACTTCAACAGCTTTTCGCAGCTGTTATCTATTTCTATATATTTTTTGGTCGCTAACTACCCATATCTCGCCCATTCAGTTGCCGAGCTTACGCTACTTTTTGTTAGTTAAGTGTTTAACTTTCGACAGGTCTGTAATTATATATATATATATATATATATATATATATATATATATATATATAAACATGATGTGATGGCTAGAATTTCATTCTTTATGAGTTACCATATAAGACGTAAAGGAAATTTAAAGAGAGTAACACGTGTCCGGTTATCATTTAAAAGTTTGGGGTTTCAATTTCGGGTATTAATATTTATGATGTTTCTAATTCCGACAATGGTGTGTTACTTAAGGAGGAAGTTTAAAATTAAAAACATGCATGTGGAAACAATGTGTAGTTGTTAAACAAATAGGATACATAGTCAATTCAATATTTGTTTGACCTTAAATTTTGAATATTAGATGTGTTATTTAGGGAAGACAGCGTGTTTCATTATCACCAGTATTAATATCATCTATCCTTATATATAACAGGCCGCGGTGGCCTAATGGATAAGACGTTAGTTTTCAAATCCATGGTTTCCCACCGCTGTGAGTTCGAGTCCCGCTCAGACCACATGTGGGAAAGTGAATTTTCCTTGCAGTTGGCCTTTACTGGTTCACCCAGTGTCAGTATAATGTGAGCTTGTCTGCGGCGTACTGAATCGGTGAGTTAGCACGTTAAAGTCGCCCTGAGTGCACGCTTGTCTGCCGCGTACTGATTCGGTGAGCTAGCACGTTAAAGTCGCCCTGAGTGCACGCTTGTCTGCGGCGTACTGATTCGGTGAGTTAGCACGTTAAAGTCTCCCTGAGTACACGCTTGTCTGCGGCGTACCGATTCGGTGAGTTAACACGTTAAAGTCTCCCTGAGTACACGCTTGTCTGCGGCGTACTGATTCGGTGAGTTAGCACGGTAAGGTCTCCCTGAGTGCACGCTTGTCTGCGGCGTACTGATTCGGTGAGTTAGCACGTTAAAGTCTCCCTGAGTACACGCTTGTCTGCGGCGTACTGATTCGGTGAGTTAGCACGTTAAAGTCTCCCTGAGTGCGCGCTAGTACAAGGCAGACCATAAAACACACTCGCACTTCACATGCATACACGAAATTGTTCACAAATTAATCCATAGCGATTAATAAAATAGTTCTCGTCGCGTATAGCTATAAAATTGCTGATGCGACGTTAAGCAACATTCAACCAACCAACTAACCATATATATACCAACTTTATATTGTTTAAATATTCAAATTAATGTCAAACGGCCAGATCAAACTGGACGCACTACACGAGCAATACAAACAAGTAGCCACTTCACAAACATAATTACCGGACACTAATTATATAGTGCGTCAAGTTTAACTTATCCGTTTGACCTAGATTGTATGATTTAGGAAAGACAGCATGTTTCATTACCATAAACACCCCGTACCCAATATTACTATCATCTATCCTTATATATAACAACTGTATATAACCCTTAAATTTCACAATGGATAAATGTGTTTGTTAGAATATTCAAATTAAATGTCAAACGGCCAGGTCAAACTTGACACACTATACAGTAGTGTACAGAACAAGTAAACAAGTAGCCACTCCAAACATAATTACCGGAGACATATATTGTGCGTCAAGTTTGACATGGCCGTTTGACCTTTAAATTTGAATATAAGATTGGGCTAATATACTGTTTGATTTCGGCAAGACTGCAAGTTTCATTACTATAAACACCCGGTACCCAGTATTACTATCAACCACCCTCATATGTAACAACTTTATATAGCTCTTTAATTACACAATTGATAATTCTGTTTGAATAGTGAAATTATAGGTCAAACGGCCAGGTCAAACTTGACGCACTATATATACAGTAGTGTGCAGATGTATTAAAACACGTACGAACGATAAAAACAAGTAAACACCAAGCCACTCCACAAACATATTTACCGGTAAAGTTTGACCTAGCCGTTTGACCTTTAATTTTCAATATTAAATTCGGCTAAAAGAATATGTGATTTAGGTAAGACAGCCTGTTTCATTACCATAAACACCTGGTACCCAATATTACTATTATCTATCCTTATATATATATATATATATATATATATATATATATATATATATATATATATATATATATATATATCAACTGTATATAAACCCAAATGCCTGTTTAAATATCACTGCCGGGTCAATCTTGACGCACTGTACGAACGACAAGTAGCCACTCCACACACATAATTACCGGACACTTACATCATCGCCATTTAATACAGATGACACGTCTTTGTTTACATGTACAGTACAGGTCTGTCAAAAGGTCGACACCAAGCTCGTGAATTAGGACCTGGACAATCGGCAGCTCATTTTGACCTCTCGTTAGCTATGTACAGCACATGCCTGTCAAAATTTCAATACTAACGTTAGCCTCGCCATATCAGACACATGTTAACCACAGCACAGGTCCGTCAAAAGTTCAACACTTAAGCTCGCCGAATCGGCAACTCATGTCGACACCTCGTTAGCTACAGCACAGGTCCGTCAAAAGTTCAACACTAAGTTCGCCAAACGGCAGCTCATCTCGACACCTCGTTAACTACAGCACAGGTCCGTCAAAAGTTCAACACTAAGCTCGTTGAATCGGCAACTCATCTCGACACCTCGTTAGCTACAGCACAGGTCCGTCAAAAGTTCAACACTAAGCTCGTTGAATCGGCAACTCATCTCGACACCTCGTCAGCTACAACACAGCTCCGTTAAAAGTTCAACACTAAGCTCGCCGAATCGGCAACTCATCTCGACACTTCGTCAGCTACAACACAGCTCCGTTAAAAGTTCAACACTAAGCTCGCCGAATCGGCAACTCATCTCGACACTTCGTCAGCTACAACACAGGTCCGTCAAAAGTTCAACACTAAGCTCGCCAAACGGCAACTCATTTCGACACCTCGTTAGCTACAACACAGGTCCGTCAAAAGTTCAACACTAAGCTCGCCGAACGGCAGCTCATTTCGACACCTCGTTAGCTACAACACAGGTCCGTCAAAAGTTCAACACTAAGCTCGTCGAATCAGCAACTCATCTCGACACTTCGTCAGCTACAACACAGGTCCGTCAAAAATTCAACACTAAGCTCGCCGAATCAGCAACTCATTTCGACACCTCGTCAGCTACAGCACAGGTCCGTCAAAAGTTCAACACTAAGCTCGTCGAATCAGCAACTCATCTCGACACCTCGTCAGCTACAACACAGGTCCGTCAAAAATTCAACACTAAGTTCGCCGAATCAGCAACTCATTTCGACACCTCGTTGGCTACAACACAATTCTGTCAAAAATTCAACACTAAGTTCGCCGAATCAGCAACTCATTTCGACACCTCGTCAGCTACAGCACAGGTCCATCAAAAGTTCAACACTAAGTTCGTCGAATCAGCAACTCATTTCGACACCTCGTCAGCTACAACACAGGTCCGTCAAAAATTCAACACTAAGTTCGCCGAATCAGCAACTCATTTCGACACCTCGTCAGCTACAGCACAGGTCCATCAAAAGTTCAACACTAAGTTCGTCGAATCAGCAACTCATTTCGACACCTCGTCAGCTACAACACAGGTCCGTCAAAAATTCAACACTAAGTTCGTCGAATCAGCAACTCATTTCGACACCTCGTCAGCTACAACACAGGTCCGTCAAAAGTTCAACACTAAGTTCGTCGAATCAGCAACTCATTTCGACACCTCGTCAGCTACAACACAGGTTCATCAAAAATTCAACACTAAGTTCGTCGAATCAGCAACTCATTTCGACACCTCGTCAGCTACAACACAGGTCCGTCAAAAGTTCAACACTAAGCTCGCCGAATCGGCAACTCATTTCGACACCTCGTCAGCTACAGCACAGGTCCGTCAAAAGTTCAACACTAAGCTCGTTGAATCGGCAACTCATCTCGACACCTCGTCAGCTACAGCACAGTTCCTTCAAAAGTTCAACACTAAGCTCGTCGAATCGGCAACTCATCTCGACACCTCGTTAGCTACAGCACAGGTCCGTCAAAAGTTCAACAATAAGCTCGCCGAATCGGCAACTCATCTCGACACTTCGTCAGCTACAGCACAGGTCCGTCAAAAGTTCAACACTAAGCTCGTCGAATCGGCAACTCATCTCGACACCTCGTTAGCTACAGCACAGGTCCGTCAAAAGTTCAACACTAAGCTCGTCGAATCGGCAGCTCATTTCGACACCACGTTAGCTACAGCACAGGTCCGTCAAAAGTTCAACAATAAGTTCGCCAAACGGCAGCTCACCTCGACACCACGTTAGCTACAGCACAGGTCCGTCAAAAGTTTAACACTAAGTTCGCCAAACGGCAGCTTATCTCGACACCACGTTAGCTACAGCACAGGTCCGTCAAAAGTTCAACACTAAGTTCGCCAAACGGCAACTCATCTCGACACCTCGTTAGCTACAGCACAGGTCCGTCAAAAGTTCAACAATAAGTTCGCCAAACGGCAGCTCACCTCGACACCACGTTAGCTACAGCACAGGTCCGTCAAAAGTTCAACACTAAGTTCGCCAAACGGCAGCTTATCTCGACACCACGTCAGCTACAGCACAGGTCCGTCAAAAGTTCAACACTAAGTTCGCCAAACGGCAACTCATCTCTACACCTCGCCAGCTACAGCACAGGTCCGTCAAAAGTTCAACACTAAGCTCGCCAAACGGCAACTCATCTCGACACCTCGTTAGCTACAGCGCAGGTCCGTCAAAAGTTCAACATTAAGCTCGCCAAACGGCAACTCATCTCGACACCTCGTTAGCTACAGCGCAGGTCCGTCAAAAGTTCAACATTAAGATCGCCAAACGGCAACTCATCTCGACACCTCGTTAGCTACAGCACAGGTCCGTCAAAAGTTCAACACTAAGCTCGCCAAACGGCAACTCATCTCGACACCTCGTTAGCTACAGCACAGGTCCGTCAAAAGTTCAACATTAAGCTCGCCAAACGGCAACTCATCTCGACACCTCGTTAGCTACAGCACAGGTCCGTGAAAAGTTCAACACTAAGCTCACCGAATCGGCATCTTATCTCGACACTTCGTTAGCTACAGCACAGGTCCGTCAAAAGTTCAACACTAAGCTCGCCAAACGGCAACTCATTTCGACACCTCGTTAGCTACAGCACAGGTCCGTCAAAAGTTCAACACTAAGCTCGCCAAACGGCAACTCATTTCGACACCTCGTTAGCTACAGCACAGGTCCGTCAAAAGTTCAACACTAAGCTCGCCAAACGGCAACTCATTTCGACACCTCGTTAGCTACAGCACAGGTCCGTCAAAGTTCAACACTAAGCTCACCGAATCGGCATCTTATCTCGACACTTCGTTAGCTACAGCACAGGTCCGTCAAAAGTTCAACACTAAGCTCACCGAATCGGCAGCTCATCTCGACACTTCGTTAGCTATAGCACAGTCCTGTCGAAAGTTCAATTAACAATAAGCTCGCAAATAAAACCAGAATCGGCCTTTCGAAAGCTGCATTTCGACCGTTAGCTGTTATCGAACTTTCGACAGTTACTAGTAATCCACAACACGGCTACTCGGCAGCCGAACCTCGACTACGTTTTGTCAATCTAGTGTTAAACTTTCAACAGGTCTGTAATGCAATATAGATAGACCTGTCGAAAGTTTACCACTCAGCTGTCGAGATATAGATAACTAGCGAAGAAAAACAAGAAAGAAGAGACCGATAGTAGATCTAATTGTCGAAAAAAGCTCTCGACATAGAGCTAACGAGGATTCAAGACTAATTTTGTTAGCTGTACTATACATATAGGTTATTCAAATACGCGTAGGCGTAAGCGTAGGTGATGTTATGAATTAAACTGGCTTTATGTCACTTCCTGTCAAACTCAAGCGTGTCATGGGTTCAACACCGCGTCGTAACAGTGTAATGATTTCATAAGAGATATATACGATTTCCTAAATATTAAAGAATCGTAAGAAACTGAAATGTCGCAAGCCTTAACTTGCTTAAGGCAATAAGCCACTGAAATACTTCCGTTTCAAATAACACTTAGAAGCGACTTAAGTAGTGGACTGAATGTCGTGGTTTGACACATCGGAAAACATATATGCCTCATTGAAGTGTCCAAAGGGTCTGTTTCATATCTGTCGTGTCAATATACATTACAGATCTGTCGAAAGTTTAACACTAAGCCAACAACTTAGTTCAACTACAGTACAGGCCTGTCAAAAGCTTAACACTTAGCCAACAACTTAGTTCAACTACAGTACAGGCCTGTCGAAAGTTTAACACTAAGCCAACAACTTAGTTTAACTACAGTACAGGCCTGTCAAAAGCCTAACACTAAGCCAACAACTTAGCTCAACTACAGTACAGGCCTGTCAAAAGCTTAACACTAAGCCAACAACTTAGCTCAACTACAGTACAGGCCTGTCAAAAGCTTAACTAAACCAACAACTTAGCTCAACTACAGTACAGGCCTGTCAAAAGCTTAACACTAAGCCAACAACTTAGTTCAACTACAGTACAGGCCTGTCAAAAGCTTAACACTAAACCAACAACTTAGCTCAACTACAGTACAGGCCTGTCAAAAGCTTAACACTAAACCAACAACTTAGTTCAACTACAGTACAGGCCTGTCAAAAGCTTAACACAGAGTTGCAAATCGACAGCTCATCTCATCCACTCGTTAGCTACTAGTACATAGTTATCACGACAGGTTGTCGGAAGTTGTTACTCACATATACCATTTTTTGAATGTATTTTATGATTAAATTCAAAAAAGGGTATATGACATTACTCATATCCCTGCAGTGTTTTATCATCTAGCAATCTGCCTATCCAGTCACTCAATAGCAGAATTTCGACTCCTTTTTCTTAGCTCAGTGTTAAACTTTCGACAGGTCTGTACTGTATCTGTCACTCAGTAGCCGAGCTTCGACTCCTTTTTCTTAGCTCAGTGTTAAACTTTCGACAGGTCTGTACTGTAGACCCCCTAGTTAGTTATATTTTGACAGCATTTTGACGGCTACTATTTCTGTTTCTCGTCCACCAGCTTTCTTTATCTCGGTCACTTGGTAATCAAGCTTTTCACTCTTCAGTTGGTAGAGTGCTTGCTCCGTAAGTGGGAGGTCGTGGGTTCGATCCCCGGCCGGGTCTGACCCAAGACTTGAAAGTGGGTAGTGACTGTTCTGTCGCCAAGCACTAGGCATTACGAAATGAAAGTCACGGTTCTTTCGGATAGGAACTTAAAATAAACGAGGTCCCGTGTCACGGTGGGCTTGGCACGTTAAAGAACCCTGCTGTATAATGCCATCAGCGCAACGCACAGGCAAAATTTCTGCACCTTCGCCTATAGCTGGCGACGTCTCGATATAAGTGAAATATTCTTGACTTGGACGTTAAACACCATTACTCAACTCAACTCTCTTCAGTTTTGTTAGCATGGTGTTAAACCTTTTACAGGTATGTACTGTAATTGAATTTTACAAACCTGGGCTGGGTAACTTGAAGCTCTCTTAGCAGTTACTATCACTGTCTATATAACACAAAGGCGTTATGTGTTCGTAACTGCTAAGGTAGATTCGAGTTATTTAGTCCTGGACCATTGGCCCTGTCTGTATCAATCTGAATATATATATATATATATATATATATATATATATATATATATATATATATATATATATACGGTTGTTTTATAGTGCTTTGATTGTATATTAAAAAAATGTTACAGGTCCCTGTGCCTGGACCCGGTACCATAATACTTCAACCAAACAAATAAACGGAAATTCTTCCTTTTTAATCCCCCACCCACCCTTTATTTTCTATGTAAATGTTTGAAAAATCATTTTTCACAGAAATGTTCTAAATATCTTGAATCTGAAATTTTTAGTCTTTTTTTCAGTCAAAGTTAAAATTTTAGTGGTAGGGTACAAAGGGAAGTCTTTCCATATAAACTTGTATAAAATATGTGTAAATAACATAATATATTCAGACTAGTTAAAAAATTTAATTTAAACACAAATTCAAATTCTATGTAAATCGTCTAAAAAAATCAAACTTATGTATAAAACTCGTGTTTATAAAATACAGTACAGATCTCTTTAACACTGAGCTTAACTAAGAGGAGTCGAAGCTCGACTGCCGAGTGTCCGAGTGTCCGAATTATGAATCGCCAGTTGCCGAAAAGCCTAGCAGTTGCAGAAATGCTTCTGAAATTTAGCTAACGAGGGTCCGAGATGAACTGTCTATTCGATACTACAGTGAAACCTGTCTATATAAAGGACACCCAAGGAAACCAGTACAATTGGTCTTTACGGGCAGGTGACCTTTATATACAGGTTCAAATAATATGAATAAAGAATAATTGCTATACAATTCTACTGGTCTTTATAAGCAGGTGACCCTTATATAGAGGTGGGCTTTAAGGCAGGTTGGACTGTAATTCGTTAGCTAGAGTGCTAAACTTTCGACAGGTCGATATATATAGATATACTGTAGTTTGGTGTATAACTCTGTGTTGATATATGAAATACTTCAGGTGTATCATTGAAGGGTTTAAACATGGTTAAATATCTATACTTACCCAAAATGAATCCACGTACTGCAAACCCCGTCTATTCATATTCAAATTCGATCCGCCAATGTAGATTTCACAATGTGTGTCTTTTATATAAGCAGAATAAGTCTTTTTAAATTTATCCTCATTGTGAATACAATAATTATTTTTATCTAATACAATAACGATATGTTTCCCCTTCTATCTCTATATAAGATAAAATTCACCCATTATGTCAACAATAACTCGTTAGAGAAGATAAAACTAGTAGAACGTACTTTCAATTCTCGATCCAGGAAGTCAAAATTTAAGGTCAAAGGTTAAACCACAACTCCGGAATAATCCTAATTCCTTGTATTCCGGGTATACTTTCGTTTTAAAATAAAATTTTAAAGAAATTCGGTTTTTTTTAAAGCTACGTGTGTGTATTAAGTATAATGTTTCCACCTGACTGATTTTGTGACGGATTTAAGTTTACCACGTCAATTTATCAGAAAATCGTTCATTAGGATCTATATTGTTTAAATTAATTTCGATTTTTTTCTCAAAAATTTGTAGATATATCAGCAAATTAAAATCATCATAAATAAATGAAAAAATAATACTGACGTAAATATTAAAAAACGTGTTTTCTATTAACGCATGGCTGGTTTTCAGTTCAGTGATGGTATTGAAAATAAACACATGTGCAATTGACATCGTATACATTGCCCTGTTTTAAAAATGGCTGAATTCCCCGTACAGTACAGGCATGTCTAAAATAAAACTGTCTGGGCCAACGAAAATGAGTCGAATCTCAGCTGACGAATGACAGCTAGTGATTGAAAAAGCTCACAAGAGATAGACAGCAATAGAAAATGCTGACTAATAACAGCTAGTGATTGAAAAAGCTCACAAGAGATAGATAGCAGTTAAAAATGATTGTTGGAGATGAATTTCATTATATTTTAGTATGTAAAACTTGAAATTATTATAGAACTTTATATATACACGGTCATTTTTACAATGGGCAATTTTTTTTAAAATTTGATAGTTTATTTTCTAGTAGAGATATATTGACACTCAATAGATTATATGTCCTCCTGCTTATAAGTTCATTAATTTTTTTTCCACGTATGGAATTATATGTTTATATGTAAATGTTGTATATATTCTCTATACTTTAAAATCGGCTTATGAGAAATAAAGTCATTATTATTATTATTATTATTATTATTATTATTATTAGAAAAAATGCTGTGTCGATATAGTAACGAGGGTCGAGATCAGCTACCGATTTGGCGCTGATTTGCTGATTTTTATATAGCTTTTTGTTAAACTTTCGACAGGGCTGTACTGTGCATTGTATAATACATAAAATTATGATGGCCTAATATATATATATATATTATAGGTATATTTTAGTATTTTAATACATACATAATTATACAATGTACTTCAAACCTGGCCGGATCTGGCCAACACTTGTAAAAATATTGATAGTGACTGTTCTTTCGCCAAACAATCGTCCTTTAAAAAAAGTCCTTAGCGCACTGCGGAGGTAAAAATTTCAGGCTCAGTTTAACAATCATTCCTTAGCTAAGATTTTCCTTAACTTAAATCTTGCAAAATTTCAAATCTTTATAATTTTGTTTATTTTCAAGATATTGAGGAATTTAAGGTGTCATTATTAAGATCGCTTCTAGATTAAAACATTTGCATTTTGTTTTGTCAAAAATATTCATCAGTATTTCCAAAAAGAGATTACCATAATTTGCTAAATTTAAGTTAAGGAAATTCTTAGCTAAGGAATGATTGTGAAACTGGGGCCAGCTACTTTACATTTAGCTGGTGACGGTTCGAGCTTTCTCCAAACACTCGGCATTTAGAAATGAATGCAGATTTAGCACACAGCGATGGTAAAAGTTTCAGCTATTTGACATATATAGCTGATGACGGATCGATATATTTTAAATATTTTGACCGGGACGTAAAACTCCATGCAATCAATGTAATTACAGATAATAGGGGTGCGTGTAGAGTCGTTTACGCCTATGTGCAAATTCCTATACTTAGGCGGCCAGTCCGCGATGGTAGAGGACACATAAATGTAATTACAGATAATAGGGGTGCGTGTAGAGTCGATTACGCCTAAGTGCAAATTCCTATACTTAAGCGGCCAGTCCCGGATGGTAGAGGACACATAAATGTCTGGATAAAACCACTGACTTCCTTAAGTGGGGTGGAGTTATGTACAGTTAAACCTGTCTATAAAGGCCACCTAAGGAAACCAGTAAAAATGGCCTTTATGAGCAGGTGGCCTTTATATACAGGTTCAAATAATATGAACAAAGAACAGTTGGGATACAATTCTACTGGCCTTTATAAGCAGGTGGTCTTTATATAGAGGTGGCCTTTAAGACAGGTTGGACTGTAATTTTTCGCCCCAGTCAAGATTCTTTCACTTATATCAAGGTGATCATGATCAGTTCTGGGATGGGGATATCGGACTAACTGGACAAAACTACCAACTTAATTTGCCTCCGTGGGATTCGAACCTTTGCGACAAGACATGTACAGAAATCGAGGTCCGACCGTATACCATTGATGCGTTTAAGACGATGGTCTCATCACCTGTATTAAGTCACCTGTGCGATCGCCAGCCCGTTAAGTTACAATGGGAACTGCATATACCCGATTTTCAAATTTAAATTTCACCAATAACAATATTATTTTCTGAAAATGTCTGGTTCTCAGTGAAAAATACATACTGTCACGAATATTCAAATATAAAAATGATTAAAATATCTTGAAAAAAATCCATTCCACTTTTTGATTTAAAATATGGTGACATTTTACTTAATTTCCCTATGAAACTCATTAGAAAGTGCACAGCACTGTTTGTATAAACAGCTTTTTTTTTATTAAAGATATAGAAAAGTGAAAATGTCTGGTTTTCATGATAAAGTTCACATCGTGATGAAAATTCAGTTATAAAAATCTTTGTGGTACCTTTAAAAAAATCCATTCCACTTTTAATTTGAAATTTAGGTGGTACAATATTTGTATCAATATTTCAGTCAGTGGATAAGGGCCAATATGATAGACTATCATGGTCAAATACTAGCCTACTGGATCTAATACAACATTGTGCCCTTTTCTATTTAAAATATTATTAAAGAATTAAATCAAGTTAAAAAAAATAGGAAGTAATGAAACGTGCACATTTTTATTTTCCATTTTATTATAATTCTTATTTATTTAACTAATAGAGTATGAGACGTTAAAATAACAAAAGTTCAGAAAAAATATGCACATTTTTATTTATTATATTTCATATTTCATTTAAATAATAATAATATCTATTTTATTCAAGTTTCAAAAGTAATCAATGCCATAAAACATTTCACAGTTTAACCCTAAATGAAATACAACATGATTATTCCCAGCCAGGAAACAACATTGAAGGTGACTTAGTTAAAATAACATTTACATTTAAATAATTGTCTATTGAACGGATTTAAAATTGTTTTAATTATACTCAAATAAACAAAACAGAGTGACGAAAAATAAATTTATAACTAATAGTTATCAGATTTTCAAACGGTTCATGATAAAATTATCATTCAAATACATCACATTTAATAATAATAATAATAAATAATAATAATAATAATAATAATACCACCACGCAGTTACTACCTCTAATTTAAATAAAGTTGTGATGTTAATTGCCTGCCATGACACAAATAACATGATCTAGGTAAAGTGATGGGTTAGGTTAGATTTTTTATTTATTGGGAAATTAATTGATTAATGAAACAAGAAGATAAACCGTCACGCTTGAGCCCCTACTGTTCAATAGGAACGTTATGTTCAGATTTTGTTTAATTCTCATGAACTTTTAGAATATTATATCGCATTTGACCATGTCCCGATCATGTCCTGATTGTTAAAATAAAAAGTAATATTATTGTATATTGATCATATTTATTGAACAATATTTGTGACTTGGGAGTGATAATTCTCTCTCTCTCTCTCTCTCTCTCTCTCTCTCTCTCCAAAACGTTACACATGGCTTTGTCCTTACCAGTGCCAGGTTTATGTTGCATTCTTTTCACAATTCAGGTCGATGAATAAAATAAAATAAAATAAAATAAAATAAAATAAATAAAATAAAATAAAATAAAAAAATAAAATAAAATAAAATAAAATATTGCAGTTAACTATTCAGCATTGGATTTGTCGGTTCAATTAGATCAATCAAATCATCTAGTTATAAAAATAAACATAAGAAAAATCATAGTATTTATTTATTTATTTATTTATTTATTTATTTATTTATTTATTTATTTATTATTTATTTATAATCAAGCTAAAATGAAATGTTTTAAAAAACGAAGATTTATTATTTAAATCTCTGCTAGATTGCATTGTTGAAGCTGAGAAAATATCTTATCAATTTTTATTTATTTATTTATTTATTTATTTATTTATTTATTTATTTATTTATTTATTTATGTAGTATTTATGTAAAACATTAATATAGCTAGAATGGAATATTTAAAAACGCTGATTTAATTTTTATTTAAACTTGGAGTAAGCATATAAGACCCCGACAAAACGTATTTAAAACAAATACTTGAAACATTTATAAAATTATGATTTCGTGCAAATTTTCAATAAGCTAGTACATATGCATGTTAATTTTTTTTCATCATTTCATTACGATATGCATTCAGGTCATTAGTGTCTAAATACTGATTATAATCCGTCTGCGTTTAGCCAGAGACATATAAAACCCCGATTAGATTATTGCTCTCCCAAATTGGAATTATGTAACAGGTCACGCTCGACTGAACTACCTTTATAACTGTAAAGTATATCACACCTGAGATGGCCAGTATAGGACGACTTCTAATGTAGGGGCAGATAACCCTTCAGATCGGGCCTCGATTTCTGCGTATGATGTAATGTCGTCCAATAACCGCGAGTATTATCTCAACAGGACGTCGTTATTTCTAAGTACTTATAGCAAACGAACAGTTACTTCCTATATTTTGTGAAGATGTCACCTATAACTCAAATTAATACTAAGTAGTCAACACACCTTTATGGTATTTAATCTTCCCCAATATGGCGTAAACAACATAATTTGTGAATTCGATAAGTAGAAGTACGTGTCCTGTGTGTCATCGATATATTGACGTTTTCATAAATATATGTTAAATCATTTATGATATATATTCATATTTATATTGCAGGTAGTACCCCGTTGTTTCCAGGTCATTAATATTGAGAGAGAGAGAGAGAGAGAGAGAGAGAGAGGGGGGGGGTAAGAGTTCCTTTTGTACCCTCACCTATGAAATTATATGTAAATTTTTTTTAAAAATCCGTCATTTTAAGGCTTTTTAGTCGAAATCAAAATTTTAGTGGAGGGTACAATGAAACTGGATCTTGAGAGAAAGAGAGAGAGAGAGAGAGAGAGAGAGAGAGAGAGAGAGAGAGAGTATCCATATTAATCATGTTTATTTTGTCTTCGCGCAGTTTAGATCACCTCGGTTCCCTCGTTACAATAATTCCTTTTAAGGCAAAAAAGGTGGAGTTGTTTGACATAGACAAGTTTGAAGTGAAATTGAAAATTTTACGTAGTGCGCCAACTTTTTTGAAGTAAGATTTCGAGCTGAGACTGACATTGTAAATTAGGTCACTTCCCTAATAAAATGATTCCATTAGAAAAAATTGTAAATCTTTGTAAACTGCGGTCACGATCTCAGAAATACGGAGTTTTAGTAATGATGAATATGGTTTAGTTCCATTTCTTCAAGTTTGAATGCTTAGTTGGTAGAGTGCTCGCTCCGTAACTTGGAGGTGGTGGGTTCGAACCCCGACCGTGTCTAACCCAAGACTTGAAAATAGACAGTGACTGTTCTTTCGCCAAGCATTCGGCATCATGAAATGAAAGTCGCGGTTCTTTCGGATTTGAACTTAAAATAAACGAGGTTCCGTGTCTTGGTAGGCTTGGCACGATAAACTGTAAAATGCCATCAGCGCAACGCCCAGGCAAAATTTCTGCACCTTCGCCTGTATCTGGCGACGTTTCGATATAAGTGACATATTCGTAACTTGGACGTTAAACACCTTTACTCAACTCAATATTGGCGATCAACCTACTTGTAGCTTAATTCGGAGCTCAGTCATAGCTATGATATTTGTTTTTATCGTCTCATATTTTAAACACCGATCTGTTGTATACAGTACAGTTCTGTCGAAAGCACCACGGTAACAAAAAATAGTCTCAGCTCGTCTGTCAAGTGTTAGAGATATGGATGATAGCCAGTGGTTGAAAAGCTGTAGTATGATAGATTGCAGCTTCAAAAGGCAGCCGAGTTATCGAGCGAAAGAGTGAGTGAGTAATGGTGTTTTACGTCCCAGTCAAGAATATTTCACTTATATCGAGACGTCGCCAGCTATAGGCGAAGGTGCAGAAATTTTGCCTGTGCGTTGCGCTGATGGCATTATACAGCAGGGTTCTTTAGCGTGCCAAGCCCACCGTGACACGGGACCTCGTTTTATTTTAAGTTCCCATCCGAAAGAACCGTGACTTTCATTCCGTAATGCCGAATGCTTGGCGAAAGAACAGTCACTACCCATTTTCAAGTCTTGGGTCAGACTCGGTCGGGGATCGAACCCACGACCTCCCACTCTACCAACTGAGCTACCGCAGTGGTTATCGAGCGACCGAAATGAGTTGTCTATTTGGCACTGATCCGTTAGCCTAGTGTTAAACTTTTGAGGGGTATGTACTGTCATTTGCTGATTTTGAACCTCTATTAATATATACTAGTATAATGCATTCATATTCAGCAAATGACAACTTTGTCATGTGCTGATTTTGAATGCATAATTTTAGTAGACATGACAGTACTGCATGTCACGTGCTACACGATCTTTAGAAATTTTATGAAATAATTTTCAATTAAATTTCAAACATACTATTTTTTAAATTTTCAGGGGCTTCATCACAACTACAGATCCATCTTTCAGCTACTGGCGACAAGAACAAATTTACGTGCATTAATATCTAAGAGATTAAGAATTAATATGAGTACAGGCCCCAGTTTCACAATCAATTATTAACTAAGATTTTTCTAAAGTTAAAACTGGCAAATTTGAATTCCTAACAATTTTGCAAATTGTTGAGATATTTTGGAGTTTAAGATGTCATGCTGAAGATCATTTCAAGGTGATATTATCTGTATTTAGTTTTAGCAAAAATGAACACCCATAGTTCCACAGGAGCTTGCTAAAATTTGAGGAAATTTTGGTTAAGGAAAATCTTAGGTAAGGAATGATTGTTAAGGAATCGTGAAACCGGAGCCAGGTTCACGTATGTTTTGTAGTTGCCTTGTTCTAGCGCGCACTTAGGGCGAGTTAAAGGTGCTAGCTTACCAAGTAAGTATGCCCGCAAAGAAGCATGTCTCTACCCCAGTTACGTTATACTGAACCAGTCGTTACTCTTAATACCGAGCACCGGGCGAGGAGCATTATTTTAAAGTCTTATGTATGACATGGCTCGAACCTACAACCTCCTGTTTTCAGGGAGAGTGCTCTACCACTGTAACTCAGTGTAACTCTATGTAACCAAAGAGTTACCTTTGTAACCCAGTAACCCTGGAAAAAAATGAAGTCGGTTTTGAAAAAAGAAGACATTTGTAACCATGTTACTGCATGTAACCACTATATAGTCGCGGTTACAATTGCTGATACTGCGTTTTTATGCACACATAACTGGACATATGGGTCTTAAGCGCATGCTTACATTCCACCCCAGATTCGAATCCTACTCGGAACATATCCATTGGTGGATTCAGCGGTGGGGGCGTAGGAGGGCGTACTCCCCCCTTTATGTCGCTAATAATAGATTTTTCCTCTTTGATGCAGCTCAGATTGCATCAGAATGCAAAATTTTTGCGCCATTTTTTTTTTCAAAATTGTCCGGGGGAGCATGCCCCCGAACCCCCTAGAAGGTTCGAGCCTTCGGGTCTCGCATTATACGCCCCCCCCCCCTTTCTAAAATTCTGGATCCGCCTCTGATGTCCCAGTGTGAGAAAGTTTGACAGTTCTACCAAAGTTGGATCAGAAAACCGTAGTCATTGATACATGTAAGTGTTGAACATGTGATTCGTAAGCACGTTGCTAGACAACTTGATCACCGAGGCCCTACCATTGCGGCGCGGAGTACCTTTTGCGAGGACTGAAAGTCTTCTGTCTCAAGCAAACTGGACTTAATTACAATGATGTGTGCAAGCGGGGATTGCCCCTGACTCTCGTTGTCGATATAGTTAGGCCTAGCTGAGTGGTAGATACCTTGTCACTGTACCCTTGTATTTGTGACCAATTCAATTGAGAGAGAGAAAGAGAACGTGTGTGTGTGTGTGTTTGTTGATAATTTGGGTCATAAATTTAACAATCTGTCACCTAGTTTTAAATAGCTTACAGTTATTTGTCTAAAACCTTCGCTTGTCGAAGTTCGTTATTATTTTTTTTCGTGTACTCCAGTTTCCTCTATCATTCTTGAAATGGCCGTCTCCTTGATATCTGAAAATCTTGCCTGGGGCGTAAAACACCGTTTAAACAAAAGAAAAAAAAAAGAAAATTTGTTTTAATAAAGGTAGAAAGAAAACCGAAATAATTCTAACCGGATTTAATTCAAAAATAAGATTTTGTTTTTAAAAAGTGCATATAAAAATAGAGAAAAACTAATAAATCTAATGGTCCTATGTAATAAAACACTTCAGACGTTGACGGTTTATAATTGTCATAAATTCCCCTGTTTCTTTTAGTCATAATCTGGTATAGTACTGTATAACCTGTCGAAAATAGCACCAAGCTTATGACGAAGACGAGTTGAAGCTGTCGGATGTCGAGTGGACAAGATACGGATTAACTAGTGGACTAAAATCTGCCGAGTGGTATGCAGCGCCCAGCTGTCGAAATATAGCTATCACAGGGGGAGTTGAGTTGAGTAATGGTGTTTAACGTCCCAATCAAGAATATTTCACTTATATCGAGACGTCGCCAGCTATAGGCGAAGGTGCAGAAATTTTGCCTGTGCGTTGCGCTTATGGCATTATACAGCAGGGTTCTTTAGCGTGCCAAGCCCACCGTGACACTGGACCTCGTTTATTTTAAGGTTCCCATCCGAAAGAACCGTGACTTTCATTTCGCAATGCCGAGTGATAGGCGAAAGAACAGACACTACCCACTTTCAAGTCTTGGGTCAGATCCGACCGGGGTTCGAACCCACGACCTTCCACTTACGGAGCGAGCACTCTACCAACTGAGCTACCGCAGTGGTGTGCTATCAAAGGGGACGTGATTAGCTTATTTTTCTCCGCTAATCCCTCAGCTAAAGTGTTAAACTTTCGACAGGTCTGTACTATAGTAACGTCTAAGAAAATCCATATGGGGAAATTTTGTTTTGAAATCCCCTTAATAAATCGAACCCATGGGTCCATGTACCTTTCTTTTAAAAACTGTTTTACGATTTTGAAATTTTACAATATTTATTCTAGGTATAAACTGTGACCCAGATGTGGCATGTCGCGAATACAGTACAGGTCTGGCAAAAGTTTAACATTTATCTGAGGAATTAGCGAGGAATCGACAGATCATCTCGTTCCCTCGTTACCATGGATATACCGTGGTAGCTGCTATCTATCATTAGGCCTGATTATTTCGTCCTTTAGCTACATATTCCTCAGAGTTCCGGCAGCTGAGCGTTCCGACTCTTTACCTCAGTGTTAAAATTTCGACAAGTCTGTACTATATTTTTATATATAATTACGTACTAGGTACAAGAAATGTATAACGTACACACGTAGTAACTATTACGTGAAATACTATACTTTTGTTTTAAGTATGCGCGTATTACCCATTACAAGTGACGTAAAAAGTTACTATATTACGTGTGCTTGTAATTACATGTCACTTCTGAGTCACCGTAGGTCTAAATGTTCTATTTAGTTTTTAGTTAAACACAAAGCTATTATAGACCGGGTTAGTTTTGCAAACATGTCAATGAAATTGTATGTGTTTATAAATTGTACACAAATACAGCAGATGCTTGTCAAAAGATTAACACATACCCAATGAATTAATTAGGAATCAGGTAAGCTCAACTCACCCCCCCCCCCCCCATTTTAGCTATACCTCGACAGCTGTTGTCTACCACTCGGCAGCTTTTCGACCACTAGCTATCCGGGCATATCTCGGTCAATCAGCGACTTCTTTTAGTTAGCTCACTGTTACACTGTCGACAGGCCTGTACTGTACGTGTATTACTTTACGTCTTGAGAGAGTAAAATTAAGTTGATCCGCGAGACTGTGAAATTCCACATCGTCAAAATTTAAGATCGCATCTGAACGACAAGTTTGAACTTTCTATCGAAAACATTGATTGATTTACTGCCTGTCTATCTAGCTGGCTGACTGACTGATTGGCTGATTGATTGATTGATTAGACTGGGACGTCCTAATCAATGAAGATTTCACATATATCGGGATGTCACCAGTTAAGGTGAAGTGACAAAATATGACCATTGTAGTGGGCTCAGGGAAGTTCTTTATCTTTCCACGCCTACGGTAACAAGCGTTCGAAGTGTCGGTTTTAAGGTAGGTCTCTTCCGAAGGACCCCATGACTTTCATTCCTAAATGCCGATTCTCGGTTTGAAGGATCCCATGACTTTCATTCCTAAATGCCGATTCTCGATTTGAAGGACCCCATCACTTTCATTCCTAAATGCCGATTCTCGATTTGAAGGACCCCATCACTTTCATTCCTAAATGCCGATTCTCGGTTTTTCTTTTCTCCTTCTTTTTTTTATTATTAACTTAATTTTCTTTTATTTAGTTTTTAATTTCACACACACACACTCACACACACACACTCTCTCTCTCTCTCTCTCTCTCTCTCTTAACAGTTGTTACTTACAGTTTTAAAATGCCATTTCACAGATTTTGATAAAAGTCTTTCCATACTTCACGTTAAACCGAAAAATATATCGTTTTGTCCTCTATAACTAGTAGTTAACAAATTTTCGCAACTTTCACAAGGGATTTCACAATCAATATTAATTAATTCATCGAATCCGTTTTAAAAAACGTTTCTTTCATCAGCCATATGTGTACAAAACTGAAACTTTGACGTCTTGTCTTTTGAAAGTGAATGAAAACATAAGGAAATTGAGAAATAAAGACATAATTTAAATTTTCTAAAGGCGAGTGAAAAAATTATAAATTCTACATAAACATTCTTGTAATCTTTTTCCGTATTTCATCGGCGCATGACCACTGCGGTAGCTCAGTTGGTAGAGTGCTCGCTCCGTGAGTGGGAGGTTGTGGGTTCAATCCCCGTACTGACTTAAGAAAGTGGACAGGAACTGTTTTTTCGCCAAGCACTAGACTTAACGCAATGAAAGCCATGATTCCTTCGGACGGGAAATAAACGGATCCGCGTGTCACAGTAGGCGTGGCACGATAAAGAAGCCTGCTGTATAATGCCATCAGCGCATTACAGAGGCACCTTCGCGCATAGTTGGTGAAGTCTCGATATAAGTAAAATATTCTTGACTTGGACGTTTAACACTATACTCAAGTTAAATTAACTAATCTGCGCATAAATCAAAAATGACTCAATATGCAACACAAAGACCCGTCACCATTATCACTGTTACGGTGTAATTATTTGAAATCTTGATTTTAGTCATATTTGAATATTAAATTTTATTTCATTTCAAATGATTTTCTTTTAGATTCAATTTAAAAACAATTTATAAAATTTTGAATTTTATAAACATTCTGTGATATACATGTATGAGCACACGTACATTTTTGTGAATTAATTGTAAGACGTGTTAACTAGATTATCTTCTCATAATTTTTACTACACAATTTTTATAAAATTTTGAATTTAAAAAACCTTAAATATTTTTATCATATTTAAATATTCACTTCACTTTTAATAAGACTCTTGTGAATTCAATTTCAAATCAGTTTATTACTTCAAAATTTCATTCAAAATAGCGAGTGCTTGGCGAAAGTCGCTAATTATTTTCAAGTTTTGGTCACATCCCAGTCGGTGTTCGAACCCACGACCTCCCAAATACGAAGCGAGGAAAATTTAATGAAACAGCTTACGACAAACTGGCTTCAATCTTACACACAAAGAAAGATAACTCTTATTATTACTAAACCTGATTTTTCTTCTTATCCCCAGCAGTAGTACTCGGCCCAAATTTGTGGCAATCCAAATGTTGAAATGAAATTATAAAAACAGAGGGACCAATATTTATTTTACCAAATCAACCTAAAGCAATACTTTGAACGATTAAATATAGCATAATTTTATTAGGAATTTTAAATTTTTAAATGCTTTCACTTAATTTAAATCGAGAGTCCATTTAAATATAGTGGATGAGACAGAAGTGTCAGGAGAAAAAGACACACTGTTGTGACAACTGCATATCTTCGAATATTCCTTGCGACTTGTTTACACGTAACCAATCACACCCTGTAGAACTTTTTGTTGATGACGTAGACAAGAGAGCGCGTGACCCCGAACATCCGTACAGACAAGCGAACTGACAAAGTTTCTTTCACTAGATTTTGCCTGAATAGGAGTGCTCGCTTAGTACATATTTGGGAGGTCAGAGTTCGAACTTCGGCCGGGGTCTGACCAACACCCTGACTGTTCTCTCGACAAGCTTTCGGCATCTACTGTAGAAACCACTGTGACTGTGACAGTGAAATTCTCTTTATATCCGTAGAAAATCAAATAAATTTGAATAAAGTTTGATATTTTTCACTTACTTGTACCTAGTCTTAATAGGAAATCTGTATGCGGATCCGCGATTGTCATAAAGTATGTCTGTAGGAAGGAAAATGATGGCGCTATGGGGATTTTACACATGCGAAAATGACAATGTTTACACCGGAAGTGATGTCCTTGGTGACGTTTTACGTCATATGCGCAACAGAATTCCCCATTTGCATGGTTTTTCAACATGTTAAATCCCCATAGCACGAACGTTTTACCCTATGCAGATATATTTTGGGCTAATCGCGGATGCACATACAGATTTCCTGTTACGACTAGGTACAAGTAAGTGAATAATATCGATCTTTATTCAAATTTATTTGATTTTCAAGGATATAAAGAGAATTTCACTGTCACAGTCACAGTGGTTCCTACAGTAGAAAGTCACAGGGTCTTGCAGAAGAGATTTTAAAAACCGAAGCCCCGTTCAAGACAGGCGTGTCAGACTGAACTTTCCCCTGAACGCAAGGCAAAGGTCAAAATATTTCTGCTACTTCACCTTGTCGTAGACCCCGTTACTACTCCTGTATATATATATATCATTTTTGTTTTGCCGTCTGTCTGTCTGTCCAGCACAGCTTTTTTCTCTATATTGCCTACACATCTTAAAGAATTTTAACAAGTTTGGTAAAGTTTGCATTGTAACAACTCCTAATGAAGTCCGGCGCCTAATGGAAGCTTCGGGAATTGTTACAGTGCGGGCAGTGCATTAGCATAAGCCAATATGTAATAAGTCACGTTTGGTTATGTGAGCTACAGATCAAGGTCATGAGGGTGGAATATTAAAATAAAAAACAAACATACTAATCCATGTCCGAATCACAATCGAGAAGTAAACACTTTGGAACTCAAAAGTTAGGTTAGACACGTGAATTTCCACCAGGGAAGTGGGAAGTGAGGCCGGATGCTCCGGAAGGGTAAACACCTCCTGTTTAGCTAGCTACACGCGTGTAATCAAAATTGTGTGAAAGGAACATGGAACTATGGGACGTCAAATATATCCAGGGCAATCGTCAAACTTATCAACAATAGTGCGATGACGGCCATAAAACTTTTTGAGGGCCTTGATAAGCCCAGGCTTGCAATATCCCCGAGTCAACAACTTATTTGCAAGCAGCCTACCTGCAGTGGGAACAGGCGTATTAATTGGGAAAAATATACCATAAGCAGAAGAAGCAGGATATTAGAAATTTCATATTGTTGATGTGTCAACTATACATATTATACATTCTCAATGGATATTCAAGTGTGAACCACCATAAAATGATGTGTCATGGATCATGTTTAGTTTATTGAACCCAACAAGGTCAAGGACACGAAGGTCAATTTTTGCTTTCTTGGGTTATCTCCCTTTGACCATAAAAAATGAAGCATAATTTGGGTTATTTTATTTTGACATTTTTATTTACTTATTGTATACATAAAACCTTTCACCTACATGTATCGTCTCCCTCCAAAGATTGGTATTTTCAAAATCTTTTTATTATACATCGATAAAGAGTCTAAAGATGTAAACAGATCATAGTGATTGGAACAGTTGATTTGGTTAGATTTAAGATTTGATGTTCAGGTTTACACATGTTGCAATTGCCCGCGTTGGATACTCGTACATGTATCAATATCAATTTTTTGTAAAATTTTGGTTAATAAATTGGATATTTACATTTTCCCTCTCGTCTCTTCATTATTATATCATTATTACTTATCATCTATTAAATTGCTTTTGTAACATTTTGTAATGCATGCATATTGATAAGGGCAAAACATCATGCTTTTTCATGAAGTCGTGAAGGTAACAATAAGTTTTATACTATTTACTTTCCGTAATCAAACTAATTTTTCGGGGGTGGGGGGGGTGGGGGTGGCATTTGTCAGTGTTTACTGACGTCTCTTGTTTATTTTTCATTTGCTTCGAATTGAATTTAATTTTCAGAAATCTATTTTTAGTGTTCTTAAATCAAATATAAGTCAAAGGGGCTTAATTTGAAATCAACACGCCACTAAAAGAACTCAGTCCGTTGAAATAATATGATCCATCGGATTTTGCATAAACAGTATCACCTTTGTTTAAAATGATCACAGCACTGGTACTACCCTCCTCATGACTACTACTGACACTCGTTACATATGCAGTGCTCAGCTGTAATCCATTTTTGTAAATTTCTGCACGTGCACCACTTGCCGCTGACACAATGTTTAGAAAGAATGCATACAGTCCGGGCACAATACACGTGAAGTTGCCAGAGACTTTGTTATATCCGTTGCCATTATTAGATATGATGTTTTCAAACTTAATGATACCAGTATATTGAGTGCTACCGCGTAAACGAGCAGTAAACCCAATGACAGGCTTTGTATTTAGTTTAATTTCAAGATCTGAAATAGGCAAAAAAAAATATTAAGTCAATATATAAAAGGGAAAAATAAAATTCATATTACATAGATTAACGTAAAATGTGAAAATATTACCATGTCCATTGCAGGTTTGACTTGAATAGTTGCTACTTGTATACATTCTGCTGGCGATTGTTTGTTTATTATAAGTTATTTCCCCTGTTATCGACACGCGCCTTTAATGTCATGTCAAATTAATTTTTTGTTCGACGGACCCATCCGTACGGCGGCGTGGAAGGGCCAAATGAAAAAAAATCTAATTCGTCCAAACGAATTACTAATCCGTCCGATCGATTTAACTAATTCGTACGAACGAATTACTAATCCGTCCGAACGATTTAACTAATTCGTACGAACGAATTACTAATTCGTTCAGATTTCCAAGGAGAGAGAGAGAGAGAGAGAGAGAGAGAGCAGTCGATTTTAACTTACCCAGTTACATTGTTTATCCGGCCGAACTTTTAAGTTTGCAAATCACTAAGTTTACAGATACCGATTGTCCTCAGCGACTTATTGTTTAATTTCAGCGTTCTGTGAACATGCGCAGTATAATGAATAACATGTTGCGTTCATTAATTCCTGGTTTTTTATTTATTTATTTACCGATCCCGGGACGGGCCCCACTGTTAAGAAATGACTGGTTTTGCAAAGATTTGAGTTGAGTACTGGTTTTAACGTCCCAGTCAAGAATATTTCACTTATATTGAATCGTCGCCAGATATAGGCAAAGGTGCAGAAAATTTTGCCTGTGTGTTGTGCTAGTGACATTATTCAGCAGGGTTTTTTTTATCGTGCCACGCCAAAGTGGCACGGGACCGTTTATTTTAAGTTCCCATTCGAAAGAGTCGTAACTATCATTTCGTAATACCGAGTGCTTGCTGACAGAACAAGTACTACGAACTTAAAAGTCTTGGGTCAGACTCGGTAGTGGGTTTGGGTTCTAATCCACGACCTTCCACTTGCGGAGCAAGAACTCTACCAAGAACCCGTCATTTAAAAATGAAAGACACAGGTTTTAAGGACGAGGCCTCTAAAAGCTCAGGTCCCATATCGAGACAATACTGTACTTTCACTTGTAGCTTGTAGCTGGTGGCGTATTAATGTAGGTGAACTATTCCAATAAACTGAAAAACTGATCAAATTGGGTAATTCGTCCGAACGAATTAGTTAAATCGTTCGCACGAATTAATAATTCGTTCGTACAAATTAGTAATTCGTTCGTACGAATAAGTTAAATCGTTCGTACGAATTAGTAATTCGTTCGGACAAATTAGATTTTTTTCATTTCGCCCTTCCACGCCGCTGTACATCCGCCTGTTAAATTTGAATTACATGCATTTATATTGAAATTTTCAACATCATAGGTACGTTGAGGACAACGCGGTACGTTAATCTTTTTATTTTATTTGTTTACAATGCCAATGTTAATTAATTCATTATATCAGCAAATACCTCTAAGTAGACTGTGATATTATGACCCTGGTGGATTTATTATTTGCTATATTAAATGGGAATTTGCCAAAACAGCATATTCTATGCTTTTGTACAAAAGAAAAACAGCATAACAGCACTGTCGTATGTAAGTAATTTGTGAGTTTTTCTTTTCATTTGATCATTTTGCTGCCTAGTTCAAAATTCTGCGCCTGACGAAAATTGCTTGAAATGATTAATCGTTCGCTCGCGTGCCTCATTTTTATTCCCAAAAATCCCAAGCTTAAAATTAATTTGCTGTGGCCTATTCAATACAACCAAGACCTTTAAATGTCTAAGATCGACAAACTGCCAAAAAGAAAAATAAAGAAATAGTTCTCAGTGCTTACGTACAACCACTGCGGTAGCTCAGTTTGTAGAGTGAAAGGCTCCGTAAGTGGAAGGTCGTGAGTTCGAACCCTGACTGGTTTTGTGACCCAAGACTTGAAAGTGGGTAATGGCTATTCTTTCGGTGAGCACTCGGTATTACGAAATAAAAGTCACGGTTCTTCGGACGGGAACATAAAATAAACGAGACCCCGTGTCACGGTAGACGTGGCAAGTTCAAGAACCCTGCTGTATAAAGCCATCAACGTAACACACAGGCAAAATTTCTGCACCTTCACCTATTGCTGGCGACGTCTCGATATAAATGAAATACAATTAACACTATTACTCACTCAGCACTTCCATTATTTGACTCACCGGTTAGGTTCCTTGCGAATTCTTGTTGTTGTTGGTCAAATCTTGTATTATCCACTTTTAGTTGTACAATTTCGTGTGTCATCTCAGTTTGATTCATTGCATACGCTTGTTTTAATTCTTCTAGTTCTTGTTTCAATTGTGTTAGGTTTCTCTCATATCTTTGTTTCAATCCATTCATCTCGTGTTTCATTTCAGTTATGTTCTTTGCGTATCCTTCTATAACTTGTTTCACCTGGGTTGAGTTTCTTTCATATCCCTGTTTCAATCCATCCATTTCTTGTTTCAACTGTGTTAGGTTTCTCTCATACCCTTGTTTCAATCCATCAATCTCATGTTTCATGTCGGTCACAATTTGTTGTAGTTCATGACGTGTATTTTTTTCGTCCACCATTAACTCCAGAACATTTGACAGCATATCATTGTTGTTAGTTGTATGTTGGAGTTGATCAGTTAGAAAAGCAAAGCTAAATCTGAAGACCAGACCGGAGAATAGAACCACAAGGGTGTTATACATTGTTGATAATACGTCTGAACAATTCTAGCAACAGTAAAGATATGAAAAATGAATACACAAATTCATTCTGTTATACACGCCAGTTATAAAAAGATAAGATTAGCATAAGATATTTTTAAACATTGAGGCGTTGTTTATGGATGGTAGAGTTGAGTTGAGTAATGGTGCTTAACGTCCCAGTCAAGAAAATGTCACTTTTATCGAGACGTCGCCAGCTATAGGCGAATATACTGAAATTTGGCCTTTGCGTTGTGCTGATGGCATTATACATCAGGGTTCTTTAGCGTGCCAAGCCCACCGTGACACGGGATCTCGTTTTTTTTAAGTTCCCATCCGACAGAACTGTCATGTGCTGTTTTTGAATTTCTATTAAAATAATGCATTCAAAAACAGCACATGACAGAACCTTGACTTTCATTTCGTAATGTTGAGTGCTTGTGGCGAAAGAACAGTCACTACCCACTTTCAAGTCTTGGGTCAGACCCGGCCGGGGATCGAACACACGATCTCACACTTACGTTGCGAGCACTCTACCAACTGAGCTACCGCAGTGGTTTATGGATGGTGGAGGAAAGCGGATTGAAATCAGTGATTATAAAAAAACCACAGTGAAATAAATCGTTTTCTGTTACTACTTGGTCCAAAGATGAGAGTCAAGCGAACAAATTTCTTTCAGATCATGAATTATGTACACCCAAAATTCTGTCGGATCTAGTAGGTAATGGTTGAGAAAAGCGGAGTGCCGGAGACAACCACTGATCTCACAAACTCTTCCAAACTAGAAACTGTCCCTAGTGGGATTCGAACCTTGGCGGTGAAAGGTGGTATGATCCGTAGGCTCAATCTTTAGACCACTCGGACACCGAGATCCATGTTTGAATGACCCTGCTTTAAAGACATTTAAATTTCTAGGCTTTTTACATTATTTACTTAGCATTTTGGTTGCTCAGTTAGTTGTGTGTTCGTTACATATGTGAAGATTACGGGTTCGAACCCCGGTCGGGGTCTGACTTAGACTTGAAAATTGGTAGTGACAGTTCCTTCACCAAGAACTTGGTATTTTGAAATGGAAGTCAACACGGGTCTTTCGGAAGAGGCCTTAAAATGGATATAGCTTATTAGGGCTCCCGAGATTAGCTATGAATTTGACACCAATTTGTTATCTAAGTGTCAATATTTCGACAGGCCTCAACAATATCTTTATGAATTTTAAGTTTTACCAGTGAATTCAAGGCCCCGATTTCAAAAGCATTTTACTAAGATTTTCCTTAACTTGAATATGGTAAAATTTAAAATCTGAATAGTATTGCTAGTTATATCGGATATACATAAATTTAAGGTGTCATATTAAAGATAACTCAAAGCTTACTACGGCTCTATAATTTTCTATTGGTAGTACCAAAAATATTGTAACAATTCGCCAAAAATTGAAGTTAATGATCGCAATGGCACCCGATCAGCTGAAATTACCATATTTTCACAAATCTATCAGTTGTTTGGATGAAAAAAGTCAGTGACCGCCTTTAATATCAAAAATAATTATACATGTATATCTTTCTAACTAAAACACATACACTTGATAATAAATTCCCACGGAAAATGAACGAAACAAACACAAGGTAGAATAAACATGTTTTAGACACAGTTTATAGACGCCATTTTGAATTAATGAGACCAGTTCTCTGTTACTACTTGTCCAAAGGCGAAAATCAAACGAACACGTTCCGTTTAATTAGATCATGAACCAGGTGCACCAAAAAATTATGACGGATTTAGCAGGTTTAATTTAGAACAAATTACATTTAGAACTGTCATATACCACTTTAAAAAAAAAAATTACAAAAAGTGGTATTTTTTAAATTTAATCATAAAATACATTCAGTAAGTGTCATATACCACTTTTCAAATGAATTTAATAATCAAATTCAAAACGTGGTATATGATAGATCATCGAACCAGATTCAGCCTAAATTCATCCATATCTCGCAGGTTCAGAACAAACTTCCTTTAGGTGTTAACCCCCCCCCCCCCCCCCCAACATTTGAGTGATCTAGCAGGTTAAGAACAAATTTTCTTTAGATCATAAACTAGGTTCACCCAATCTAAAAGGTTTACAAGATAATGAACAAAGTTCACTCCTAAATTCTGTCAGATCTAGCAGGTAACATATGTTGTTACTCATGTCAATCCCGCTGAAGATAAGATAGCCTGTTATAATGGAAAGAAAGATGACACAGGCAAATGAAATGCTTTGCGTACAGTACAGACCTGTCGAAAGTTTAATACTAGGGTACACTCGGCTACCTATTGGTCAAAGTTAAAATTTATAACGAAGCCATATTGACTCTATTTTCAACATCGTTATAAACCAAATTCGTTATTTTTATAAAAAAATTATAAAGAGGAACGGTCGGACCGAATATTTGACTTCGTTGGTTGGTTGGTTGAATGTTACTTAACGTCGCATCAGCAATTTTTCAGCTATTCTCGACTAGAACTATTTTTTTATTACTCTCTATTGATTAATCTATGAACAAGTTCGTGTGTGTATGTATGTAAAGTGGAAGCGTGTTGCATGATCTGCCTCGTACCAGCGCTGCACCGAGCTAGAGGGCGACTTTAAGGTGCTAGCTCACCGAGTCAGTAAGCCACAGACAAGCGTACCACTCCCCAAGTCAGATTACATTGACACTAGGTGAACCAGTTAAGGCCAACGGCAAGGAAATTTACTTTCTTACACGTGGTCTGAGCGGGACTCGAACTCACATCGGTGAGAAACCCTGGATTTATAGACTGACGTCTTATTATCCATTAGGCAACCGTGGCCTCTATTTGACTTTGTACTATGTATTCGTTGTAAGCGTGTTCATTATAATTATTTGACTTCATACTATACAGTACTGCGTCCGTGTATTCGTTGTAAGCGTGTTCGTTATATATTTGTGTTATACTGTATCATTGCAGCTGAGATACATATAGGTAACCAGAGACTGAGATGAGCTTCCAGTGCGGATTTAAGGGGGGGGGGATTGCGGGGGTTGCACCCCCCCCCTTTTGAAAAATTTGAGAGAGAGAGAGAGAGAGAGAAGAGAGAGAGAGAGAGAGAGAGAGAGAGAGAGAGAGAGAGCTATTGACTGATATGACCCCATATCTTAATATAACAACCCTGTCCCATTTCTGTATACGTGTCCTAGACCCTCGTCTCTGGAAGTTCACGCCTTCGGGGCTCACACCTAGCATTAATATAATTCTCAACCCCACCTTTCAAAAAATCCTGGATCCGCCCCTGGCTTCTGTTCGGTACCAATCCGTAAGCTAATTGTGACAATTTCGACAGGCCTGTACTGGACACATGGAGGTAGTCCATGTATTGCATTGTATGAAGGTCGTTACTAAATGACAACTAAAAACAGATGACATTTGTTAAAAAGTTCGTGAAAGTACAGCACAGGCATGTAGAAAGTTTAACACTGTGCTAACGAAAAAGAGTCCAAGCGCTCAGCTACGTAGTGCCCGATATATAGATATCTAGTGAAGGAAAAACTACCGACTGTTAGATAACAGCTACCTAAATAGGCGCCAAGATGAGCGTTTAGTTTCTTTATGAGTGAGTGAGTAATGGTGTTTAACGTCCAAGTCAAGAATATTTCACTTATATCGAGACGTCGCCGGCTATAGGCGAAAGTGCAGAAATTTTGCCTGTGCGTTGCGCTTATGGCATTATACAGCAGGGTTCTTTATCGTGCCAAGCCCACCTTGACACGGGACCTCGTTTATTTTAAGTTCCGATCCGAAAGAACCGTGACTTTCATTTCGTAATGCTGAGTGCTTGGCGAAAAAACAGTCACTACCCACTTTCAAGTCTTGGGTCAGACCCGGCCGGGGTTTGAACCCACGACCTCCCACTTACGGAGCGAGCACTCTACCAACTGAGCTACCGCAGTGGTATTGATTTCTTTATGTGTACGTTTTAAGGATCATTTAAGTAGGAAAATTTAAGTGAAAACCATTTGGTTGAAAAGCGTGAAAGAGGGGTATAATTATGAAATTACCTACACAAGTGTGAAGATTTATAAATAAAAGTAAAATAGGAATTGATAATTTAAGAGTTTATAAAATATTTGTTGCATTTTTTAAAGAAAATTGTACAAAAATACACGTGTTGGGGAGAAAAACTTACACCTTGTATAACGAATTAATTTCTAAAAATGTTTGAGTTTGTTAAAGAAATACAAAGTTTTTGAAAACTCGACAATTTACGGTTGAGGTTTTCTATGATTTGTTTTCCTTTCAAAAATGCGTGTACCAGGCGTGATAGTTCATATTCTAAGGCTACCAACGATCCAAGGGAAGATTATAAAAGCTAAGCTTGTATATTACTTGATTATTGTTGAGGCATATTCGGCTTTATATAGTTCACTATTATTGATACCAAACATTACACGATAACTCTTTTGTTTTCTTCGGGTCGGTAACCAACGTGAATACTCGATTGTCTATTGTTTACTAGCACGTACCCAGGTGTTTCAAGTTGAACCACCGGTAGTTCAACTTGAAACACCTGGGCACGTCCTAGTAAACAATAGACAATCGAGATATCCAAAATGAAACAACAATACAAAAATCATGACATTAAAATTTATTGAGTCCAATTCTCATAAAAATTTTGCTTTTGGGGTTTTAAGTTGAACACGGATCGGTATGTTCGTGCTTGATCACGGGGGTAATCCTGATACACCGTATTTCATTTACGTCGGAGTATTCCGTCGGTTTTAATTTACGTCCGAGTAAAATGATACATTTTTGGTCGTTACGCTTTACGTTAAAGAGCAAAGAACACGGTTTTTCATATAACTTCACAAAAACGAAACTTTAATAGAAAGCAAAAGTTTATTCGCATTATATTTGATGGTACTTCACCGCCTCATATAAAATCTTGCAAGAAATAGTCAAATTTTTCACGTACCAGTAACATTTCTATTTTTGGCCGGCCCCTTTGTTTGGCAGCTGATTATAATAAAGCGGGCTTGTATTCAAATGACGTTTCTACTCAAAATTATCAAGAAATGTTTATACTTTTGTAAACTTGCGAAGACAGAAACTTTACTCTGCTTTCAAGCGAAATTTAATGTTTCGTTTAAGCTGAGTAGCATAAATGTTACGCTTTCTGACCAGCTGTGTTATGCTTTACGTGAAGACATGTTATGCTTTCCGTTTAATATCATTCGCAATTGACAGAGCACACTCTTTATTATAACTTTAGAACAAACGTCTATATCGATTAAATCTTCACTGGTTGTTTCAGAAGTGATTCAGAAGGCATTGCAGAACATGATTTTATTTTTGAAAAAAAACAGAACCATACAGTTCGTAACCAATAAAGAAAAAACAACATACAATGTACATGCTATTCTCCCAAAGAACACTTGCGAAAGTTTAAACCGACTTATAGATAGTTAAGCCAATTACACAAATATAAACTACGTCTTAATCGCGTACAAAAACGTATGATTATCTGGTAGACGTAGTCGTAAGTGGTAATTTTTGTTCAAATTTAACTTGGTCGTGCTTTGTACGGGGTTGCCGTCGGCGGCTGTTACACTACTGAAGCACTGCCTAAGCACGGCTAACCACGTCTAGCCACGTATAAGGCTAAAAATGGGTTCGAACGTGTTCGAACGCGGGCAAGTAACCAAGGCATCGCGTCTGAAGCACTGCCGATCAAGTGTTGAGCGCGGACGTAAAACGGGCACTCCACTGCCATAGCACTGCCAAATCACGGGTAACCGCGGCTCGGCGTCGTCGGAAGCTTGGCTTGCAGCGCATATAAAAGCCCCCCGCGCACGGCTGGTCTTCACAATTGCCGATCCAGATCTTCTGCAGTCAACATCTCCACGCAATTTTCTATTTCATCATGCCCAGTAAGAAGGGTTGTGTTGCTAAGAAGAGGCCGGGGAAAACCAAGACCAAGGCCCTAGCTGAGGATGAGGCTCCCCACGACCCCCAGACCCATTTGACTGTCCCATTTAAATATTCTGTGCTCCCTGTGCACGTCCTTGTTAGCGTAGGTCTTCATCACGTAGGTCTTGAGCCCGAAGGCATCGTCACCTACCAGGACGTAGGGTACATCCTGTGTGTCACCTGGCAGAGGATCTGGCTGTGGGAACCCGGCGATGTCATTGTTTTGCAGACCCTCCTTGAACTAACTTTCATTGTAGACGTGGGCATCAGCCCTTGCCGCTTTCGTCTATCCACAGGAACACAGTCCGAAGACATAAATGCCAGGAGGATAACACTTAAGAGGTCTTTGTAGTTGAAGAAGTCGGACCCAGCGTTGGCAGGAGCTTTAAACGCAATATGTTTCCCATCTATAATCCCAATGACATGTAGAAAATTCTACCTGGGGTACCAATCATCAGCTTCCTGGCGCCACTGGACCTAAGACTTATGGTGTTGTGGGGGACCCATCAGGCTTATTGCATCCCACGGTACTTGGAGCCAGAAGCAAGATGCCTCAGGGCGATAGCAACCTTCAGGCCTTGTTAAAGGGGAGCTCTCCAGTTGTTAGTCTCGTTTAAGTGCTGGTGTTATTCTCTGCATAATTGCATCGTACATCGCAGAAGACATCCTCATAAAGGCAGTGATCAGTCGTTTGAGACATCGTTTAACGGGTTAAGGTAGTGCTTTGTACGCGGGAAATCCATTTCTTACTGATAAGCCGCTAATCACTCGCTATACCAATGTGTAACATACGTTCGATGACCGCGCTTTGCCCGTGACAGACCGCTAAACTTTCGCGTCTTCCCAAGTTTTAATCACTGCCGGAACGCTGATTATCACGTGCGTTTCACGTATGTTGTACGTCTTTACCACGTGTGTCACCCGTGGTTGTCCGCGGACTAAAGTTTTGGGCAGTTCAAAACTTTTTGCCGCGTCCGACGCCGTTCGGATTTTTCGCCCCCTCCTGTCACGTCTATAAATCGACTGGAGCTCGTTTTAAACTCCACATCAAGGCTAACAACATCGTCTGCTTAACGGGAGACCACGTTTTGACGGGTTCTGGCCGTGATAAGCCGTAAAGCGCTGTGTGACCGGGCCTTGAAAAGGATCAAATGTAGTTCATTTATGTTTTTTTATTTTACCTTTTTTCATTTAGGAATGTAGTTGAGTTGGGTAATTGTTTTTTACGCCCCAGTCAAGTGAAATTGTATTTTACGAGTGGCCGAGTGGTCTAAAGGGTGGGCTTATGAATCACCGTGCCTCTCATCGCCTTGGTGCGAGTCCCACTCGGGACAGTTTTAGAAAGTTTGTCAGTTCCCTTGCCGAAGGTCGGCGGCTTCTCTGGGTACACTTGTTTTATTCACCATCTGTGAATTGACCGCCTCGATATATGTGGAAGAATCTTGACTGGGGCGTAAAACACCATTACCCAACTTAAATATATTCTTAGATTAAAAAGTTATACATTAAAACAATAGGTAGATGGACCTTAACGCTCACCTGATTATATACAATGGACCAATGACCGTCCCAGCACAATTACAGGTTGGTTGAGATAAAATGTAGAAAGTGCTGCCATTATCTGTTTATATAGATTAGTTAAGTTATAACAATTGTATCCATTTCAGTATTCTTTTTATATCTGTAACCTAGACCCTAACCCTCTTTATTCTTTCTATATCTCTAACCCTGACCCTAAACTGAAGACCTTGGTCTATATGATCAGCATGTCAATACCTTCAATATTCTAACATACATGCCTATACAACAAGTTAATAGTCAGTGCAGATAATTAACCATTTTGATTAACTTGTACATGTTTGAATTTCACTTTTGAACCCATGACCTTGATCTACATGATCGTCATCGACCTACAATAGACTGAAAATCACATGCGTTATCACCAGAAATTTTTAAAAAAAAATTAACAATTTGAATCAAAGGTCACAAACTTGGACATGGCCTGCAGCTTTGATCTGACATTAATTCGAAGAAAATAGCAAGACAAGATCAACAGTGAATCCTCCATACAGTAAACCTTTGTTGAGTTTTACAAATTACGAACTTTAGGCAAAACACACGTTACTTATTTTCGTCCAGTTTACATGAAAAACACAATTTTCATGTTCCCAGTTATCCTGCATCCAAATATCAAATCGAAATTTGCTTGCATGTTTTGGTTTCAGAGAAAAAGATTTTTTGTCTTTTTTGCTATATGTAGCAACAGCAGCCATCTTGTTAGACGTGGCCAAATCCCGACCACATTCTAAATGCCTGTTGCCAAAGCATGATAATCACAAAGTTTCAAATAGTTTTGGAAGAGATAATCAAAATGTAAAGTTTACGACCGACGCACGACACACGGCGGACGGTGATAGATTGCAATAACTCAACTGAGCCCATGGACCAGGTGAGCTGAAACCATATATATAAACTACATTTTTCCTTTTCAAAATGGTATTTGACACGTACAGTTTAACTTGCCTTACAGACTACCTTTATATGAGGGCCACTTGCTTTTAAAGTTAATAAAAATGTATCTCAATTGCTCTTTATTCGTGTCATTCGAAACTTGTATAAGGGCCACCTATCCATAAACCCACTTTTACGTGTTCCCTTTAGCCTTTATTAGCAGGGTTGACTGTAGTTTATATTTGTGTAATTGTATAAGTCGGTTTACACTTTCACAAGTGTTTCCTTTTCGGAGAATAACATGTACAATACATTGTATGTTGTTTTGTTCTTTATTGGTCCAAGTTACGAACTGTGTATGGTTCTGTTCTCTTTCAAAAATAAAATCATGTTCTGCAATGCTTTCTGAATCACTTCTGAAACAACCAGTGAAGATTTATTCGATAAAGACGTTTGTTCTAAAGTTATAATGAAGAGTGTGCTCTGTCAATTGCGAATGATATTAAACGGAAAGCGTAACATGTCTTCACGTAAAGCATAACACAGCTGGTCGGAAAGCGTAACATTTATGCTACTCAGCTTAAACAAAACATTAAAGTTCGCTTAAAAGCAGAGTAAAGCTGTCTTCGCAAGTTTACGAAAGTATAGACATTTCTTGATAATTTTGAGTAGAAACATCATTTGAATACAACCCCGCTTTATTAAAATCAGCTGCCAAACAAAGGGGCCGGCCAAAAATAGAAATGTTACAGGTACGTGAAAAATATGACTATTTCTTGCAAGATTTTATATGAGGCAGTTAAGTACCATCTAATAAAATGCGATTAAATTTTTGCTTTCTTTTAAAGTTTCGTTTTTTGTGAAGTAATATGAAAAACCGTGTTCTTTGCTCTTTAACGTAAAGCGTAACGACCAAAAATGTATCATTTTACTCGGACGTAAATTAAAACCGACGGAATACTCCGACGTAAATGAAATACGGTGTATCAGGATTACCCCCGTGTTGATGTATTAAACATGTTTAAACATAACAATGTTGACGGGGATCTTTTTAGCCAAGTACAATGCTACAACGTAAAATTGCGGACATATATTAAATACTCTTTTAAAAATTCAAACTTATACGTACCTATTCCATTTCCATAAGTTAAAGCACCCATTTGAGATGGACCACCGTCATCAAGCATTGGGCGTACATCTACGGCTTTTTGTAAAATTTTGAAAATGCATGTTTTTCGTAAGTCTTCTATGGTTTTATATGTATTTTCAGTAATAAAAATCTGTTCATTTTGAAATCTAATGCTTGACTCAATTTTTCGTCTGAATTGTAGTCAGACATCTTGAACAGTGTGTATGGAATTAAAAAACTCCGTGCGTTTGTTTTTCAACTTTCGCTCATGCGTGAATGACATTGCATTTTTCCAAAAATTTAAAAAGAGGACTTCAGTCGGGATTCGAAAAAGAGGACTTCAGTCGGGATTCGAACTCACAACCTCTTTATTGCCAAGCAGGTTTGCTATCCATTGGGCCAGAGTAGGACTTACGACTGATAGGTGTTAAAAGGGAGACATATATTTAGTATTTGCTTGATAATTTTCTGCCATCATGATTCTCTTTTTCGAAAATGATACTAGATTTTGATCGTGTATTTTAAATAAAATAATCAATTGCAATATTTTTAAACTGATGTATGAATGATTACTGGCTATAGTATTTTTTAATGAATGAATTTTCTTTAATTTACCTGGCAAAGTCTTGATTTATTCATTTATTTATTTATTATACAATATGAAATTATTTTTATTGTTTTACTCTGGTATATTTTAAACAATTATTTTCAATTTTTTAATCATTTGTACGCATTATTTTGAACTGTATTATTGTCATCGTGTAAGTCAGTTACGAACCTCGTCATCGGGGTCCATCAATTTGAAACACCTGGCACGTGCTCGTAATCCCTCACCGCTTCGCGGTTCGGGATCACTAAACGCACGTGCCCAGGTGTTTCAAATTAATGAACCCCTCTGACTCGGTTAGTAACTATTACATATTCACCTCAATTCAAATTGAACAGTATTGTGTGACCGTGCACTTTTAGTGACTTGTTTTATTTTGGATTATTAGTGGCCTTAGAATATAAATATCACGCCTGGTACACGCATTTTTAAAAATAAATCGTAGATGACCTCAACCGTAAATTGTCGAGTTTTCAAAAACCTCGTATATCTTTAACAAACTCTGGTCCCTTTGCACTGCTCTAAGAATTGACCATCTTAATATCTTTTCATTTTTTAAAATTAATTCGTTATACAAGGTGTAAACTTTTCCCCCCAACATGTGTTTTGTTTGCAGAATTTTCTTTAAAAAATGCAACAAATATTTTATAAACTCTTAAATTATCAATTACTATTTTATTTTTATTTATAAATCTTCATATTTGTGTAGTTAATTTGACAATTATACCCCTCTTTCACGCTTTTCAACCAATTGGTTTTCACTTGAATTTTCCTACTTAGATGACCCTTAAAGTGTTAAACATTCGACAGGCATGTACTGGACACATGGAGATAGTCCATGTATTGTATAAAGGTCGTTACTAAATGACAACTAAAGAGATGACATTTGTTAAAAAGTTCGTGAAAGTACAGTATAGACCGGTAGGATGTTTTAACACTGTGCTAACGAAAAAGAGTCCAAGCGCTCAGCTGCCGAGTGACCGATATATGGATAAATTATGGAACGAAAAACAAGTAGATAACAGCTGCCCAGGTATATAAAATAAGCTTTAGATTTCTTGATATTTCTTTGGCTAAGTGTTAAACGTTCGACAGGTCTGTACTTGATAGTTATGAGTAACATTTAAATTAAGATTATTAGGCTCCAGTTTAACAATCATTTCTTCTTAACTTAACTTAAATCTGACAAATTTGAAATCGGAATATTTTTGGTATAATTTTCAAGATATATATACTAAGTAAATGTATTTAGGCTCCGGCTTCAGAATAATTTCTTCACTAAAAGTTTCCCCAAAACAGCAAAAATTGCATAAAGTACAGGCATTTAAAGTTTAAGACTTATAGCTAACGAATCAGCGATAAATCGACGGCTCGTCTCGGCCTCGGATGGCTATATCTCGACAACTTTTTGACAACTGCTCACGGACACTTGGGAGGCATCGGTAGCCTAATGGATAAGACGTCAGTCTACAAATCCAGGGTATCTCACCGCTGTGGGTTCGAGCCCCGCTCAGACCACATGTTGGAAAGTGAATTTTCCTTGCAGTTGGCCTTTACAGCTGGTTACCTGGTATCAGTATAATGTGACTAGTGGAGTGGTACGCTTGTTTGACTCTGTGAGCTAGAGTGCGCGCTAGTGCAAGGCAGACCTTAAAACACACTCGCGCTTCACATGCATACACGAACTTGTTCATAGATTAATACATAGAGAATAATAAAATAGTTCTCATCCCGAATAGCTAAAAAAATTGCTGATGCGACGTAAATCAACATTAAACCGACCAAACAAACTTTCAACTTTTTCCAATGCCAAGTCGGACATTGACAGTTAGTTCTGCTTAATGTTATATACCTTTTGATTTACGTGTTTGGTTTTGATACAATATAGATTCTTGTAGACGTAGTTCATTAATAGCAAAAGGGGTTATCAAATATTCATATAAAAACTATGTTTGTAGCTAACTCGATAATAAAAGAGGGTTTTACAGACAACAAAAATCATTAATACGCTTACAGACTTGTCGAAAGTTTAACATCGAGCTAGCGGAAAGGAGAGTTGAAACTCGGCTGTAAAGTGGCTGAGATGGTAAAAAAAATTCTCAAAGATGGCAGCTGCCGAAAATTTGTGAAGATGTAGCTAACGAGGGACCAAGATGCTCTCGGATTGGGAACACGGAAAACTACTTGAAAATGGCAGCTGTCCAAAATTTGTGAAGGGACCAAGATGCTCTCGGATTGGGAACACGGAAAACTACTTGAAAATGGCAGCTGTCCAAAATTTGTGAAGGGACCAAGATGCTCTCGGATTGGGAACACGGAAAACTACTTGAAAATGGCAGCTGTCCAAAATTTGTGAAGGGACCAAGATGCTCTCGGATTGGGAACACGGAAAACTACTTGAAAATGGCAGTTGTCCAAAATTTGTGAAGGGACCAAGATGCTCTCGGATTGGGAACACGGAAAACTACTTGAAAATGGCAGCTGTCCAAAATTTGTGAAGGGACCAAGATGCTCTCGGATTGGGAACACGGAAAACTACTTGAAAATGGCAGCTGTCCAAAATTTGTGAAGGGACCAAGATGCTCTCGGATTGGGAACACGGAAAACTACTTGAAAATGGCAGCTGTCCAAAACTTGTGAAGGGACCAAGATGCTCTCGGATTGGGAACACGGAAAACTACTTGAAAATGGCAGCTGTCCAAAATTTGTGAAGGGACCAAGATGCTCTCGGATTGGGAACACGGAAAACTACTTGAAAATGGCAGCTGTCCAAAATTTGTGAAGGGACCAAGATGCTCTCGGATTGGGAACACGGAAAACTACTTGAAAATGGCAGCTGTCCAAAATTTGTGAAGGGACCAAGATGCTCTCGGATTGGGAACACGGAAAACTACTTGAAAATGGCAGCTGTCCAAAATTTGTGAAGGGACCAAGATGCTCTCGGATTGGGAACACGGAAAACTACTTGAAAATGGCAGCTGTCCAAAACTTGTGAAGGGACCAAGATGCTCTCGGATTGGGAACACGGAAAACTACTTGAAAATGGCAGCTGTCCAAAATTTGTGAAGGGACCAAGATGCTCTCGGATTGGGAACACGGAAAACTACTTGAAAATGGCAGCTGTCCAAAACTTGTGAAGAACCAAGATGCGCTCGAATTGGGTACATCAAAAACTACTGAAAGATGGCAGCTGCTCAAAATTTTTGAAGATGTAGTTAACGAGGGAAGATGCGTTCGGTTCGAAAACACCAAAAACCACTGGCAGCTACCATAAATTTGCCGAGATGTAGCTAAAGGCGCTCTCCGAATCGGCACAAATTCGTAACCCAGTGTTAAATTTTCGACAGGTCTGTACTATACTTCATCGTTTTGTTGGTGACATTTACGTCGGTTTATCGATTTCTTTCGATATCGATCGATAATCAGAGAAATGATAAGATCATTTTGTATATAAATAACCCTAATCAAGATGGAAAACATCACGAAACTGTAGCTTAATGATCGAACACATAGGCAAACAACATTGACCTGTCCGCTTGACCTTTATTAAGAATAGTTTTAAACGATGATCCACCCAAAACTGGTAGTGTTGGAATTCGTAAAAAATAAATAGCAATGTATGTTTTCATGATGAAGACGAAATGAACATTTCTGTACCCTATACATAAATGGACTGGTCCAGATTAAATATTCAAAATAAAGGTCACGCGGACAGGTCAATATTGTTTGCCTTAACCTGTGTATTGGAGAAAATGATTCAGGTGTGGAGATCTGGTGAAACAATCGAATATCTAGTGTGACTGGGGTCTTAAGCAGCTTCTACATTTAAGAGTTTTAGCAATATCATGATTGTATAGCTATTCCAGATATCTCAAAATAATCATGACCACTGCGGTAGCTCAGTGGGTAGAGTGCTCGCTCCGTAAGCTGGAGGTCATGGGTTCGACCCCGGGCCAAGTCAGACCCGACACTTGAAAGTGGGTAGTGGCTGTTCTTTCGCATTATGAAATGAAAGTCACGGTTCTTTCGGATGGAAACTTAAAATAAACGAGGTGCCCTGTCACGGTGGGCTTGGCGCGCTTAAGAAGCCATCAGCGCAACGCACAGGCAAAATTTCTGTACCTTCGCCTATAACTGGCAACATCTCGATATAAGTGAAATATTCTTGACTGGGACGTTAAACACCATTACTCAACTCATAACAATCAATAAAATTATTTCTAGGCTCCTATTTAAGAGTATGGAGTTATGACGTGTTAAACCCCAGTCAAAAATTCATCCACTTATAGATTTCTGACTAGGATGGTGGAGAAAAACGGAGTGCCCGGATAAAAACCACTGACCTTCTGCAAGCGAACTGAAATATTTTCTGACTTTTTAAAGGATTTCTACCTAGTGTGTATTTGATACACAATTTATACGCTATTGCATAGGTTGTTCCCACCACAAGATTTTTAAACAACGAAGCAAGCTGGTTATAAATAAATGGTTGACACATGATTATTACAAGCCCAGACTTATCAAGGGCCTTTGAAAATTGTGTGGCCATCATTATGGTATTGTTGACAAGTATCCAAATCTACCCTTGGTATATTAACGCCCCATAGCTCTGTGCTCCTGTCCATCTCAATTTTGATTTTACACATGGCTGGTGTAGTTAGCTAAACAGCAGGTGCTTACCCTTCCGGAACACTCGGCTGGGTATTTATGTGTTTAACTTCATTTGTCAGTTTCAAAGATTTTACTTTGGTTTTGAATAATTTTGAGACAATGTTTTTGCCACTGTAGGGGCTCAAGAGCACACCCTTTGACACTAACTCGCCTAGCATACGAATGACCCGCGACCTAACTAACAGTATTTTGCCACGGTAGGGGCTCGATCGCACACCCTTAAGTGGCAAAAATTATTGTCTTTAAATATACAAAAATGCAGTACTCATTCCAGTGTAAAATTCAAAAAGAGTTCAACTCGGTGTTTACACTCAGGAATATTAATAAGTTTACTGCTAACGAATATATATATATATATATACACATTTGAATTACAATTTGGACATGGATCAGTATGTTTGTTTTTGATTACAAATATATATGCATTTTACTAATGTTGTTGTAAAGTAATTTGATGGTTCAGCTATTTGCGACGAGAGCAAGTTTATTTATCTCTTAGGGGTATCCAAAGAACATGTTCATGTAAAGGTGGTTTATGGTCTAGGTGCTAGCTCACTTAGTCAGTACACCGCAGGCAAGCATACCGCTACCCCAGTCACGTTATTCTGACACCGGGGACACCAGTCAATACTCTGAGCGTCAGGCAAGGAAGCAGAATCTAAAATTTTAAAGTAATGTGTATGACCCGGCTTGGGTTCGAACCCACAAATTTGCCCTCGAGGGGTACGCCACCTAGGCGTTTTTAATTAGAAATATTGTTAGTAATGGAATAAGAAGAATAAACTTTAGTTTATAAAATTATTTTTTATCAGTTACTAAGTACCAGGCCCCAGTTTCACAATCATTCCTTAGCTAAAACTTTTTGTAACTTCTTTTTCAAATTTTGACAATCTTTTCCGGAACTACAAATTTTTACAGAAATAAATACAAATGTTATGAGCTTTAATGTGATTTTCAAAATGACGTCTTCAATTCTAAAATATCTTAACTTCATAAGGTTAAGGAAAAACTTAGTTAATTATATGAGGAGTGGTTGTGGAAACTAGGGACAGAACTTTAAAAATCGCAATAAGTTGTGAGGGTTCGTTTTAATCGTAACGGTGTTTCGATGGACCGAAGCGGCTTACGGACCTAGATTCGAACCCCGCTCAGACCACTTTTGGGAAAGTGAATTTTCCTTGCATTTGGCCTTTACTGGTTCACCCGGTTCAGTATAATGTGACTGGGAATGGGGAGTACGCTTGTCTGCGGCGTACTGACTCGATGAGCCAGCACCTTAAAGTGCGCACTGGTACAAGGCAAATCATACAACACACTCGTCCTTAAGCTTAACGTGCATACACGAACTTGTTCAAAGATTAATTCATTGAGACTGATAAACTAGTTCTCGTCGCGGAAAGCTGAAAAATTCTGATGCAACGTTAACCAACATTTAACCAGCCAACCAACCACTCTCATGGGCACAAACTTTATACGGGTGTGTTGACCTTTCTACCCAGTGCTTATAGACTATTATTTACTTTCATTGTTGTGTATATTGCATACGAAAGCTTGTTAGTGCCACTTTGTAATCTGATTTTTTTTTAAATCGTACCTACGATTTAAGAATAAAAATCAGATAACAAAGTGGCACTAACAAGCTTTCGTAATTGCATGTATACCGGTCATAAGTTTTTAAATTAAATGTTGTTTACTGTAGGCAAACAATATTGACCTGTTCGCTTGACCTTTCATTAAAATTTTATTACGAACCAGAACATGTATATGCAGGGCATGCATATGCCTATTTCGTCTATACTACATGCATTGTTTATGTATTAAAGCCACTGCGGTAGAGTGCTCGCTCCGTAAGTGGGAGGCCGTGGGTTCCATCCCCCGGCTGGGTCTGACCTAAGACTTGAAAGTGGGTAGTCACTGTTTTTCACCAAGCACTCGCACGAAATGAAAGTCACGGTTCTTTCGGATGGGAACTTAAAATAAACGAGGTCTCCTGTCACGGTGGGCTTAGGACGCTAGAGAACCCTGCTGTATAATGCCATCAGCGCTACGCAAATTCTGCACCTTTGCCTATAGCTGGCGACGTCTCAATATAATTGAAATATTCTTGGCTGGGACGTTTAATACCATTACTCAATTGTTTATGTATCATCGGTGAATCCTAACACTACCATATATTGGGTGGATCAACGAAAATGAATGTTCCTAATGAAAGGTCATGCGGACAGGTCAATGTTGCCTGCCTATAGTAACAATCCGATTCAATTTTACCGATAATTTGAATTTTTAATTAGGCCACATAAATCGAAAAAAGCTTTTAAAGACATAAATATGAATGATATAATTTTAAACATCGGATACTTTCATATTTCCACCCGATTAGAGCGCTTTATTGGCCGTAATAGACGTATTACAATGTCGATTTTAGAGGTTCGCAAACAAAGAAACCAACAAAGAAAATCGGTCAGGAGATAGCCAGATAAATGAGAATGGGTAAACAATCCTATGTCATGAACAAATTAAGAAAATAGAATCACAGCACAGACCTGTCGAAAGTTTAACGATGAACTATCGAATTAGTGCCAAAACGACTGCTCTGTAACGCCACATAGCGGTTTTGTCGCATAAACATGTTCCAACACGTATATGCGGGGAATTTCAACGCATAAAGAGAACGCTTTTATGCGGCAAAAAGGCTACCTTCAGCCGCATAAAGAAAACATTTAAATAACCTTTACTATCATCACCTACACCTCCCTTATCATTAAAACTTCACTAAAAACACCAACATCATCATTATCATCGTGACGATGATATGCTAATGATCATCATCATTATCACTATATTATTATCTCCCCGCCCTCAGCGGTGAAGGGGGTATAGTAATAGCTTTCTCTCTCTCTCTCTCTGTGTAATTAGGTTTCCGTGCATTTGGAAAAAACGCACATCCGATTGAGCTGAAACTTAGTCAGTTGATTAATTACGGTGGAGAGTGGTATGGGTCTGCCACCACCACGTCATCATCAATATCACCACCACCGTTTTTGTCGAGTTATAAAAACTTTTTAAGATTTGTTTAAATTAGTCCTCTTTATGCGCCAAAGAGGCACCCGTCCGCCGCATATAAGCAACACATCTTAATGCGTTGTACGCCACCTCATAAACGTGGCCGACGTCTTTATGCGTTGGAATTCCCCGCATAGACGTGTTGTGCGCGTTTATGCGGCAACACCGCTATGTGGCGTAACACTGCTCATCTCCGCCTCTTGTTAGCTTTTACACAGTATAAACCTGTCGAAAGTTTAATAATTAATAATTAGCAAGCAAAACATAGTCAATGTGGTCGAGATATGGATAGCTACATGTAGTGACCAAAACATGTGACGAGAGATAGAGAGCAGTTGCCAAATATATATCGCTATAGAAATATAGCTAACAAGGGGCCGAGATGAACTGCTGATTTTGTCATTATTCGTCAGCTTATACAGTCAAACCTGTGTATAAAGGCCACCCAAGGAAACCAGTAAAAATGGCCTTTAAGGGCAAGTGGCCTTTATATACAGGTTAAAATAATATCAATAAAGAACAATTGGGGATACAATTCTACTGGCCTTTATAAGCAGGTGGCCCTTATATAGAGGTGGCCTTTAAGGCAGGTTGGACTGTAGTTAAATTTTCGACAGGGCTGTAGTGAATTTCGACGGCTTTAACAGCTCTTCGGCAGCTACTATCAATCCTTGGTTGGCCAGCTTTTCGACAAAGCAACTACATGTAGCTTTCTATACATCACAGCCGATTGGCAGCCAATAATTGACTCCATTTTGTTAACTAGGTGTTAAACTTTCGACAGGGCTGTAGTGAATTTCGACGGCTTTAACAGCTCTTCGGCAGCTACTATCAATCCTTAGTTGGCCAGCTTTTCGACAACAACATGTAGCTTTCTATACATCTTGGCCGATTGGCAGCCAATATTTGACTCCCTTTCGTTTACTTGGTGTTAAACTTTCGACAGGTCTGTAGTGAATTTCAACGGCTTTAACAGCTTTTCGGCAGCTGCTTTCTAGATCTATTCCTTGGTTTGTAGCTTTTCGGCAACTAGTTTTATATTTATATCGTAGCCACTTGGCAGCCGATCCTCGACTACTCGATGTTAAACTTGTGACAGGTCTATACTGCATAACATCGAAACCCGAGAACTAATTGTTTAATTATTTCAATTATGTCGTGTCTTTTAAGTTCGAAATGATCCGTTATATATCTTTATTGAAAAGGAACCGTTTAAGAAGCTTTTAAATGCTATCAAGTTAAAACTCTACACTACACAAAGGTTTAGATGTCGTTTTACTGGTATTTACTGTACAGACCTGTCGAAAATTTAACACTGAGCTTAACGAAAAAGTGTGGGAGCTCTGCTACCGAGCGGGAGAGATAGAGATATCTGCAAGTGAGTTGAGTAATGGTGTTTAACGTCCCAGTCAAAAATGTTTCACTTATATCGAAACGTCGCCAGTTATATGGGAAGATATAGAGATTTGCGTTGCTCTGATTGCATTATATAGCAGGGTTTTTTTTATCGTGCCACGCCTACCGTTTGTTTTAAGTTCCTATCCGAAAGTATCGTGACTTTCATTTCGTAATGCCTAGTGCTTGTTGAAAGTACAGTCAATAGCAACTTTCAAGCCTTGGGCCAGACCCGGTCGGTGTGCGAACCAACGACTGTGGATAGCTGGTGAAACAATCGAATATCTAAAGTGACTGGGGGCTTCAGCTGCTTCTACTTAAACGTATAAATTTAAGAGTTTTAGCAATATCATGATTGATACAGCAGTGGTTATATAGATACAGTACAGACCTGTCGAAAGTTTAACACTTGGCTATAACGAAATGCAGTCGAAACTAAGCTGCCAAGAAGTCGAAATTGGGATAGCTAGTGACCGAAATGAGACAGATAGTAGCAGACGACCAGCTCTCGAGATCTAGGTAAATAGGGGTCGAGTTGTCAGATAGTACTTAGCAGACGACCAGCTCTAGAGATCTAGGTAAATAGGGGTCGAGTTGTCAGATAGTACTTAGCAGACGACAGCTCGAGATCTAGGTAAATAGGGGTCGAGTTGTCAGATAGTACTTAGCAGACGAACAGCTTCGAGATCTAGGTAAATAGGGGTCGAGTTGTCAGATAGTAGCAGACGAACAGCTTTCGAGATCTAGGTAAATAGGGGTCGAGTTGTCAGATAGTAGCAGACGACAGCTCTCGAGATCTAGGTAAATAGGGGTCGAGTTGTCAGATAGTAGCAGACGACAGCTCTCGAGATCTAGGTAAATAGGGGTCGAGTTGTCAGATAGTAGCAGACGACCAGCTCTCGAGATCTAGGTAAATAGGGGTCGAGTTGTCAGATAGTAGCAGACGACAGCTCTCGAGATCTAGGTAAATAGGGGTCGAGTTGTCAGATAGTAGCAGACGACAGCTTTCGAGATCTAGGTAAATAGGGGTCGAGTTGTCAGATAGTAGCAGACGACCAGCTCTCGAGATCTAGGTAAATAGGGGTCGAGTTGTCAGATAGTAGCAGACGAACAGCTCTCGAGATCTAGGTAAATAGGGGTCGAGTTGTCAGATAGTAGCAGACGACCAGCTCTCGAGATCTAGGTAAATAGGGGTCGAGTTGTCAGATAGTAGCAGACGACCAGCTCTCGAGATCTAGGTAAATAGGGGTCGAGTTGTCAGATAGTAGCAGACGACCAGCTCTGAGATCTAGGTAAATAGGGGTCGAGTTGTCAGATAGTAGCAGACGACCAGCTCTCGAGATCTAGGTAAATAGGGGTCGAGTTGTCAGATAGTAGCAGACGAACAGCTCTGAAGATCTAGGTAAATAGGGGTCGAGTTGTCAGATAGTAGCAGACGAACAGCTCTGAAGATCTAGGTAAATAGGGGTCGAGTTGTCAGATAGTAGCAGACGACAGCTCTGAAGATCTAGGTAAATAGGGGTCGAGTTGTCAGATAGTACAACAGACGACAGCTCTGAAGATCTAGGTAAATAGGGGTCGAGTTGTCAGATAGTACTTAACAGACGACCAGCTCTGAGATCTAGGTAAATAGGGGTCGAGTTGTCAGATAGTACAGACGACCAGCTCTGAGATCTAGGTAAATAGGGGTCGAGTTGTCAGATAGTAGCAACAGACGACCAGCTCTCGAGATCTAGGTAAATAGGGGTCGAGTTGTCAGATAGTAGCAGACGACCAGCTCTCGAGATCTAGGTAAATAGGGGTCGAGTTGTCAGATGTAGCAGACGACCAGCTCTCGAGATCTAGGTAAATAGGGGTCGAGTTGTCAGATAGTAGCAGACGAACAGCTCTCGAGATCTAGGTAAATAGGGGTCGAGTTGTCAGATAGTAGCAGACGACAGCTCTCGAGATCTAGGTAAATAGGGGTCGAGTTGTCAGATAGTAGCAGACGACAGCTCTCGAGATCTAGGTAAATAGGGGTCGAGTTGTCAGATAGTACAGACGACAGCTCTCGAGATCTAGGTAAATAGGGGTCGAGTTGTCAGATAGTAGCAGACGACCAGCTCTCGAGATCTAGGTAAATAGGGGTCGAGTTGTCAGATGGTAGCAGACGACCAGCTCTCGAGATCTAGGTAAATAGGGGTCGAGTTGTCAGATAGTAGCAGACGACCAGCTTCGAGATCTAGGTAAATAGGGGTCGAGTTGTCAGATAGTAGCAGACGACCAGCTCTCGAGATCTAGGTAAATAGGGGTCGAGTTGTCAGATAGTAGTAGCAGACGACCAGCTCTCGAGATCTAGGTAAATAGGGGTCGAGTTGTCAGATAGTAGCAGACGACCAGCTCTCGAGATCTAGGTAAATAGGGGTCGAGTTGTCAGATGTAGCAAGACGACCAGCTCTCGAGATCTAGGTAAATAGGGGTCGAGTTGTCAGATAGTACTTAGCAGACGACGCTTCGAGATCTAGGTAAATAGGGGTCGAGTTGTCAGATAGTAGCAGACGACCAGCTCTGAGATCTAGGTAAATAGGGGTCGAGTTGTCAGATAGTACTTAACAGACCACCAGCTCTCGAGATCTAGGTAAATAGGGGTCGAGTTGTCAGATAGTACTTAGCAGACGAACAGCTTTCGAGATCTAGGTAAATAGGGGTCGAGTTGTCAGATAGTAGCAGACGACCAGCTCTCGAGATCTAGGTAAATAGGGGTCGAGTTGTCAGATAGTACTTAGCAGACGAACAGCTTTCGAGATCTAGGTAAATAGGGGTCGAGTTGTCAGATAGTAGCAGACGACCAGCTCTCGAGATCTAGGTAAATAGGGGTCGAGTTGTCAGATAGTAGCAGACGACCAGCTCTCGAGATCTAGGTAAATAGGGGTCGAGTTGTCAGATAGTAGCAGACGACCAGCTCTCGAGATCTAGGTAAATAGGGGTCGAGTTGTCAGATAGTAGCAGACGACCAGCTCTCGAGATCTAGGTAAATAGGGGTCGAGTTGTCAGATAGTAGCAGACGACCAGCTCTCGAGATCTAGGTAAATAGGGGTCGAGTTGTCAGATAGTAGCAGACGACCAGCTCTCGAGATCTAGGTAAATAGGGGTCGAGTTGTCAGATGGTAGCAGACGACCAGCTCTCGAGATCTAGGTAAATAGGGGTCGAGTTGTCAGATAGTAGCAGACGACCAGCTCTCGAGATCTAGGTAAATAGGGGTCGAGTTGTCAGATAGTAGCAGACGACAGCTCTCGAGATCTAGGTAAATAGGGGTCGAGTTGTCAGATAGTAGCAGACGACAGCTTCGAGATCTAGGTAAATAGGGGTCGAGTTGTCAGATAGTAGCAGACGACAGCTCTCGAGATCTAGGTAAATAGGGGTCGAGTTGTCAGATAGTAGCAGACGACCAGCTCTCGAGATCTAGGTAAATAGGGGTCGAGTTGTCAGATAGTAGCAGACGAACAGCTCTCGAGATCTAGGTAAATAGGGGTCGAGTTGTCAGATAGTAGCAGACGACCAGCTCTCGAGATCTAGGTAAATAGGGGTCGAGTTGTCAGATAGTAGCAGACGAACAGCTCTCGAGATCTAGGTAAATAGGGGTCGAGTTGTCAGATGGTAGCAGACGACCAGCTCTCAAGATCTAGGTAAATAGGGGTCGAGTTGAGCCGTCTATTCAGCAATAATTCGTCAGCTGAGTGTTAAACTTTCGACAGGTCTGTACTGTAGCTAGATGCAGAAAAACTGCAAAAGATAGATAGCAGCTGCCTAGTAAAGCTGTTGAAATGGTTGAGATATAGCTAAAAGGGTCCGAGACGAGCGGTCGATTCAAAACTAAACTTTATTGTTAAATTTTCGACAGGTCTGTACTTTATGTATTACCAATACCATACTGTTTTAAACGCTCAAAAAAACTTAATTCCGAAAGGTATGAATTAGATATCATATTTTATACAATACATGATCCGATTTTTTTATCTTACAATAACTGTTAGAATATAAACATTGATCTGTATTTGATCCGACCAGCGTGATAGTACCAAAGTATTTCGTTATGTAAACATTACAAGTTGTTAAAAACAGTTTCTATTGATGACTTGCAGTTTTACCAAAATCATTAATATTGCATGCGAAATAACGGTGTTTTTTTTTTTTACACATGAACGCTACAAACAAGAGTATCCTTCATATACAGTATGATATAATGACATTTTTGTTTCTCGGAAATTTCTCTTTAAACTAATCACTCAAAATTGGAAATAGAATCCATTCAATTTTAACAGGAACCATGCAGGAACTTTCACATGTACATGGACCGGCCCGAGTTTAACTGGAAAATGAGTGTTTGACTGGAAAATTGATTCAGTCTTGTTAATTTAAACAAATGTATTGATGCATGCAAGTGACTTTATACAGTTTTAATTTTAATTGAAAAATCGATAATTTTAAACTTAAGTTCACTCACATACGGATTATATATAGCTGTGTCTGTTTTACAGAATTTTAAGTGTTTCATGGGATTATTATTATCATATTAATGTGCATTTACAAAATTCATGTAATTTTAATATTTTAAATATATAGGATGTAGCAAACATGTTCAGTGTTTTTTCTATAATTTTTTCGTATAAATGCAAATGAAAGACTGGAGGCTTAGTAATTTTTAGTCAAGAAATTTAAACAAAGGAGTACATAGTTCTAATTGTGAATAATTTATAAAACAGGAATTAGAATAGATCAAAAAGGCCAGGGAAATCTGAAACTCTTGATAATTTCTGTGAAAACTTTTTGGTAAAAATAGACAATATTAATTCAATTATAAGTGATCGATCTAATCTTATTAAGTTAATCCACAAATGAAAATAAATGTCGACGTTTAACAAAATTAAATGGATACAATCGGTCCAATTTGACATTCGTTTTAAAAGTGATATTTTTATTGACTAAAAATGTGTGAGAAAATTTACAAATCTAATACACGGAGAAATTTTATTTAAGAAATAAACCTGTTCATTTTAAAAGGGGGAACTGACCCTCTTTGTTTAAAAAGTTCATAGGTAGAGATCGGATTTCAGAACGATTGTTAATTCGGCAATTAACTTGTACTTGCATGTCAAAGTTGATAAATAACAACACAATGATTAATAGCAGGGCAGTATAGACCTGTCCGAAAAATTAACACCGAGCTAACGGAAAAAACGTCAGTGTTTGGTTGGGGAAGGACTGAGATACGGCTGGTGGATAAAAAATACTGCAGGCACCTAGATAGCAGTTTCAACAGTCATAGGTAACGAAAGGCCGAGATTAGCTGCCAAGTCGGTACTAATTTGTTAGCGTAGTGTTAAACTTTCGACAGGCCCGTACTGAACCTACAATAAACATAAACTCTATCATTGATTTTTTTACATGCGATTTGTTACTTCCTATAACCACAGTGTGAACAGCGATAGTCTCGCTGTTTTACAGGTATATCGTTGTTTTTGTTGCTTCACGACGGGACACAGATGTATCAAAGAGTGAAATTTACGATCCGTTGACAAGAGGAGTTCAGTTTCTTTATGGGACACGGATGTATCAAAGAGTGAAATTTACAATCCGTTGACAAGTTAGAGGTTAGTTTCTTTGCGAGATACGGAGGTATCAAAGAGTGAAATTTACAATCCGTTGATAAGAGGTTAGTTACCTTACGGGATACGGATGTATCAAAGAGTGATGACAAGAGGAAGTTAGTTTCTTTACGAGATACGGATGTATCAAAGAGTGAAATTTACAATCCGTTGACAAGAGGTTAGTTTCTTTACGGGACACGCATGTATCAAAGAGTGAAATTTACTCCGTTGAAAAGAGGAGGTTAGTTTCTAGGTATCAAAGAGTGAAATTTACAAGCCATCATACATTTTGAAAAGTGAAATTTACAATCCGTTGACAAGAGGAGGTTAGTTTCTTTACAAGATACGGGTGTATCAATGTTACATTTTGAGAGTGAAATTTACATCTCTATCTGTTTCTTGACAGAATACGGAGGTATCAAAGAGTGAAATTTACAATCCGTTGACAAGCCATCCGATGAACCAAATATATAAATTTGAAAAGTGAAATTTACAAGCCATCTGTTAGTTTTTTGACGGGCACATGCTATATTATAAAAAGCCGTTGACAAGAGAATTATGTCATTCGCAATTACCTTGGCGCGATACGGAGATATGCATTTTTCAATTTGTTGAGAGAAATTAACAAGCTGCTGAAAAGATAATTGTCACGCATTAGTTTATCTGTCATCTTAACAAAGGTAAATTATTGAATTTCAGAAATATATGAATAGATCTGTTTTTGTGTGTTAAGTCTGGTACAGTTGTTCTACAGTGCTAGCAGTTTAACGTTTTAAGGAGTGAATTGTTGATGAGAGAATGATTCGATCTGCTAATTCAAAAACTAAAAGTGGAATATATAGATGTGCCAGGTTGTTTTTAATGTCCGTTACCATGGATACGTAAATAACTAAATGCACATTGGGAGTCTTGACATCGACTTTGGTATTATAATTATAAACTGCAGTTACTTATCTTAAATATTACGGAGACATTTTTATGTAGCCTATTATTTATAAAAGTACAAGCCAACTACTATGAAGGCCAGAAAACTAAAGTCAGAAAGGACACGCAACCATGGAAAAAATAGAAAAGAGAATTTAAATACAAACGGCAAAAATTCAATAGAAGGCAATCCATTTAGGGACGAATGTGCTTGTGGATTAGACGCACTCATTCCGTCCTGTACACCGTGGATTATTTATGCTTGTGTATTTGCATTCAGGCTTCACCATGTCAACCAGAAAGAAAACTGGTGGATTCTCCACCCGGATGAAATATTTCAGTCTGTTGAAGGTTTGTATTATTTGAATTCATAATGGCTTTTGTGAGTCTAAATTGGCGAAATGATAATCAGCTAAATTTTTTTTCAATATGTAAAATTAAAATCCTACAAAATCCCAACACAAAAGAGTGTACACGTGGGTGACAATTACGTCTCTCTCACTCTCTCTCACACACATACACACACACTTTGCAGGTAAATTGACCTTGGTTTTATATGATAGCGTGTGAATTTAAAAATTAACATAGTGACCTACGGAAGATGTATATATCTTTGCCAAAGGTCAACATTCAACTTCTTGTGGCTCGGCAATGTTTTGGTCAGAATTCGAAGCCTAACTTGATCACACATGTACATAATATATTTTTTTCGATGGGAAGTTCTTTACTAAGTGCATTGCCATGTACTGCATTTTCAAGAATGCATTATTTCATAAAAAAAAGTCAGTTGGTAGAGTCCTCGCTCGTAAGTGGGAGGTCGTTGGTTTGAACCCCGACCGGGTCTGACCAAAGACTTGAAAGTGGGTAGGTAGTGATTTTTCTCTCGCTAAGCTCTCGGCATAATGAAATGAAAGCTACTGCTCTGTAGAATGGGAAACTAGAATCAAACCAGCTCCGTGTCAGGGTAGGCATGGCACGATGAAGAACCCCGTTGTAAAATGCCATCAGCGCAACGCACAGGCAAAATTTCTGCAACTTCGCATATAGCTATAGCTGGCGACATCTCGATATCAGTGAAATATTCTTGACTGGGACGTTGAACACCATTACTCAACTCAGCTCATAAAAAGTTAAAACAAAAACCAAATGCACAACTAACAATATCATATAAACCAGTTTCAAAATCCGCCATTTAAACGAATTTCAAAAAAAAAATAAATCACATTTTGGTGTAGGAATAGTTCACATATAATAATTGTTTTTATCAACCATTTTGAATCGACAAATAATATCGATATTTATAATGTGTTAATGAGATGCCTGCGGTAATGTCATTGCGATGTTATGTGTGATTGACTTCACATGTACATGTATGTTACTGATTTTTTTCTGATATTTATCGTTCATTATGGCAATGTCGCCTATATGTGTAAAAAATAATAACCAATATGCAAGTTATTGAACTTTGCCGCAAAACGGAAACCTTTTCATTGCATTTATGAAATCACATAAAGTGATGCAGGGGAAAATGGGGTTCACGTGTAAGATCCCAGCGTGTTGATAAAGATTGTGCATCTTATGCATCTTAACCCATAGCATTTTCATTACATTATCAAACTGTAAGGGCCAAAGAGACTCTGTAGCATCTCAAAATAAGGACTACATTAGGCGTCGAAAGTACAACGCCTAATGAAGTCCAGACGTCATTAGGCGTAGACATCTTCGACGCCTAGTGGAGTCCAAAGATTAAGGCTCAACTTTTTGGTATTACACAAAATATTCACAGAAATTGAATGATTGTCCAAAGATCAAGGCTTTAGACGAGGTCTTTTTGTATTACATAAAAATACTCTTAAAATTGAACAACTGTATTTGACTTCTCATCTGGGCTCTCAAGCTTTGGACTTACTAGGCGATTGTCAACACCTAATGAAGTCCGCAATTGTAATTTCGACGCCTAAAGCTCCTTTCACAATTGGCACATGACCAGAAGCGACAAAATATTCGTGCGATCGATAAACTTTGATTTGGATCGTAAACTGTTGCCGAAATAATCGCATATGAAAAATTATTTGTACGAAAGTAGCACGATCTAAAGCGACCGTTGCGCGATGCAAACGCATTAAATCTTGCGATATATCTTGCGTCTATATACGACTGTTGTACAATGAAAGTGAGTGTTGTAAGATAATGCGATAGGATCGCTCGAGTGATCAGGTGATCGGACGATTGAACGTGCGCCAAAACGATGGGACGCGCGGTGCTCATGCGTTCCATCGTACGAATGCTCGTGCGAGTCAGAGGGAGTGTATATACCACCTGTTTCCGACGTTCTTCATTTGACATAGTTGAATGCGTTAGAAGATGCCACCAAAGAAGTTATCAACCAAGATAAACCGTAGAAAGAGGAGGAGGAGGAGGAGGAGGAGGCAAAAGACGCGCCGCAGCAGCCGATGATTCGCCGGAGCCTGGTGACGAGGGGACAGAGTCGCCAGAAAGTCGCTAAGACAGAGTATATATACCGGTGGTAAACCATGGCGAAAAGAAGCTGATAAATCGTGCAATGGTAGTAAAACGTTGCAAGATTACATAAGACACGTTGAGTAAAAGTCTCATGGTCGCAAAACACACGCATTGGCAGCCGTGATTCATCTTACGACCTTAAAAATCGTGCATCATTCTTGCGAGCGCACAAAACGTTGCAAGACGTCCGTGCGAATGTTCGTGCGTCGCATTGCGATAATTTGGATCGCATTTGGTCGCGTCTGAATAGTGTGCCTGTCCATTATTTTTTAGAAGACTTGATGCGACCACTAAAACGCATGCAACGAATGCGAGGCATCGTGCAATGTATGCGAGAGCTCGTGGGAAGCTAAAAACTTCTGATTGCAAAGTGTTGTAAAGTGGTCGTGTGCCAATCATGAATGGGGCTTAAGGAAGTCTTGACTACGGTAGGCCTTGGACTTCATTAGGAGTTGCTACAAGACTCCAGGCATGACAAGGGTTCTTTTTTATAAACTAACCCCTATGATATTGTGTAAAAAAATATTTTTAAAAATCTGTGGAAATGACTTTAAAGATCTAGTCATTTTCAGTTTTTGTCAAGAAAATTTTAACTGGGGGCACAACAGCAAACCTTGCACACACCGTTATATAGCAGACCTTTTACAGTACAGACTGTCGAAAGTTTAACATTGGCTAACGAAATATGTCGTGTTTGGCCGCGGAGTGACTGAGACGATAGCTGGTAAATAAAAAGCTGCAGACACATCACAGCCATAGGTAATGAAGGGCCTAGATAAGCTGCCGATTCGGTACTAATTTGCTAGCTTAGTGTTAAACTTTTGACAGGTCTGTACCCTAATTGGTTAAAGTCAGAACTTCATTTTATTTTCAATTCTTATTGAACACGTGTCCGTCCTCAATTGAAAGCTTTATGATACGATAAGCATAAAAAACGTTAGAATACAAAATAAACCTATTTCAATTTTTCAAAACAATGTGTCGTCTTTTGTATTTCAAGTCAAATCCTCTAGTATGGCTTAATTTTTACTATGTCAATATCCGTATTGTCAAAATAATAAAAAAATATTACAAGAATGAAAAATTTTATGGTTAAGAGACGAAGTGACCGGAATTAACTTGTCACCGGTTAAACAATTCTACTTTGGTTTTAATCATGTTGAAAAGGAAAGATTTGAATAGAATATTTTGTTATAATTAAAGAGATAGTATGATAACGACTCGCTACCACTTAAACCTATTTTATTAGTCCCCCACCGGTTTACTCACACATGTACGGTAATGTGCTGCCCAGGCAACTCCTCATGTAGATTTCTAGCAATTACAGGAGGTACATGTATCTACTGTTGTGCGTGTGATCAGGTTTTTATCCCCCCGGCCTTTCAATGAAAGAGGAGGTTATTATAAAATTCGAGTTTCTATCCTTTCTTCCTTCCGTCCGAAATTTTTGTCTGCGCTCATTCTCCAAAACTATGAAGCCCTATTTCACAAAACTTGGTACAAAGCATCAACATAGATTGTATATGCGCATATCGTTTTAGGTCAAACCTTGGTTCAAACCAAAGACCTCACATATACAGAGCGAGCACTGTACCAACTAAGCTACCGTATTGTAGGTATTAGAAAGTTAAAGTATACGCGCATGTAATGAATCTTTTAACTTTTTTTAAGTCTTGGTCAGACCCGACGGGGTTTCGAATCCCGACCTCCCACATATGCACCAGCAGTCTGAAATAATGTAGTGGTCTGGACAAAAAGGCTAGCTGACCGCCACCTCATGATGAATGACGCAAATATGTAACCATGGTAACTAATATCTATATATTACTGAGTCGTTTTTATCATTTATCTTTTCAGTTGCATTCTCGGAAGTTTTTGGGTATGGTTTCAGAACGTATGAATATCTTCCACCGCCAGTTAATACTACGACATTTGTAGAAGAACAGGAGCTAGCCAATGGAATGTTTAGTCTGAGATCATTTTTGTTTCCACGGTTTTACATATTCTGGTTCCAGATTGCTAACCTTCTGGAATTCCAGTATAACCCATATTTGGTAGGTATTAGAATGTTAAACTTGCATCTTTTCTTTGACAGTACCGACCTGTCGAAAATTTAACGCCAAGATAACGGATTAGACTAGTACCAAATTGGAAGCTAATCTCGGTCTCGCTTAGATTAAAATTTTAATAGAACGGAAGTCCCTCCTTCAAATTTCTACCCGTTGCCATACACATGGGTCTTTTTTTAAATTTCAATATTTTTTCATAATTTCAATACACGTACAGTTATATCCGTGGACATACTTGCACCTGTTTATTACTTTATTATGGGGCATTAGAATGTGAAGTTTTTAAAGCCCATGGAGTGGAGAATGAAGTAACATTTATACGCCCCAGTTAAGATTCGTTTACTTATATCGAGACAGTCAGTACTGGGATGACGGAGGAAATCCGAGTGCCAAGTGAAAACCACCAACCTAAGCTAACTGACAAACTTGTGTTGAGATCTGTTTGAGCGGGATTCGTGCCCAGGCAGTACGAGACCATGTAATCTATTAGCGCTACTTAAGACCAATCGGTCAGTGCTATTTATTCATCTATTAGATGGTGATAGATTTTGATACAATATGACATATATTGTTTACTTAATGTACTTTCTTTTTTTTTTTTAGTTTGCACGTCAAATTCATGTGTTTGTGACATCATTTTTACCCGTCTCCACCTACTATTTAACGAGGACGTTATACGGATGTCGGGGAGTTTCAACGATGTCGTCCATATTGGTTGCTTTTTCTGTACATCTTACTCAATTTGGAACACACACATTGATAAACAGCTTCTTGTCGCCATTTCTTTTTATAGCCATGACGCCATTCATATCTTACGTTGTCAAAACGGAATATATATACCTTTGCGAAATGAATAAACGCAAAAACACAGACACGGCAAAAACTTCAGAAAACAGTGATGAAATGAAGGAAGAGACACAAGAAGAAAAAGCAGAGAAAGAGAAGAAAAAAGAGAAAATGCCGAAAAAAATTTTCAGCCGGTCACACAGAAATGAAACCAGTTTCACGCTGCAATCAGAAGTCAGTTGGATTAGGCTATAGCAGATATAGATGCGCGTTTTCTAATTGTGTTGGTGGTCTTGTACTTGGCGTCGCCATCTATATACGATTTGACTTGTGTTTACTGATTGTACCTCTTTATTCGGGATACCTCTGGTCTTTTACCAGGATTAACAGGAAGGTATTAATTCTAGTGACACAGTGTGTTGTATTTTCCGTGATTGGTGCAACGCTAGGATTCGTTATTGGGGGAATGGAGGATCTATATAGATACAAAATATTTTTCATGTCGCCATGGCAATGGTTTAGATTTAACGTCCTGTCTAACAAATCAAGCGTTCTTTTTGAAATGAATAACTCGGGCGGCTATTTTAAAGATATTTTCTGCTTGGATATTATGACAATTGTGCTAAATGTTATCACTGTAATTGGTGTTCTCGTCTGTTATGGTGGCGGCAAAATCAGAACGTTTCAGGAACACATCGGGAAGATAACAACGCTTGGTTTGTTATTTGTCTGTGCCGTCTCATTCGTGTGTTATTCTACTCTAGCTCACCAAGAAACTAGATTTCTGCACAATTTTATCGTTTTGAGTTTAATTATAACTGCATTTGGAATTCATTGTTTGATGCCATATATCAGGTACTACTTGGGAAATGCTTCGTCGAGCCTTATTCTATGTGGAACTGTTGTCTTATATGTACTTAATTGTTACAATAAAACTCTTCCATCCGGGTTAGTCAGGTGGAAGCTACAGAAACCGGAAGTGATATCAACAGCGGATATTAATAAATGCATTAATTTCATTGGTCAAAGAAACGACGTCACGGGGGCGTTTGTTGACTTTGGTATTTACAACACTGCTGGATTTTCCTTACTACGCAAAAATGTACCATTAATAATTCTTATCCATAATGAGTACCACGAATACAGAAGTAACGTTAATACGTCGACATCCATTGATCTTCGAGTTATCAACCGGTTCTCGGATTTCATTTCGGTGTTTAACCTGGATTATCTCACTAAATTGTTAAATAGCACTCGAGATTATAATTATTTGGTGACAAAGTCCAAACGAAAACATGAATTCACTAACATCGGATATACCCAGGTATACAAGTCTGGAAATTGTATTGTTCTTTCAAAAAAGTTGCAAAGCAAAAGAACACAAAATATCAAGGACTTTGAACAAAAAATATACAGTGGTGAAAATTCTACACTTCTTGAGTATGAATCAAATTGGTTGTTTACAGCTGGGGTCTATGATAAAGTCATCGAACGTTTAGAGGCCGTGTTGAAGTTTGACAGTTCCAGGGTTAGAATTTACCAAATGCTTATTGCTTCGTATGTTAGCATCAATAATATGACAAAAGCTTATGAAGTAGAAACAAACTGTTTCAGGCGTCATGGAACAGAAAAATGTACAAAGCCACAACCTAAAATTGTAATCCATAATGAATATTCCAGATTTGATAGCTTGGGTCATAAAAACTAGTATCTGGGCATTTTGAAAAAGATTTTGAGATCATTCGAAAACCGCTCTTGTAGGCCGAAATAATATTTGATCAGAAGAAAAACAACTTTGGGTCGGATGGTGTCTTATTTATACATGTTCAACTGCATTTAACCTATATTGAATCAGTGCAACATGCGGTGCAGACTTGTCGAAAGTTAAAACATCGAGCTAACGAATTAGTACCGAATCGGCAGCTTATCTGAGCCCCTCATTATATATATAGACACCTGGTACCTATCTCCCGGTAGCTGTAGTAAATAGGACACTAGCTATCCATATTTCCGTCACGTGACAGTCCAGTTTCAACTCCTTTTCCTAACTTCTATGTTAATTTTTCGACAGGTCGGTAGGTTTTAAAAGAATTATATCATGTCTGTTAAGTCTATTGAATAATTTATTGTTTAGGTGAAATAAAATACAGCAATTTGTAGAAGAAAAATAGATTTGTCAATAACCAATACAACCAAGAACATGAAACAACCGAGAGTGGTGTTTTACGACCAGTCAAGATTACTGACCGTTTGTATCGAGGCGGTCAGTCCTAAGATGTTGAACAAAACTAGATTACCCGGATAAAACCGCCAATCTTCTGCAAACAAAATGAAAAACCGTCTTGCGCCAAGATCTGTCCCGAGTGGGATTCGAACCTAGGCAGTGACTGGCACTGAAAGAAAACCACCAACCTTCTGCAAACAAAATGACAAACCGTCTCGCGCCAAGACCTGTCCTGAGTGGGATTTGAACCAAGGAGGTGAGAGGCATTGTGATTCGTCTATGGGAGCTTTACACCACTTGGCAACCAAGACCTAATGAAACAACAAACAAACGAAACATTAAGCAAGCGAACTGACAAACTTTCTTGCACTAAGATCTGACCAATTGGGATCCGAACTTAGGCAGTGACCAGTATTAAGAGCTTTATGCGATTTGGCTTCTGACCCAACTCAATTGTTGATTCATGTGTGAATATTAAGTTCTTTATCAAGCAAAACTTTTAAAACCGCTAGGAACATTTCTTTTATTACAATGGGCCCGGGGTCCGCAAGTATCGTCTTAAAATTTTGATTTTGTTTCCATCGGATTGAAACTATTCCACATGCTTTTACGTCAGAAAACAAACTTACGTCATTGATAGGACTTACCCGAAACATATGAATGAGTAGTGCTTTGAAAAAGAAAAGCAACTGTCAATTTTCAGACCAGGAGTCGGATCCTGTATTGGATCAAACCTACACCTTTTATGAATTCTAAGTTATTCACTCAAGATATTTACAATTTAAACAAGAACTGTCAGTGATTCTGACTTGTATTGTTACATCCCCCGCGTATGTTCCTGTCATAAGGTCATGACCTTTGACATATGCACCTAAACTAGATTACAGAGCATATGTTGTGTCATTGGGCCTTTACCCTTGACCTAATTGGTATGTGGCATATCATCCCGTATTTACATTTGTGTCAAGATTGATCAAAATCCATCCGTAGACATGGAAAATATCACCAGAGCAGATCTCCGAGACAAACGGACAAATAGACGGTGAACAATAATATTCTTATACTCAACCATTAAACTTCGTTTTTCAGGAGGTATAATTAACAAGAATGGAATAAGACTAGCTCTTTAGTCACCATAAGGCTCAACTTTGAGCTTAAAAATACAACTTTCACAATTAGAGTGGGATAGAGTGTTGAAATAGAGTTTTACGTCCAGGCCAAGATTCTTTCACTTATATTAAGGGTCATTTAAGTAGGAAAATTCAAGTGAAAACCATTCGGTTGAAAAGCGTGAAAGAGGGGTATAATTATGAAATTACCTACACAAGTATGAAGATTTATAAAAAAAATACAGCAGGAATTGATAATTTAAGATATTTCAAAATATTTGTTGCATGTTTTTATGAAAATAGAGCAAAAATACACGTGTTGGGGAAAATAGTTTACACCGTGTATAACGAATTAGTTTTAAAAAATGAAAAGATATTAAGATAATTAACATCATAAAGCAGTGCAAAGGGACCAGAGTTTGCTAAAGAAATACGAGGTTTTTGAAAACTCGACAATTTACGGTTGATGTTATCTACGATTTATTTTCCTTTTAAAAATGCGTGTACCAGGCGTGATATTTATATTCTAAGGCCACTAATAATCCAAAATACAACAAGTCACTAAAAGTGCACGGTCACGCAATACTGTTCTATTTGAATTGAGGTGAATATTGTTTGGTGTCAACAATGTTGAACTATATAAAGCCGAATATGCCTCAACAATAATCAAGTAATATACAAACTTAGCTTTTATAATCTTCCCTTGGATCGTTGGTAGCCTTAGAACATGAACTATCACGCCTGGTACACGCATTTTTAAAAGGAAAACAAATCATAGATAACATCAACCGTAAATTGTCGAGTTTTCAAAAACTTAGTATTTCTTTAACAAATTCTGTCCCCTTTGCACTGCTCTATGACGTTGACTATACTAATATCTTTTCATTTTTTAAAATTAATTCGTTATACAAGGTGTAAACTATTTTCCCCAACACCTGTATTTTTGCACAATTTCCTTTAAAAAATGCAACAAATATTTTAAAAACACATACAATTATTAATTCCTCCTATATTTTTTTTATAAATCTTCATACTTGTGTAGGTAATTTTATAATTATACCCCTCTTTCACGCTTTTCAACCGAATGGTTTTCACTTGAATTTTCCTACTTAAATGACCCTTAAGGAAATTAATTCAGGGATAAAGTAGAAGATATCAGTGTCAGGAGAAAATTACACACCTTCTGCAAACGAAATGAGCCAAAGCTTTCTCACACTTGGATATGTCCCAAATGCCATTCAAACCAAGAGGTAAGATGAACTGTGCTCCACATGTGTGCACCTTAGACCACTTGGCCACCAGAGCTTGTCTTACATTTAGACATACCTACAACAAAGGTAATGTCGCTGACACAGAAAAAGTAAAACGCAATCTAATGCCAGGTATAAGGTGGGGTTTGGGCGTCTCACCGTCCCATGTTCTGGATCGTTTTTCAGTCTCTATTACCCATTAGATATATAGGTGTTATGTGTTTAGTTATGTTCACTATTCATTACACTTGCATTAATCAATCAAGTTCTTGTCTGTTTTTATAAACAAAAATTTTCATTAACCAAGAAAAACACTGTTTTCATTTACATGCATTAGCATGATGTATAACAAAAATTACTAAATAAAAACAAAGAGTCATTGCCATGCTTATTTTATTCATAAAATATTAGCTGATTAACAGATCAAAGAGAATGGTTTTAATAACAATTACATGTATATAAATTAATTTACATATTAAAGTATTAGAATTCAACTAAATGAATTGGGTTTGCCGCTGTACCACGTGATTCATATAACTATTGATAAAATTGTAAAAGTTGTTTCCGTGCATATAACAAATTGATTAACCAGTTAATCCTCAAGTAACTGAATCAAGGATTTTAATTGAATCATACATCAAAACAGTGAGTTCATGTGTTCGAAATGGTGTATATGAATTCATGTCAAATCTTAGTAAGAGTATTACAGTGGTTTACAAAATATGCTCACTATTAAAACTGTAATACTAGTTAATAGCGCAAAGTTCTCATAGAAGGTTTTTTTTTACCGGAATAAATGCTAAATTCTGGAATAGTTAGGCATTTTCCATAATTTTAGTGAAAATTCTGAATAATCTGTCAAAATCCGATATAATCAGACAAAATCCGGAATGATCTGTCAAAATCTGAAATAATTAGATGATTTTGACAGAGTAAATTTTCAGGAATCTTAAAAATTCTGGTGTCTGATTATTACAGTAAAAGTCCGATTATTCTGGTAAAAAAAGTCTGATTATTCTGGTGGGCTGTTACACATGTTACATGTAAGTATAATCACCATATCAAATTTCATTAATAAAATTGAAATATTCTAGTTATTGCAGTATATGAAAGTGAGAACTGAATTGACGTATCGCTGACCATGCCCACAATGTTCTGACAAAGGTCTGGCATGCTTGAATTTCACAAAAAGAATGAAAACTCTGTCTGAATTGCGCCGTTTAATGACGTTACTGACACTAGTACGTCATTAGTTGCCGTGACGCTTCTTTGATACCGTGATGGCGGCCTTTGTCGGAACATTGTGGGCGTGGCCGACGATCCATCAATCATCTAAACGGTGCATCAAAATTGTTTTTCTTAAATAAACATTTCCTTGGAATTTTTTTTTGATTTTTTAAGAAAAATATAAAAATGTGGGAAAAATATATTTCTTAGAGACAAAACACTATTTGGTCTGAAAAGCACTAAGCTTTAGTGAAATGATGTTTTTAGAAAATTAATTTTGTGAAAATTTTCAGCCTGAAATCATTATTATACAATGTCTGAAAATGTATGGATGACATTGTACACATATATGTGTGAAAATCACACATTGTACACAGTATGGCATGTACACATTCACATATGTACATGACTTAAAACATAGCACATAGATACAAAACAAAACAAAATTTTATATCAAAGCATAACAAAAACCTTTAACCAAAATATGTTATTAAATAAGTCATGAAACTGAGATACAATGTCATTTCACATGTATCCCATAAACCCCAGCTGGAAAATCAATGTTTTCCCAACTTGAACCATGTCCAAGATCAAAATGTTAAAAGCTGATTGCACACACGAAAGAATGTTTCTGTGACTTTTCATAAAAATCTGTTAAATATTTTTCAAGAAAAAGTGACAGACAAAATGTTCATGGAAGAAATATAATCAGATTCTAACTTATTTAGTAGCTTAAAAGATAAGTTATTTAAAACTTCATTATGCAGAAGACTGTCTGTGATTATGATTCTTCCAATTTCACATTTGAAGTCAAAAACCAAGCCTGAAACAGAAAGATATCAGACAATTAATTTTTGAATGCAAATTGGTTCAATATTGCCAGTATAACATTTATAGAAATTACATTTAGTTTATGAAGATCTATATATATACACACACATAACCTTGACTTTTATATATAGGTCACTGCAACTTAAGTTTCTTGTACAATCACACTTGTCTATAAAGGCCACCCAAGGGAAACAGTAAAAGTGGCCTTTGTATACAGGTTCAAATAATATGAATAAATCAAAGTACTGAAGGTACTGAAGCATCAGCTACACTGAGCAATTTGATAAAAAAATATGTGCACTTGAAACTGAGATTTGTCTAATGAATAAGTAACAAATGAAAATCGTGCAAATAATAGATACTGTGATCGGGAAGCTTCTAACAACAAGTCTGCTTTTTATGCAAGTTGTTAGGTTCTAACATATAGATATGTTACAATGGTCAAAATGGACATGCCACGCAATGTTTATCAATTGAGTAAACTAAGTAATTCGCATAAATATAAATTTTCAATTTTTCAAAAACCAAGAGAGGCTACTAAAGACCCGACCCCAAATCTGAGTGATATATCTCAAGCGTAACTGAAAAAAGTCCAGAGAAACCATCATTTTGATAAAATTCACAAAGTGAAAGGGGCATAACTCCACTAAAACGCAGTTGACTGGAAGAAAACCCAAACTGGATCTGTAATCATCACCATCATCATCATTATCACTTCTCATATCACATTTTGATCATCAACATGAAGATATCATCATCATCATCATCGTCGTCATTAGCAGCAGCAGTAGAACCCATGCCATGACAATCACCACCACCATTATATTAATCATTTTCAGAAATCCTCATGTTACATCATTAATATGGTCACATCATCATCATAGCTCTTCGTGTCACATAATCATCATCATTATCAGCAGCAGCAGTACTGAATGTCATCATCATCATCATGTCACATCATCAGCATGAAGACATTGGCTTTGTCATCATCATCATCATCATCATCGTGAATTATTATTATCAACAGCAGCAGAACTGAATGTCATCCCCACCACTCATCATCATCATCATCATACTATCGGCAGTGCTCAGCTGTACTGAATGTCATCATTTCCACCATCATCATCATCATCATCGGTACCAACAGAACTCATATCACCATCATAATCATCATCATAGTTTGTCAAGTCACATCGTCATTATCACCATCACCATTCATAGCAGCAGAGCTTATTTTCATCACCACCATCACTATCATCTTCTTCATCACGATAATCATTATTATCATCGGCATCAACAGAACTCATGTCATCACCATCATCAACATCTTTATCATATCTCCTCGTGTCACATCATCATCATATCTCCTCATGTCACATCATCATCATCATTATATCTCCTCATGTCATATCATCATCATCATGGTGACATCATCATCATCATCGGCAGCAGCAGAACTGAATGTCATCATAATCATTATTATTGTCATCATCTTCACCAGATCATCATGCCACATCATCATCGACATAGTGTCATCATCACAAAAAAAATTTCACCATGACCAGCTATTTCCCTTGACTTGCAATTGACAGATTAACCATTGTTGAAGTCATTAATTTTATTCATTGAATTCACAATTAATTTGAAAAAAAAAAAAAAAAATAAAAATAAAACCTTTGTTTTAGAAATAATTTAAATGTATTTAAAATTATTGTTGAATATATATAAATTGTCCAAGTGAGCTTCAAAAGCCTGAATTGCTATAAACCATCCTGACACAATAAGCTAATAATCTGTACCTCCCAATTACAGAAGTTGTCCAGGCAACTGTCTCTTTCAAAAAAAGTTCGTTGACAAGAATTGAGTACAAAAGGGGGAAATATTTCTGAATAGGATTAATTGAAAATTAATTGATTATTATTTAGACAACTAAAATGTTACAATAAAATTACTTTGAATTTAAGAGAAACTGTAAGAGCAGTTGAGTTCACAAAGTAGGTACCCCCATTCTAATACTTGCTAAAAAGTGACTAAGTTTCAAAGTCTGGAAAAATGGAGAAAAAATCTTGAAATATTTCCATAAAGTCAGGTGCACATCTTCAATATATATATAAACATTCTGTGAAGTTTCAAGGCTTTTGGTTGAAAACTGTAAGAGGAGTTGAGCTCACAAAGTACCGGTAGGTACCCCCATTCAAATACTTGCTAAAAAGTGACTAAGTTTCAAAGTCTTGAAAAATGGGGAAAAAATCTTGAAATATTTCCATAAAGTCAGGTGCACATCCTCAATATATATAGAAACATACTGTGAAGTTTCAAGGTTTTTGGTTGAAAACTGTAAGAGGAGTTGAGTTCACAAGATTGGTACCCTATTTTCCCGCCCTTAGTTTCTGATCTACTTCACCAACGGTGCTCTAGAAATCGGAAGAACTTAAGAAAGCACAATAACTGTTTTGTTGGTTTTCCTGCATGCCCAGTGGTCACATCATATTTGTTCATTTTATGTGAAATAAAGTAATGTGGCTTCATGAAAAGAAATAAAAGGTTGTAAAAACCATGGATTAAACTACTGACAACTTTAATTGGATATCCACTGTAAAAACGATCTAATAAGGACTTATAAGAAGGTAAATAAATTTTATCTGAAAATTTTAAAACATCGTTTTTTTTCAGTTTTGTTTAGATTTTGATTTCAAGTTGTTCTTTCTTGCGATTTATTTTGTTGATTCAAAATAAACAACTGGAAAAGGTATTTAAATGAACATTGATGATGAAATTGTCTGTCTCGGAGACATATGGTGAGAAGTGGAGTGTGTGCGGAAGATCGGAAGTATTTGCAGAGATTCGAGAATAAAGCATGTCGTTTTTATATTAAACTGATAACTGAAAAGGACAGGGTGTCATGATCATTTTAAAAGGGGCAAGGGTGTACTGGACTAAAAAGGTCAGTCACTACGCTATGTGAATACATTTGAGCAGGGGCATCGGGTGTCAAATGCCATGTCCCCAAGCACATGGCTAATTTGCATACGAACTACGGTATCGATATCCGTCCTACACAACTTCACGAGTCACAAACGATTTATCAACATAGCCATTAACTTGTAAATAAACTTCTTCTTTCAGTTTCGTATCACATTTTTGGGAATAATCTTTGATTTCTTCTTTTTTTGTTATGCATAATTTCGCTACCGGCAAACTGACAGGAAAGAATTTTAATACCCAATGAAAGCGGGAAAATCCTCGTGACGTTATGATGAATATTAATGAACCAGGTCGGGATATCCCAAACACGAAATATTATTGACAATCAATTTTTCATAAATATATATAATTTATCATCAAATGTGATCCATGTTTAAAGTTATTTAAGTTAAAAATTGTTTAATGAGCATACTTTGTGTTTATTTATCGATGTCACTTTGCGTAAATTAAAAAAATCCAATATGGCGGCGACTGTAAAACAACCACATGTACAGCACTGTAGGTCAAAAAGAATAACGTCGGCGCCAACTGACAAGATCGTCATTTTTGTTGGGTTTTCCGAGGGGCGTATACTTTATGGATTTTTATGGTTTTTATCTTAAAATTATCATACAAAAGTGAAGAATTAAAATATAATCCAGCAATATCAATTACGGACTAATACGCGTATGAATACATTTCAGATCGGCACATGTGTCCATGATAAAAACATTGCTTTCGCAACTTTCCGGGAGACCCAATCACTCAGATTAGAGTTTATACATACCTGGGATACCGTATATGGAAATTCCCGTAATTTCAGTCGAAACAAAGGATTTGATTAGCTGTCAAGGTGAAATGAGAGCGGCGCTAAATACGAAAAAATCCAACGATCGCTATAAAGCATTCAGCATGGCTGATGCTTTAAAAACAGAAGAGATACAATTCTTCTGGCCTTTATAAACAAGTAACCCTTATATGGAGGTTGCCTTTAAGGCAGGTTGGACTGTATATACTTTCAAGACTGTCAAATACTTAAAGTACCTTATTCATCTGAACTATGTTTTTCATCCACAATGTTGCATTTCAGTTTCACTTTTTTAATTTGATGTTTTTATTTTGACTTATTTTCAATGTTAAAATCAAGAACCCTTGATTTTTACTGAAAACAATCTCAAAAGTTCCCATCCCATTTCAAACAATTTTATTCCTAGGACTACATGAAATATCAATCCAATGATGGAATCAAAACCAAACATACCAATCCATGTCCAAATCCCAGTCTTAACAGCAAAATAACAGAAACTGGCTAATTAAAATAAACATGTGAACTTTCAACAGAGACCCGAGGCTGGGTAGTCTGGGTTAGCACCTCCTGTTTAGCTATCTTAAATTCACGACAAGAGTTGGTTATATAATTACATGTATATCATAGCATAATGTGTTTGGAGTTAAAACTTGCAGGAATATACAATATGTTCAATATACATTAAAATTTTCAACCAGTCCTTGTCTTGGTATTTTCTAATGTGTATGTGTGTGGTTTTTTTTATGTTTTGTTTTTTTTTACACTCAAGTCAAATATTTTTCACTTATATTGAGATGGACAGGTCAGAACTGGTGGAGGAAACAGGAGAGGTTCGAAGAAAAGCATCAACCTTGAGCATGCAAACTGACAAACTTTCTCACATCGTGAGTGGGATTCAAAGCTAGGCAGTTCGAACCACTGTGATCCATAATTGCCTGCTTTAGGCACCACTAGGCCATAGTGGCCCCTATTGTGGTAAAGGAGACTCTTGAAAAAGGAATGGGTCATTCCCAAAAGTAAGCAGTTTTGGACTCTGGGACTGGCTGTTAGTTTGAACACAGAGGCACCTATTTTTGGTACATGTATAATAAAGGAGACTCTTAAAAAAGTAAGAGGTCATCCCTAAAAGTAACCAGTCTTGGACTGTGGGACAGGCTGTTAGTTTGAACACTGAATGAAGTAAAAAACATCATTTTACCTGTCCAGTTTGTATGTCTTTACCAGAATCTGTTGAATATTTAACATATACACCAAGTGGTTGACCAGAATCACTCTCTGACTTCTTGTTACAGACGGTACACTGTAGATATTGTATAAAACACTCTGTAACAGGATCCCAGGTACTGTTTAATGTCACCCCTATAAGACAATTTACAAAAGCATTGTTAAAAATATTTCACTGCAATTCATCAGAACATTGGGGATACAGGAGTGATTTAATGAGGTTTAGTGTCCCAGTCAAGATTTTTAGTAATATTGATTGAGGAAATTGTTTTATCTAGAGAAAACCATGGACCCGCAGCAAGCAAATTAAACTTTTTTTTCACATTAGGTCCGTTAAAATCTAGATTTAAACTTAGGCAGTTAGAGGCATTGTGGTTCTTAAGGGCACACTTTAACCACTCTCCAACTTCTGTTTACAGACAGTAGATACTGTATAAAGCACTCGGTAACAAGATTCCAGGCAATGTTTAACATCACGCCCAAAGGCATAGGACTATCACTGTATAGTTGATTGAATAGAGTTTTATGTCCAAGTCAAGAATATTTCACATTTATCAAGATGTCACCAGCTAAAGGTGCAGTGGAACAATTTTTACCATTAAGCTAGGTTTCCACAAATTTGAAATCATTAGTAGCCAAATTTCCAAAATTTGTGAAAATATAGTCCTTTTTAAAGTATTTTTCCATGATTTTGCTAAAATAGGTTACTTTTTGAAAGAATCTCTCAAAAATTAGTAGCCAATGGCGATTTTGGCTACCAGGAATGGAAACATAGATTAAGTGCATTCTGGGCAATGTGCAGGGAGGAATCTTTAACGTGCCTGGACATCCAGGACACAGGACACCAGTTTCTAAGGTCTCTTCCAAAAGAACCGTGATTTTTATTTCCAAATGCTGAGTGCTTGGCTAAAGAACAGTCACTACTTATTTCTTGGTAAGACCTAGCCAGGATTCAAATCCAAAACTCCTAAATACAAAGTGAGCACTCTTCCAACTGAGCTACCATAGTGGCAAATCACTCTAAAAACTACACTGTGATTTATAAGAACAATGCAAATAAAGTCGAGTGGAGTGGGGTAATGGTGTTTTATACCCGAGTAAAGATTATTTTACTTCTATCAACATGATCAAGGAGGTCAGTTCAGAGATGATGGAGGAGACTGAGTTCCTGGAGAAAACCATTAATGTTTGGCAAGAGAAAATTATTATTTCTATGAAGTTCAATGTAAAGCTCATGGGCGATTTTCTGGACACAAAAATTTGATGGTAAATATTAAACTCCATATCTCAGTAACTCACTTTCCCACATGTGGTCCGAGCTGGACTTGAACTCACAGCAGTGAAAGATCCAGGATTTGTAGTCTGACGTCTTATTCATTAGGCCAATGCAGCCTCTAAAACCACTGCCAGTGGTATTAAGGTAATCTTACAACAAATTACATACATGTACATGAACCTAACAAAACTAGAACTGTCTCTTAAGAGACAAATACCCTCCGCCCCCAACATTTAAAGTTTTCCTGTGACCTTGACCTTTCCGATATGACCTTGGTTCAAGGTCATGACACACCTTTGGGCCATGAAGATTATTCATGTGAAGTTTCATGAGAGTCGTCCAAAGCATGAGATATGGCCCGGACACAATTTTACACGGACAGGCAGACAGATGGACAGACAGACATGGTGATTCCTATATACCCCCCTAAAACTAGTTTGCAGGGGGTATAATCATCAGCAAACCACAATAGCTCACTTGCATCCACACACACACACACACACACACACACACACACACACACATAATTAACTTACCGTCCACAGAATATTGTACCACAGCCAATGCTTCTGTTACATTCAAATCATTAACAAAAATTACTGAAATATTCTTCTGCTTAGACAGGGGCTTTACAAACTCAGGATAGCGCCGCCTTCTTTCAAAACCTAAAGAAAAGGAATAAAAAAGATATTATGCTCCAAGTTGTCAAAACTAAACTATACTCATTATTACTAAAATCCTGTTTTCCTGAGATTGTGGCCACATTTTTTAAAAAAAATTATAATTTATTCTAGGGGTGTGCGATATTACCGGTATATTGCGGTATGGCAGGGACGATACAATATACCGGTACGCAAAATAAAAAACCGGTATACCGCGGAAATTTTAAAAAATCAGTAGATTATGCTTTACGGTCATTACTAAAAAGGCTGTAATATAATTTTTATCTCGTAAGTGTTTGTCAACTACATACAAAATAAAGCGCGTCTGAGATACAGACATGTATACATGTTATAACCGATAATGGCAGACGACGAAGTAAAACTTGTCAAAAACAAACGAGCGAAGGCAAAATTGTGGGAACATTTTAAATTTAGGCAAATAGTGGGGACTATTAATGAAAATATAGCAGTATGCACTGTCTGTAATGCAGACGTTAAATATGCTGGGGGTACAAGTAATCTTACTTCGCACATTTGCCGCCATCACCCAACTTGGATGCCGGTTCGTTTATCTTTTAAGCATTCATTAACGTTGCAATATATTGCAATATGTATTGCAATATTTTCTCAAATATTGCAATATATTGCAATATGCTCTTTTCCCCAATACCCACCCCTAATTTATTCCAGTTGTGTAAATTTATTAGGAAGTGACCTAATGTACAATTTAAGTCTTTGCTCAAAATCTTATTTCAAAAAGTCTGTTAAATTTTCAATTTTATTTCAAACTGAAAAATGTCTATTCTCAACAACACCACCTTTTTATCCTTAAAAGGGATGATGTTACAACAATTGTGTGACATCATAAATGGCGGTGTCGATGTAACAAAGCTTGCAATATGACAAACTGATTCTGGAAACCTAGCACTGGATCAAAGTTTGTGTGCAAATATTGCAACATATTGCATGCTAACACCTCAGAATTTATTTTTAATTTCTATGCAAAGCATATATTGACACAGACCTTTTGTTAATTCTTCATCCTCTATGTGTGTTTCCATTATTTTTTTTACTACATCATCTCGTTTATATTCTTTCAATTCCTTAAAGAACACTTCATATGCTTTCTGCTTGTTCTTTTTCAGAAGCGTGTCTAGGAACTTTCGGTTTTTATTTTCCGTCGTAGCTTCGTGTAACACTAGTTCTCTATCATTCTGATCAAACGCTCCTTCAGAGTACATGCCGTCTAAAAGTTCTACTAAGTTTGTGTCTTTAACAATCCATTTGTAATTTTTAGTTATTTTTTTCTTTAAATTCTTTGCAGCAGTTGTAGCCATTCCACCTGAAAAATGTAAAGGTAACCCCAGTCAAAATTCATTCACTTGTAATGGGAGACCAGTTCTCAGATGGTGGAGGAAACTGGAGTGCCGGGAGAAAACAACTGATCTTTACCAAGCAAATGGACAAAAAGTGAAACCAGTATTAACATGATCATCACTAAGCAAGCAAATTATCCTGCAAGGTTTTTTTTTCAAATGATTATTTTGGCTAAAACAGCAAAATAAAAAAAACCCCAGAATTCCTTGACCAAATAATACACAGATTTGATTGAACCTGACCTGTATTTAATAAATTATGAAAAATAGAGTTATGGTCCTTGTTAACTGCATTAATCTTTATCAGGATCTAGTTTCATGTTGATATCTCGAATAGTTTTTGTGTTATGCTTCAGACAAAATTATGATGGACGGACAAATGAACGGACAGACAAAGGGGCTGCGATCTTCATGCTCTCCTTTTGAGGAGCATAAAAAATATGAAAAAGTTATTGCTCATAAAAACAAAAGCATGATGGATAGTCATGATGAACAAAGGTGTGTGAAGTAATGGTATTTTATGCCCTAATTCAGATTCTTTCACTTTTATTCAGGAGTTCGGCTCTCAAATGCTTTTGAGCTGCTTCTTAATAGTACTACTGTATTTCCATAAATTGAGTGCACATGGTTTTTATTATTTATTTCTTTTAATTCAAAATGTTTCCATTAAACTATCAATAAAATGCATTTAAAATGCACTGACATAACCAAATTATATTTTTAATTAAAAACAGCATTGTTCAGTTCTCCTGTACATAGAGAAATTTTGGAAATTTGATCAAGTTTATACACCAATTGGCCCTCATTCAAAGTTACATCAGCGAAAATTTTGGAAATTTGATCAAGTTTATACACCAATTGGCCCTCATTCAAAGTTACATCAGGGCATTTAGGGTCAGGTATGTCATTGTTGTTCGTTTTTTTTTTCCAGGTGTGATTATCATGAATATTCTAATTATGACATAACGTTTATAGTTGTTCCAAGTAAGAAGGTACAGAAGGGATAATTTTGACATAGTCATATTTGTTGTTTTGTTAAAAAGTTAAAAAATTGCTATGTGAACAGAATTAATTTTACTTTTGGATGACTAAAAAGTATTTTTTCCTATTACTAATAGGTCAGTATATTTTGTATTAAGTTTTTATAATTTTTGTGAGTTTGTTGGAAAATACGACTTTATTCTTGCATTTTTCATGTGCACTGAATTTGTGGAAATACAGTCGCAGGACATTTTACTGATTACATTTAAACAGCCATGGTTCCCACACTTGACTTGATTCAAAATTCTCTGGACCCAGTTCTTCAGAGCTTGATTAGTTTAATTAATGGATTTGTCAAAATTTTAATTTTTTTTTAAAATTGAAATTTTGACAGCCATCTATTGAGTCCTGTTTGCCATATAACATCATCAGGTGTGATTTTTACATGGAGATAAACCTCTTTTTTAAAACAGCAATGTTCAAATTGATAAAAATTTCAAAATAAAATTCTGCCAATGTCTTTCAAAGCCCCATGTAAACTCATATTTACCGTCAAGGTGAGGTACTAAAATTTTCCCACACAGAGAACATGTTAACTTCGTCTTCTTTTCTGCTACCTACAAAATCATAAAGAATCATATCAAAATCAAACACACTGACCGTGGTCAAACCACAATCCCAAAGCAAAGTAAAATCTTTGAAGTTGGCAAATTACATGTAAGTTAAACACATGGACTTTCTCCAGGGAAGTGAGGCTGGGTGGTCCAGAAGGGTAAGCACCTCTTGTTTAGCTAGCTACACCCACCACACATGTAATACAAACTGAGAATCAATTAGTCAGTTTTGAGATGCTGGAGGATACTGGAAAACTCAGACCAGTGACTTTGTTACATTTTTACAACAGATTAGTAAATTGGTGGGGAGAGAAGCTGTGATTAATGTATATAAGCAATGATAAATACGGGGAACAGTTATTTTAAGCAGAAAATGGTCTAATACTACATGTACTTTTGTAAGACCCATATGGTGAACAATGATTTTGGGTAGAAAAAGTACTCATACCCAATGTACCACTATTTGGACAATTTCAAAAATTTTACAAATGAAACTAGAACTTTCTCTTGAGAGCCCCACCACCCTGACCCTTCCTATATGACCTTGGTTCAAGTTCATGACACACCTCTGGACCATGAAGATTATTCATGTGAAGTTTTATGATAGTCGTCCCAAGCATCTATGAATCACACATGAAGAAAAGTTGGTTTTCAGTAACCACCAGCAAAATTAACAAATCTTGACATGATTACCTTATTCTCTTTTGTATTATCAATGCCGTCAAGGAAGTCCACGCCTTTCACTCTTTTTGCTTTCCCTCGGTTCCGACTCAGTGTTCGTCTTTTCACACCTCGCCCACTTCTTCTTGTTTTCAGCAGCATTTCCTCCTCTATTCTGGTCTCGACCTCATCATGTTCCTCTACACCAATTCCCTCCCCTGCTACAGACTTGTTGATATCACCGGAGTTAATTTTTTCATCAGACGTTTCAGTTAAAACATTAGAATTATCTATATTACCATGGTTACTGATGTCAACAGATTCACAATAACCCTGTTTAGTTTCGATTTTTCTATCTTCTTTTTTTGACAATGAAACTTCATGTATTTCCTTTAATGACTTTGGTTGCAGGTCAGTTCCAATATTTAATTTTGCCTTAGCTAGACATTTTTTAAAGATGGGTTTCTTTTGAATACGTACAGGATTTCCTTTACCGATTCTTTTTTCTTTCTCTCCTCCTGTTACATCATTTTCCACAGTCAAATTACCATCAATCTCCATGCTCTTCTGGCTATCAGAATCAAACAAGTTCGGAGAACTACAAGATGGCACATTCAACGACCCAGAACTCGTATCTGTCGCTGCAGATGTATCCGACTTAGTAGGGGTAGTTTTATTTGGTAATTTACAGAATTTGAAAAGCGAACTAGATGTGGTCCCTGATGTGTCTAGTTGTGCCAAACTGTCATTTTTGGACAATTTGAAAAGGGAACTAGATGTGGTCCTTGATGTGTCTAGTTGTCCTGAACTGTCATTTTTGGGCAATTTGAAAAGGGAACTAGATGTGGTCCTTGATGTGTCTAGTTGTCCTGATGAACTGTCATTTTTGGACGACATGTCAGAGTTTGAGGTTTTTACAGAATGGCTACCCGCAGAACTGGTGGGTTGGACAGCTGGAAGTTTGGCATCTATTTCCTTGGTGGAGAGGTCTTGATTAGTCTTGCTGGAATCTAAATGTATAAAGTATGAAAATATAATATTTACAAAACCTTTTGTATCACTGAGACCAAATGTAATTATAGCAGTATCATTACCATTGCTAAAGTGACGTCACCAATTTCTTGCTCAGGTCTATATGCATGGCGTCATTGATTGGCTGTTCCAGTAACTGGGAATGCATGTTGTGGCCGCCAGTATTTTAAAGTTATTTCTAGGATTATAAAACCAAAATAAGATTTTCAGATTTAAAAAATATATCTGAAATGTAAATTTCACTGTCCAGATATGGCATTTATAGTGCTATAACCTCCATCAATTATAACCTTCTAGTGTGCATTATTCAGTTTACTTACCCCAGTTACATTTGTAATGTTTATATAATGTTTATACTGTAAAAGTATTAAATTTCACATGTATTTATTTTCGTGGTATAGGAAATTTAGACATATCCGCATATTTCAATTTTCATTTTTTGAAATGTGCAACAATAACACAATAAGCATAATATAATTTTCGCACAAAACAAACGACCTTGGAATAGGCAAAAATTAGTCCACCACGAAAATAAATAAGTTTACAGTACAGTTGAATCTCGTTATCTCGAACTCGGATATCTCGAACTACCGGATATCTCGAACTTTTTAAAAAAGTCCGAACAGAGTTGTTCTTTATTAAACCAAAATCACTCCGGTTATCTCGAACTCGGATATCTCGAATTATCGGATATGTCGAACAATATTTTCGTCCCCTTGAATGAAAATCCTAGGAAAATTACACTCGTTAATTCGAACAAAAAATTTAGGAAAATTAAATTTGTTAACTCGAACAAAAAATTTAGGAAAATTAATTTGTTACTCGAACAAAAAATTTAGGAAAATTAATTTGTTACTCGAACAAAAAATTTTGAGAAATCAAATTTGTCAGCGCCTACAGATTTTTTGGTAGAAAAAACACATTCCGAGTCGACACAAATAAAATATTTGACTGTCGGCCTCGTGTTGATTTTAAAATTACAACATTGCACTGACCTCCCAATTTCCTTAAGCCCTTAATTATTATCCCTTGCATAAGCAATTAAACCATCATGGGGATTAGCAGGTGTTATAATTACTGCCAAGCTGAACATGGCTTCCGAAAACGTGTGATGTGAACATTACTCAATACAACCGGAAGCTTGGGATGATTAAAGTACACAAAGCGAAACTGGTATGGAGACCAAAGCGGACTCCACTATTTGTCGGCTAATAACAAGTAACAGATAATCTCCCGATTTTTTTATACTACATTCTCAATTATAAATGCAAATAATAAATAATGCAGTTTTTTATATCATGTTTGAATACATACGATATAGGAGAAACGGGCAATATACAGTTTGACCAGATAAAACCGAAAGCGACTTCCGGTAGGCGTGTACGAGTTACTTCCCTTTTGTTGTCGTTTTTAACATCGGTTATCTCGAACTCCGGATAAGTCGAACTTTTTGCATTTCCCCGTCGAGTTCGAGATAACGAGAGTCAACTGTATTTAAAAATACTAGTACACAAAATTCTTAATCTTGGCTTTGCCTTTTTTCTGATGGAATTTCTTGCAGTCACGATATGGACTGTCACCCTATCAGGAATGTAACTTTTTATAATATCTCATTAATTAATATAACCACTGCAGTAGCTTAGTTAGTAGAGTGCTCGCCCCGTAAGTGGAAGGTAGTGGGTTTGAACCCCGATTGGGTCTAACACAAGACTTGAAACTTGGTAGTGACTGTTCTTTCGCCAAGCACTGGGCATTACAAAATGAAATTCACGGTTATTTTGGATGGGAACTTAAAATAAACGAGGTCCCGTGTCACGGTGGGCTTGGCACGCTAAAGAACCCTGCTGTATAATGCCATCAGCGCAAATTTAGGAAAAATTTCTGCACCTTAACCTACAGCTGGCAGTGTATCGATATAAGTAAAATATTCTTGACTGGGACGTTAAACACTGTCTCTACTTCACTCATTAATTAATATTTTACTTAATATATACTCACCTTTGCAGACTTTTCCTGATAAAAGTGATACAAACTGCTTTTTTGGATCGTCTTTAGTCCCCTGAATGGGTACCTTATCGGGCGTTGTTGTTGATGGTAAATTAGATGCCACAGGTGTGGACTTTAGATCTGATGGCTGGATTAAGTTTGTCAATGCTGTAGGTGGAATGGGCCGCTGATCTGGTAGTTTTGCTAGTGTAGAAACACATTCTTTATTCTGTATTTGAGCTGCTGGTTGAATAGATTGTGTCAATGTGGGGACAGATGTCTGATTTTGTAACTGAACTGTTGGTTTGACAGGAGGTTGCTGAATCTGTGGTTGAGCCGCGGCAGGGACAGGTGGTGGTGGTAGTGGCTGCTTGGGTGGTTCAATCAAAAACATCTGTTGATTAGGCAATCCTTCATTCACAATGATATAGTAAGGCTTATCTTTTGGTACATGTGGAGAATTCATTGTCTGCAATATGTGCTTGTAAACTGGGTCAAGGCTGACTGCTGGTACAGCAACCTGATCTTGGTTGCCTGGTGCCAACAACAAAAGTTGATTCTGTTTCCCAGGCTGTGCCTGAACCCTTTGCTGAGATGCTGAAGCCTGTTGCAATTTTGGATTCTTTTTAATTTCTGTTGGCGACATCAATGTATATTCCTTTTTGGATGTGGAACGTGTCAGCATTGTCTGTGGTGAATTTAAAAAGCTTCCCCCAAGATCAGGAGGTGCATTCTGCTTCAAAGGTGTAATGAAATTAGGTGATATCAGTGGTCTGTTTTCTGAATTTTTCGGTGTAGAGGAAACTGGCGATTCTTTGAGCTCTGAACGTCTGGACATCCCGGGTGTGACAGGAGTACATGGTGTAAAAGAAGTCTCAGGACTGACAAAATAAAAAAACAACTTTTCATTACAAAAAACATTTTTGGCTGAAGTAAATGCAACATTTAATTTTTGCATAATGGCCCAATTGGTTGTGAAGCTGTGCAATGTAGTAGTAAAGCTCTCAGGTCATGGGTTCTAATCTCAGCAGGGAAGCAGCCTTGTGGTACTAAGGTACATGTATGTCCTTTAGTAAAATATTTAATTTCACACCACAAAAACATACAAACCAAATACATGTATATACAGCTGAAACAGGTGTGTGTAATGGAACAGCAAATAGTCTGTTAAATGAAAATGTTAACCTTGACATTGCAGAGAACCCCATGAAAAAGGCTGTCTTAAAACCTAAATGTAAATTACTACATTCATTTTGTCAATATTGGGCATTGGTGGCTGAATGGTTTTAATGTGCCATTTTTGGAATCACGTCATCTTTCACCCCCTAGGTTCAAATTCCACTCAAACATAATGAGGAAGTATGTTAGTTCCCATGTTGAAGGTTGATGGTAGGCGATTTTCTCTGGAACTCTGAATTTCCCCACCATCTAAAAAGCTGACCATGTTGATATATATGTCAAGGAATCTTGATTGGTGCAGAAGACACTCCAATCCACTCATTCCAACAATACTTTGACAAGCTCGGGTTTGACAAATCTTGACCTTGAAGACAGGGTTTTTACATGTACATTATCTATGTAAAATTTAGTTTTGCAATAATAAAAATTCAACTAAAACTAACAAAGACTGTGATTTATAATCTTATACCCCCAAATATGTTTGATCATTGGGCTATGAGAATCTTTTATCATTAGACAACTTCAAGTTTGGATCAAAGCAGAATTGGGTGTGTGTGTGTGTGTGTGTGTGTGTGAGTGTGTGTGCACAATTATTTAATTGGTTATACAGAAAAAACTTACTCAACTACTGGCATATCTATCTGTCTGTCTTTAGTAAAAGTAACAAGTGATTCCATACTCAGATTGAAGTTGTTAAAAGGCTGCACCTTATTCCTAACCCACTTTGACAAACCTAAACATAAAAAAGCAATTTGTTATGCGTAGATAAAATATACATGTATGTGTATGACAAAAATCAGTGTAATTTTCAGGACTGATTGATGATTGAACCCAGTCAAGAATATTTACTCATATTGAGACATCACCAGCTATAGATGAAGTGGCAGAATTTGTTATGCAGTGTGCTCAGGGCAATATGCAGAGAGGGTTCTTCAATGTGCCATGCCTGCATTGACAGAGGGCATTGGTTTTTATGATCTCTTCCATTCTTTTATTTTTCTAATTACCAAGCGCTTGGTGAAAGAACAGTTACTACCTATTTTTAAGCTTTGGCCAGATCTGGTAGGGGTTCAAAGCTACAACCTTCCACATACGGAGCAAGCACTCTACCAACTAAGCTACAGTAGTGATGTGTAATTGATGTTACGCCGGCCATGCCTTTTATGTTCCGACACTGGCCTCCATCACCGTACCAGACCAAAGCAGTCTCACTGCAACTAATAACGTACTAGTGTCAGTGACATCATTAAATGGCACAATTCAGACCGAGTCTTCATTCTCTTTGTGTGTAATTCAAGCAAGCAGGCCTTTGTTAGAACATGGTGGGCATGGCCGGTGATCTGTCAATTATCAGGAAACATCAAACAACACAAACACATAGAGCAACAATTAACAGTGAAAATCTATTGAGTGACAATATGCACTGTCAACTTCAAAAGAATGAATAGGCCATCAGCGATATCTCTGCAGAGTGTTTATAAACATAGGCGAGTCTAATATACACAACTAGGTAAAGTCCAATCTGCCTTAAAGACCAACTTTATATAAACACCACCTACTTATAAAGGCTAGTAGAATTGTATCCCAATTGTTCTTCATTCATATTATTTGAACCTGTATATGAAGGCCACCTGCCCATAAAGGCCACTTTTACTGGTTCCCTTGGGTGGCCTTTATAGACAGGTTTGACTGTATTGATACAATGTTATCATATGCATTTATTCATGCAATCATTGGTCAAAAATATATGACCTTATATGAACCCATTTACTGTAAACCGCTTTATATTGGCGCATACTTATTTTAGCGATTGATGAATGGTAAACATATTAGCGCAGTTTAATTTTAGCGTAATCAATTCCAGACTGAGACATATAATACGTCTTTATATTACCGCAACTTTTAGCCAAAAAACCCCAAAATTTAAGAAGGGGTGCCAGTATTCGTCAAGTTAGAAGAAAAAAATAAAAATAACTATGTAATAAATGGTGTTTTAATTTGTTTGACTTTTACAGAGAGAAAATCTCGGTTCATACCCGTTGTAAGTGCTGTACAGTACCTATTTAGTTTGAAATTTTAGCGACAGTTTTATTTTAGCGCCTTCACTCTTATCGCCAATTGCGCTAAAATAAAACTGCCGCTAAAAAAACGGTTTACAGTACATAAGATAGACTATTCCATGTTTATATACCTTCTGCTAAAATATCGCTGATGGACTATAATATTTTTATTCACTGTTCATTCAAGAAGGGGTCATGGGGTTATTGATCCCTTATATTGCGAAATGATCCTACTGTTAAGGCCTAGCTTTAGTGGGCCATATTTAAAATTACATGAATGCAAAAATACTGATATTATGGTACATGTATTGTAAACATAATTTTGAATTTTCAATTGAGTTTACCGCTGTACTATGTGATCACTACCTGTAAACTTTTGTGCGGAACGTTTCAGAAAATGTTAACGTTGCAAATTCCCGGAAAAATGTCATTTTTATGGGAAAATGTCATCTTATGCGATTCCATATCCATTGGGAATAAGTGTTCTGCACAAACGTCAGAAGGTCAACGTGGTACAGCGGCGAATCATATTAAAACTTCCTTGAAATTTCTAACCTTTTGTATACTTCTGATTATCGCTCCTTACAAATCTCTCATCTACTAATATCAAAGCACCCCAGTCTTTCCTAAAACATAAATCATACATGCATATGTGACACATCAAGCGGAAACCATACCTTTTTGTTTCTGTGACAGTCTGAGGCATTGGTGCTAGAAAATTGAAGATGTTTGCTCCAAGAATGAAAGCACCCAATGCCATAATGTACAATATTTATCTTGGAGTTCAGTATTGCTGCCCATACTGTAAAGGGGATTAATTTTACGGGGTGAAAATTTCGCAATTTCTGAAATCTCGCATTTCGCATAGGTGTAATTTTCGCGTAACCAATATAAGTGAGTGTATATACTATATATATAATATATAAACCTGTATGGTAGACATTTTCGAGTGGGTAAAATTTTCACAGTACAGGTAATTTCTTTAGCTCGAAATAAGCGAAAATTTTACCCATGCGAAAAATTTCCCCCTTTACAGTATTTATCAGAAATCCACAAACTTCACAATCAAATGAATTAAAGTTGAAGTGGATATGACATTTATTAAGTAAAAATGGTCATTTATTTTCTCAGAAGATGATCTGATGTTGCAAAAACTGTGCATACCACCAAAATCATTTTGGTTTTTCAATTGTTGGTACATGAATGTTTAGGATGATTCTGCACACAGTATTATTTTCGCTTCATTGGATGATTTTCTTGCAAATGCAAGTAAGTAATATCAAAATCAACTAGAACTGTCTCTTGGAAGCCAAATACCCCCACCCCTAACATCTACAGGGTTTTATGTTATCCCACTACCTTAATCTTTCCAAAGGTCATGATATATCTTTTGACCATGAAGATTACTCATATGAAGTTTGATAACAGTCATTCAAAGCAATTATGAGATATGGCCCAAATATGATTTTACACAACAGACAGACAGATACTATTATCTGTTAGACAGACAGACAGACATACAAGGTGATTCCTATATACACCCCCCCTTAACACTAGTCTACGGGGGAATCAATATTTACAAAGTTTTTTTTTTTCTTGTTACTCTCGTGAATTATTTACCATAAATAAATTATCATAAATTTTATGATTTACATTACATGTTACATTATTTGTGCTGCAAAATCTATCTATTATTCTCACTCTCACCTGTGTCTAATACACCTGCCTAGTGCTTGGTTTAACGCTCTAAAAGCCTGTATCTCATACCAATCAGATCCACTCAGTAATCCTCTCTCTGTCTTGTGTTTGTCATTGTATTCTCGCTTTAATTTAACCTTAAATTTAGAAGAGTCAAAGTACATTAGTAAGTGAGCTCATAAACCCATGTTTGCAAGATTAAGGTCTGTCATTACTCCCCACCCCTCCAAAAAAAAAAACCCTGTTCAAATCAGTGGAGCAGAATGAATGAATCATGGACTTGATCTGTAACGCTGGATAATTAGACACTTAGCAGTATAGTTAGACCTTTACCAGGATAAGAATAATCAGACACTCACGGGATTTTTAGACTCTATAATATTTACCTTAAAAAAATAACCTAATTATTCTGGATTTTGAAGAATTATTCCAAATTTTGTCAGCTTATTCCGTATTTGGTTAAAAATTCCGGATTTTTAGATTATTATTCCAAATTTGGTCTTAACATTCCTGATTTTCGTTTAAGATTACAGAAAGTGTCTAACTATTCAAGAATTCCGCATTTAATCAGGTGAAACCCCGTTCTAGTGGATCTGCAATTCATTGTGGTTGACTCACATTCCAAAATTCAGCTCAGATCCACTCAGTAATCCTCTCTCTGTCTTGTGTTTGTCATTGTATTCTCGCTTTAATTTAACCTTAAATTTAGAAGAGTCAAAGTACATTAGTAAGTGAGCTCATAAACCCATGTTTGCAAGATTAAGGTCTGTCATTACTCCCCACCCCTCCAAAAAAAAAAACCCTGTTCAAATCAGTGGAGCAGAATGAATGAATCATGGACTTGATCTGTAACGCATTGATTGTGTAAGACTCACATACTAAAAATTAGTTCATTAGCCTTTAGGCTAAAAGTGCAAAAACTGTTATTGCAGTATAATTATAAAATAATAAGGGCTGTAATTTCATTAGAAATCAACAATCAACAGAGAAGGACATTTTGAAATGTAAACTTGATCTGCAACTCATTGTGGTTGACTCCGACTCTGTACTACTGTAGATTTGGACATTTTTCGCGTCATCCAATTTTCGTGTGAACGCACTTTAATATTTATTCTCGTCTTTTAATTTTTTGCATGATCTGTAGTTATAATTTTAATTACTGCTTATTTTTCGCGAAACTTTTGTTTTGGCGACTCGATTCACTCTGGAATTTACGCCAAAATAAAACGAGCGCAAAAATTTTCCAATCTACAGCATAAGTACATGTAACTGAACTTCTTAAACAAAAAAAAAAAACATGATCATGAAAAATATTTAGTCCGACTAATCAGACCACTAAACCCCCATTTTAATTTTTGACTTGTTGGAGGTTTGTGGTCCGACAGCTTCCATTATTGAATTCTTGAAATGTCTGGCGAAAACAGCAGAAACGAAAACATGCGTCGATAACTTTCAGTATTTCCTTACCTCCCTCTTGCTAACAACATGGAACACTTCCTAAAACATTATTCTACCGATACATGCTTAACTTTTAATTAAAATCCATCAATATCGGTAGAAATACAAGGTTTTCTGATGTCTCTTCAGCTCACTGTCACTTTCGCATCGTGAATACATTACTAATCTGCATTGACCAATCAGATTGTGCATTGCATTTGGATGGTGAAACTCGCAATTCTATCTCTAGAAAGCGTGTGTTTTCGTTTCTGCTGTTTTCGCCAGAAATTTCAAGAATTCAATAATGGAAGCTTCAACAAGTCAAAAATTAAAATGAGGGTTTAGTGGTTTGATTAGTCGGGACTAAAAAATATTGATTTAAAAGTAGTATTACATCATTTGCATAACAATCAAGAATATTTCTTTATGTCAAGACGTCACCAGCTACAGGTAAAGCATTAGAAATTTACTTTGCAGTGCACTTAGTGCAATGTGCAGGGAACGTTCAATAGTGTCTAAAACCTCCTGCAACAAAAGGAAAAGATTTTCAAGGATTTTTCTTAAGGACCCTATAACTTTCATTTCAAGAGAGAGAGAGAGAGAGAGAGCACTCTTCATACTGAGCTACTGTAGTTGTGTCATCAATTTACATGTTATTACCTGTACATCTTTAAAATTGGGATATGGAATTCCAACCTGAAACCAGACAAAACATTGATTCATAATAAAAATGTTGGAATATGTATATACAGTCAAACCTGTCTATAAAGACCACCCCAGGGAACCAGTAAAAGTGGCCTTTATGGGCAGGTGGCCTCTATACACAGGTTCAAATAATATGAATAAAGAACAATTGGGATACAATTCTACTGGCTTGTATAAGCAGGTGGCCCTTATATAGAGGTGGCCTTTAAGGCAGGTTGGACTGTATACTACAAAGACATATTGCAATTGATTGTATTAATTTTAGAGATGAATTTACTTTATCAATTTTTGATACAGTATTGCTAATTTATTGTAGATTCATTAATATTTGTGGAGCTAAAATTTTGTGAATTTTTAAAAATTCTCTGTCTATACTAAATTCTAAAAAAAATTCTAAATTCTACACGTAGTTTCAGTCTACGTTTAATGAATGCTACATGAAAATATTCATTTTGTATCCAATTTTGTGCTATAAAGTTTAACCGCGAAAAAAGCGAAATTGAATCCCCAGTGAATAAAACCAACTGCACACTAAGTAGCTCTATCAATGAGTGAAATAATCATAATTTATGGGCGGACATGGCCGAGTGGTACTGTCACTGGCTTCCGAAGTCAAGGGTTGTGGGTTCAAATCTCACCCATGCCTTGGAAATTTTCTGAGTTGATTTTCATCTCCTGCCTATACCAGAGCCGTAAAAAGTTTATTACCAGAATAGTCTTTCGGATGAGACTCAAAACCGAGGTCAAGTGTCTCAGTGCATGCTAAAGACACCTCTGTAGAGTTGAAAAAGAGTAGGCCACTTGTTGCCGCTATAGAGGATGCTTACAACTAGAAGCGAATGAAACAGACTGAGCAAGAAGATAAGACTAATCATGACTGGTTCGTGATCAATGCTCCTATCAACCAGGGAACTTATCATGCTTTTTATTTAAACTTACAGTGATAACTGCTCTTGCATTATTATCTGCAAAGTCGAGTCCTTCACTGACTTTTCCTCGACAGACAGCTATAAACAATGCCCCACTTATATCGACGGCATCATCTGTAGTATCAGAAGAACGTGTATTATTAGGTTTGTAAAAGATAAAATTCAAATGATCCTGTCCTCACATACAACAGTCAGAGTAATATCTGTTGAATCTAAACAAGAGGCCCATGGGCCTTAACGCTCACCTGTGATCTTTAAACCCATGAGCTTCATTCAAATATCAAAATGATAATTCGACCAATATTCTAATATATATCCCTATACAAAAAGTTTATAATTTTTAAGATAAATAAACATCTCAGTACTTGTTTGTATCTGTGATCTTGAAATTTGAACCCATGCTCTTCATTCATATATCAAAGTGACCACTGTGCCAGTGCCAACAATATTCTAATATACATGCCTATACAAAAAGTTTATAGTTTTCAAGATAATTAACCATTTAGGTATTCATTCGCATCTGTGACCTTGACCTTTGAACCCATGACCTTCATTCATATATCAAAATGATCATTAGGATAATACCTAAATATTCTAATATACGTGCCTATACAAAAGGTTTATAGTTTTTGAGATAAATAATCATTTCAGACCTTGTTCACATCTGTGACCTTGACCTTTGAACCCATAACCTTCATTCATATATCAAAATGGTTGTTAGGCTAATACCTACAATATTCTAATATACATGCATATACAAAAAGTTAACAGTTTTCAAGATAATTAACCATTCAGGTATTCATTCACATCTGTGACCTTGACCTTTGAACTCATGACCTTTATTCATATATCAAAATGACCATTGGGCCATTACCTACAATATTCTAATATGCATGCCTATACAAAAAGTTCATAGTTTTGCAGATAATTAACTATTTTGGTAAACTTGTACATCTGTGACCTTGACCTTTGAACCCATGAACTTAATCGATATATCAAAATGATCGTCATGTCAATACCTACAATTAACCAAAAATCCTACATCATTATCACCAGAAATGTTTAAAAAATAGCATTTTTTTTTAAAGGTCAAAAACTGGGACATGACCTTGACCTTTGACCTTGACATCAATCGGAAGAAAATCGCAAGACAAGATCACCAGTGAAAACTCCATACAATTATCTTCAGCCATTATGAAGTTATAACAATAAATGTCTCATTTTAAAAATTACATAATTTTACGCAAAAAACGTGTAACCTATATTTCGTTCAATTTTCATGAAAAACACAATTGTAGTGTATCTAGGTATCCTGAATCCAAATATCCAATCAAAATTTGCCTGCACCTTTTGGTTTCAGAGAAGAAGATTTTTTTGTCTTTTGGCTATTTATAGTAACGCAGCCATATTGTTGGGCGTGGTCAAACCCCGAACACAATTTTAAAAGCCTGTTACCCAGGCATAATAATCACCAAGTTTCATCAAATTTGGCTCAGTAGTTTTGGAGGAGAAGATTAAAATGTAAAGTTTACGCACGACGGACGACAAACGACGAACGACGGACGACGGACGGTGATAGATAGCAATAGCTCATCTGAGCCTTTCGGCTCAGGTGAGCTAAAAAACCCAGAAAGGTCTGATTATTTTGCTAAAAGACTGATTAGTAAGTTAATTTAAAAAAAAAAAAATTAATTAATTTTTTTAAAATGCTTTACTATAGTAATTGGACTTTTTCTGGATAATTAGACACTTAGCAGTATAGTTAGACCTTTACCAGGATAAGAATAATCAGACACTCACGGGATTTTTAGACTCTATAATATTTACCTTAAAAAAATAACCTAATTATTCTGGATTTTGAAGAATTATTCCAAATTTTGTCAGCTTATTCCGTATTTGGTTAAAAATTCCGGATTTTTAGATTATTATTCCAAATTTGGTCTTAACATTCCTGATTTTCGTTTAAGATTACAGAAAGTGTCTAACTATTCAAGAATTCCGCATTTAATCAGGTGAAACCCCGTTCTAGTGGATCTGCAATTCATTGTGGTTGACTCACATTCCAAAATTCAGCTGAAAACCTACATTCCAAAATTCAGCTGAAAACCTGCAAGTGTTACGAAATAAACTTTGGAAAACTTATGAAGGACTGATTGACAGATAGGTCATAACAGTTGTGTGGGGTTTAATAATATCAAAATGTATAACTTGCCTTCGTCTTCCTCACTACCAACATTTCCTTCAATAGCATCATAAAACCGTCTTAATAACCCATCAAAATCTACCCTCTCTGAAGCTCTAGGTTCTGTGAATATTTGCTTCTTGCACTGTATTTGATCCCACAATCCAGTTGACTACAAAAGAGTATAATATACAACTTTATCATGTATTTTAAATACATGATACTGATGCAAACTACAAATCAATATTGACCCACCCCTACCCCCTCCCTCCCCTATATCACACCTTATCCTGAATTTATCGTGTTTATATTTACATCCCAATTAACTTTTAAGTTACTGACTAATTTTTATTTCTCATATATGTGTGATGACAATTTTCATAAGCCCTCAAAAAATATCAGATTTTGGGACTAATGCCCTCTGTTTAACAGCCAGCCATGTGCATGATGTGAAGCATGATAATATAGTAGATTTCAATTTTAGAAATTTTCCGTTGAATTTGAAATGATTATCTATCAAAAACGAACAAAATTGTCTTTTCTAATTATTTTTAAGAAAAACTGCAACAAATTTTACATTTAACAGTGAAAAATTTAATGGAATTTGACCAAGAAATAAATTTTTGAGAATTTTTTAAAAATATTGCACCACTCTGTATTACAATTCAAAATTTCTCAGATTTTCCTTTCATTTCAGTTTATGTAGATTTTTTTTTGTAACATATATGTTACACCTTATTTCAGACAAATAAATTATATTCAAATGTGTTATTTATATTATAACTCATGTGACAAACATGTATGTTAAATATGAAATAAAAAGAACCAAAAATGAATGAATGAATGAATGAATGAATGAATGAATAATTAATAAATAAATAAATAAAATAAATAAATAAAATTTATCATGCTTTCTATCTTTCCCGAAATAAATAATTAATTAAATAAAAAATAAATAAATAAATAAATAAATTGATCATGCTTTCCATCTTTCCCGAAAGAAAGAAAGAAAAATGATCATACCTTCCATCTTTCCCGAAATCTGTCCAGTGACCTGTATGATGGCAAAAATAACAATACACCTTTTGGTACTTTCTGAAATAACCAATATTGATCTTATGAGGTCAGGGTTTTACGGGACGCGCAATTATGCGTTTTTAACGCAAAATAAATTATGTTGGACGCAAAAAATTATCATATGCGTACAGAACTTAAGGCGCAAACAAATCTGTAAACCAATCTGAATTCAATGGGAAAACGTGTTTGATATTCTGTTAATATAGACAAGGATTTTTCGAAAACCTTCTAAATGTTGGAATTTCCCGCGTACTAAAAATACATTGGTGTGGAAAAAAATAGTACTCGTAAATTTCCGGCAAAATTTTGATTATTCGCTTTGAATTGGTAGACACATGATGCTGATGTCCTTGACATCAGTAGCTTGCATGAACTGTTGTAATGGCTAAATGGTAAAGTAATATTGGCGATTTTCTTAAGTTTACACCAAAAGAAAAACACACACGATTCAGAGCCTTTGCAGTCGGGCTCGTCTGACTTGACATTTAAAAGAGAACAAGGGTTTTTAACAGCATGGTTAACGTGGTATCCATGGGTGGAATACAATTGCACAAAAAAGGTGATGTCGTGTGATACATACATCCGTGCATCGAAAAACAATGCAGTCAGTTGTAACAATTTTCAAAATTCAACATTATCGCAACACCAAGACTATATATAATCATAATTATATAATCAAAACAAACATACTAATCCATCAGTCCATGTCCGAATCACAATCCAGAAGCAAAGTAAAAACTTTGAAACTGACAAGTTAGGTTAGACACGTGAACTTCCACCAGGAAATCGAGGCCAGGTGCTCCAAAAGGGTAAGCACCTCCTGTTTAGCTAGCTACACCCGCCGAGTGTGTAATTAATACTTTTAATTTAATTCAGTTATGGGACCCACATTTGTAGGTTTGGACCCCATTTATTTTTTTAGTGGAGTCCAAAAAACCCACATTTTGAAAAGTTGTGTAAAACCCTGTATGGTAGACAGGATAAAGCTTAAAGTCACATTACATATCTATGTAAATTCCAGGGTACATGTAAATCTGTTGTGATTAACTTCACTATTTGCATATTTCTGATACAATTCTCTCAAATATTCAGCTTTTTTCTTTCTCTACCTTTCATACTGAAGCAGAAAGTAGATTAAAACTGTGGCGCAAATGTCCATTGTAAAAAACAGGTAATGTTTAAAATCTGTCGCTCAAATGTCCAATAGCAGTTTTTGAAGTTTCGCTCAAATGTCCTGCACCCTTTGAAAGGGATCTTAAAACTGATGTTCGGTGTCACGGAAAACGTAGCATGTTAAAGAACCCTGGTTGCAAATTGCCCAGAGTGCACTGCAAAGGTAAAAATTTCTGCAATCTCACCTGTAGCTGGCGACATCTCAATATAAGTGAAATATTTTTGACTAGGATGTAAAATCCCATTAAATCAATCCATTGAAAACTTCGACATTGGTCATGTTAATTGTCCACTTTCAAAAAAAAAAAAAAAAAAAAAAAAAAAAAAAAAAAAAAAAAAAAAAAGATTGTAAGCTTTTTAAAATTAATCATATAGTCTTTCAAACAATTTTTTTTTTTTTGTAGAAATAATGGCATTAATTTCAATTCAACTTCTTTTCACATGTACAAATTAAGAATAATACTTTTATGTTTTCAAAAATATTTTGTGCAACGCATCAATTCAATTTACTTGGGCTAGAATGAAAATTTTTCTCTAGCTTTAACAGTTTCAACCATCCACTTCAAAATTAGCATGTTTTGCAGACACAATTGGCAAAATATGACACATCAATTTTGAAATTTCCTTGACTCTCAACCATCACTCTTGAACATCTAGACAGGGTTTGACACTAACTTTTTTCAACAGTAGCCCACAGGGACAGTAGCTGTTTGAAATCACAAGCCCTGCTTGAAAGTTGAGTTGTCTGTCTGGGTCATGTCCTGTTCCCCCTTCGACCCCCGAAAAAATTGGAAAAATGGAGCAAAATCCTGCAATCTGGAGAAGTTTAGATAATGATTATATATTCATTGGGTCTAAAAAGATCTGTATTGAGAATATGATCTAATTGTTTTGAGATAAACTACTAGCCTATTAGGCTACTGGTAATACAAGAATCACCAGTCCTGACCAATTTTTACTAGCCTCAGGCTAGCGGGCTAGTGTTCATGGTGTTATTGTCGATCCCTGCTAGATGTTATTTTGCTTTAGTTCAGTGTTTTTCCTAGAATTCCAGTACTGATACCTCAATCTAAGAGAACTAATCTGTAGAGCTGTCATTGATAGGAATTTAAATATTGATGTATCAAAAAATATATTGATAAATCAATATATCAAAAATGTGATTAAAATAGTTTACTTTTTTGTTGAATCTTTTATAGAAAAATTATTTTTCACCAATATTTGACATGTCTGGTGTCATCTTAAATGTTTCTAATATTATATGCACTCCGTTTTGTATGTCAGTTGGTTTTGAGATACCTTGAAAATATAGGTTGTAATTATAATACATTTACAACAAGTTTAATCTATGTGCCATCAACTACTCCAACCATGGCCATGAACTGGCGGCCATTTTTGTTGATATTGATACTCAAAAAATGTATTGATATATCATATCAATTGCTTTTATCGATGATACATCAATATATAAATCTATCAATGACAGCCTTACTAATCTGAATGGTTAAAAATACAAGCAACAGAGAATGGCATTTTTTATAAATATAAAATACCTCACAAACATTAAACACTAACATCCCAGCTCATCTTGAAAACTATAAGATTCCATGGTCTTGTAAACTGCTTGTAATGACCCATTGTTAGGTCCTCTACCAATGGCACCAACCCAAACCTGTATCACAGAAAAGTTTTAAATTACAAACCTGTCTATAAAGGTCATCCAAAGGAAGAAGTAAGAATGGCCTTTATGGGCAGGTGGCCTTTATATACAGGGTTAAAAAAATATGAATAAAGAACAATTGGGATACATTTCTATTGGCTTTTATAAGCAGGTGGTCTTTAAGGTGGGTCGGACTGTACTAAAATTATGAATTAGAAAATGGAATTAGGTCAAATGTCAAGGTCATCACTGCCATCAGGTTATATTATATATATGTGTGTGCGTGTTTATTATAAAAATGTAATAATGTTTCCATTTTTTTTCATTTCCATCATTTACTTGTTGATTACAACTTACATTATCAGGTATGAACATGGTTTGTAAAATAATTGGCACTAGGTCAATTGTCAAGGTCATAGGTATTACTGTATTGTGAAACATGGACCTTTTTATATTATGATAATAGCTAGCCTCTAACACATAAGAAATGACACTAGGTCAAATGCAAATGCCAGGTTATCACCTTCATTTGCTGACCTGTTTATCTTGATAAATATAAATAGCATCCAATTGTATGCAGATGACATAAGTCTTATCTCCCACAGACACCAAGATGCCCAAGAAAAGTTAAGCCGTCTTTCAGAAGAAGCAATGAAGACTGGCCTCCAAATCAACATCAGAAAGACCCAAGTCATGAGGATTAACAACCAAACAGAAGACCCAGTGCAGCTACACCAAGAAAACATCAAGGAAGCCGACAAGTTTGTTTACCTGGGCAGTGTCATCAGTAAAGATGGGGGTACAGACAAAGACATCAAGTGCCGCATCAACAAAGCCAGATTCACTTTCAACTCCCTTCGACCAATCTGGAGATCAACAGCACTCTCAATAAGAAACAAGATCCGGATCTTCAATACCAACGTCAAGTCCATCCTACTATATGGTTCAGAAACCTGGAGGGTAACCAAGACCAACACCAACAAACTCCAGTCATTTATAAACAGATGCCTCAGGAACATCCTCAACATCAGATGGCCTGAAGTTGTCTCAAACCAACAACTATGGGACAGGACCAGACAAGTTCCAATCGAGGCTGAAATCAGGAAACGAAAGTGGGGATGGATTGGCCTGTATCAAATGCCACCAGGCAGGCTCTTGACTGGAACCCTCAAGGGAAAAGGAAGAGAGGCCGGCCTAAACAGACTTGGCACAGGAGTATTGACACATAGGCACAAACAGCGGGAAAGACTTGGGCTGAACTGAAGAAGATAGCCCAGAACCGTGTCAGATGGAGAGGTGTTGTTGCAGCCCTTTGTTCCCCAGGGAATCAAGAGGAATAAGTCAAGTGTATAAGAAATGGAACTTGGTCAAATGTCAAGGTCATGGTCATCAGTGTCATTATGTAATACACTGACCTGTTTATCCAGTATGCCATGGTTACTGTAGATGCATAAGAAATGGAACAAGGTTAGTGTCATCATGTAATATACTGACCTGTTTACACTGTAAAACATGGTTAGTCTGCAACTGTATAAAAATGGAACTAGGTCAAAGGTCAAGCCCATCACTGTCATCATGTAATTCACTGACCTGTTTATCCTGTATGACATAGTTAGCCTTCAAATGTAAGTAGTAAAGACACTAGGTCAAATGGCAAGGTCATCACTGTTAAAATATAATACACTGGCCATTAATCCTGTGTTACTAGGTTAGGTTTCAACTGTAAAGGGACTTGAATTAGGTCAAAAGTCAAAGCCATCACTGTTATCATGTTATACACTGACCTGTTTATCATGCATGACATGGTTAGCCTTCAACTGTATAGGAAATGAAACTAGGTCAAAGGTCAAAGTCATCATGTAATACACTAACTTGTTTGTCCTGTAAGACATTGTTAGCCTTCAATTGTATAGGAAATGCTATTAGGTCAAATGTCAAGGTCATCAGTCATCTGAATGGTAATGACACAAGGTCAAAAGCCAAAGGTCAAGGTTAATAGCTGTCAACTCTAACCTGTTTATCTTGTATAACATGGTTAGCCTCCAACTGTATGGGAAATGGTACACCTAGTTCTGACTGGAACGATCCCATGGGAGACAAAGTACCACTAGTTAAAATCACATTCCTAGCTTTGTTAAAGTCTGAAAAGGCCTACAAAAATAGAAATAAACGTTACTGAGCATGTGCATGCAAATTGCTGGGATGATGTTGGCTGAATGATAATGCCAACTCCAGAACTGCTAAGATAAAAAAACTCAAAATTCATGTAAATGTAATTTTTAAATATTATGTATACATTTGTATGTCTTGTATTCAATGTCTTCTTTTTATGATAACATTGGTAAAGATAGTTTACTGAAACTCTTATTAAGAAACCAAGTTTGAGCTGGAACAAACATGGACAGTGGCAGACATGACTACTTCTGCCATACATGGCAAGTTATAAGAATTACTCTAGAATCATCAATATTCATGGGATAAAAAGTGTGTGGTTCTGTAACTCAAAATACATGTAAATAAATAAATAAATAAATAAATAATTAAAAATAATAAATAAAAAAATAAAAAAAATAAATAAACATATTGTAAATAAATAATACTTATAAATAAAATAAATTCCCATTGATGACCTTGTTAAAAAAAAACTTGTTGACATTAGGGAAATTACAAACCCTAAAATGAATATTCATAACTTTTTTCTGAATGTGATTATAAGTTCTACCTACCACACCTGGATTCATACACCAAAAATTTAATGAACATTCCACAGTGGGTACAGCAGCTCTACCTACAACAAATATAAAATATACCTTTAAAAAAATCTTACATGTATGCTCTTACATGTCTTAGGCCTCAATGGCCAACTGGTCTAAATATCTAGCTTAGAAATGGTATCGTTTCTCATTGTCTAGGTTAGTCTACCACTGCGATAGCACAGTTGGTAGAGTGCTCGCTCTGTAAGTTGGAGGTCATGGGTTGGAACCCCGACCGGGTCTGACTCAAGACTTAAAAGTGGGTAGTGACTGTTCTTTCGCCAAGCACTCTGCATTACGAAATGAAAGTCACGGTTCTTTCGGATGGGAACTTAAAATAAACAAGGTCCTGTGTCACGGTAGGCTTGGCACACTAAAGAACCCTGCTGTATAATGCCATCCGCAATGCACAGGCAAAATTTCTGCACCTTCGCCTATAGCTGGCGAGGTCTCGATATAAGTGAAATATTCTTGGCTGGGATGTTAAACACCATTACTCACTCTCATTGTCTAGGTATTATTCCCTCTTGGGACACAATTTAGCATGAGAAAGTTTGTTTCAGTTTGCTTGGTTGGTGTTTTTTCAAGACACTCTGGTTTCAGCAACAGTCCCTGAACTGATTGCATTGATTGAGTGAAAGAATCTTGACACCATTACCGGTACTCAACACCACTCTTTACACACACATATATATATATGTGTATAAAATTATTGTATTCAACAACAGGTGCCAAGAGTTAATAAAACATACATTTTAGAATCTTTAATTTCTTTAATCTGTTTTGATAATTGATAAGTGGTGAGAGACCCTGGATTTGGAGACTGATGTCTTATCCATTAGGCTGACGCGGCCTCAACTAACAATCAGCAATAATCAATTATGTAATAAATACAAAATCAGTGCCATTCTAGAAGAGGCCATTGATCCCTTATTTTGCCAGGCCACTGCGGTAGCTCAGTTGGTAGAGTGCTCGCTCCGTAAGTGGAAGGTTGTGGGTTCGAACCCCAGCCGGGTCTGACCCAAGACTTGAAAGTGGGTAGTGACTGTTCTTTCACCAAGCACTCGTCATTACGAAATGAAAGTCACGGTTCTTTCGGATGGGAACTTAAAATAAACAAGCTCCTGTGTCACAGTGGGCTTGGCATGCTAAAGAACCCTGCTGTATAATGCCATCAACCAACGCAAAGGCAAAATTTCTGCACCTTCGCCTATAGCTGGCGAGGTCTCGATATAAGTGAAATATTCTTGACTGGGACGTTAAACACCATTACTCACTCACTCCTTATTTTGCCAAATGACCCTATTGTTAAGGCTTCAGTAGGCCATATTTAACATTACATGAATACCAAAATATTAATGTTATGGTGTTTTAGAAGAAAGTTCCTGGAAATGACCCCTTTCAAGTTTGAAAAGTCCTATATTGAGCACTGCAAGGACAATATCATTTTTTCCCCAAAAATATTCTTGACCTTAACTCTTATTACATCAATACAAACAATATTCTAATATATATGCCTATACAAAAAGTTTATAGTTTTTCAGATAATAAATAAAATCAGAAAGGTAAAAAATTAGGTCATGACCTTCACAATTAACCTTGACCTTACCTCCTCTCCTTTTCTTTGAACCTAACCATGTAGCATTCTGTAAAAAGAAATACGTAAATAGCTCAAATAGTTTTATGTTCCATTTTCCATGCCGGTCTTACTAAAAAGATTTTCACAAAATGTATATACAGGTTTGAAATCCTGACCAAATATGTATCTGTTAAAAATATCAGCTACTTCTCGCCTGTAAATTGAAGTTGAATCAAGTCTGATGATACAAAACAAAAACGGTTATTTGACATACACTGTTATTTTTTAAACAAGATGCTCATACATTTATAAAATATTTGATTTTTTGGCGATTTCTTAATTTGCATAAAATTTATATCCTGAAAGTTCAAATACTGACTAGAATTGGACCTTCCTTAAAAGCCAACTCTATATAAGGTCAACGGCCCATTGTTCCTAGGAGAATTTAAAGCAGGTTTGACTGTACATAGTAACATGTATGATAAAGATCTTCTGAGATTCTGAGTCTTATTACAATTAAAACTAGCAATGAAGGTGACTTATAAACCATGTATTGTTGTTGGGTCATGACCCTTGCTTGACCCATATGCACCTAAATTTGGTATTCAACCCATCGTCTTATATTGGTGGTACATTTGTGCCACATTTGATCTAAATCTGTTCATATTAGACACATTGTCTCATGTTGGTTTAAATTTGTGCCACATTTGATCAAAATATATTCATAGACATGGAGTAGACACCATATTAGGACAGACACACCAGATGAACTGGGTTTTTTCTATACCAGTTTGTCATTTTTTTTGGCTAAAAAAATTAGGAAATCGGGAGGGTTTTTATTTAAAAACTACAAAAAAAAAAAAAAAAAAAAATGCCTGCCTTCCTCCACTCTGAGCAAGACCTTCAGCTTATATGAAATTAGGATAAATCAGGAAAATCAGGAGTCGCTTGGCAGACTGCTATACACCAACCTAAACTTTATTTGTAAGGAGTATAATGAGGATTTACTTACTGTGTCTGTATTGGTTTTATACACAGTAGACTTCACAACTGCCACTCTGAAATAATTAAACATTGTATTTCTCATTCTGACCACTAAAATTCCCAAAAGAACACAGTGACTGATACACCTGCATTTTAAACTTTGTTGTCCTTTATAATCATGTTAAAGGTAAAGAAAAAAATGCAGCGGCCAAACTGGGACTCCAACCCAGGACCTTCCCAATACTAGCAGGATGCTCTACTCACCAGGATTCAACCTAGGACCAATCTGTTGGTCAGTCACCACAAAGGGTTTGACGAGCCCACAAATGTAACAGAATAGGGAAAAATGCAGGGGCCAAATTGGGATTTGAACCCAAGACCTTCCCAATACTAGCAGGACTCTCTACCCACTGAGCTACCCAGACACCTATTGAGCCTGGTCTACCACAATCTCATAATATCAGATATTTTAAAAGGGTTTAGTGATAAATCAAAGATAATATTGAGGTCACAGACTTTGGAACTTCAAAATACTGTGGTGATAAGCGAATTGGCAATATTATCGAGGGTCATTATAATGAGGTTTTTCTGTACTTACCTATAATCAGGAACAAACTTCAGATCTTCTCTATAAAGGTAATCCAGCACCTTAAATATTTCCTTCAGCGTCATGGTAACGGATGTGTGAAGTTTTACTTCCTTACCAAATGCGTCTCTGACATTTCTATTCTCCTCCTCAGAATCATCACTGATTTCTGTGTAACACCTCTAGAAAATATAAAATTAACAGATGCAATCCTGGAGCGGATTAATAAAGTTGAGTTGAGTAATGGATGTTTAGCATCCCAGTCAAGAATATTTCACTTATATAGAGACATCACCAGCTATAGGCATAGGTGCAGAAATTTTGCCTGTGCGTTGCCCTGATGGCATTAAACAGCAGGGTTTTTTATTGTGTCCCATCTGCCATGACATGGGACCTCGTTTATTTTAAATTCCGATCCAAATGAACCGTGATTTTCATTTCGTAATGCTGAGTACTTGGCAAAAGAACAGTCATTACCCATTTTCAAGTCTAGGGTCAGACCTGGTCAGGGTTTGAACCCACGACCTTACACTTAGAGAGAGCACTCTACCAACTGAATTAATGGAGTTTTAAGCCCTAGTTAGGACTTCATCACTTATATCGAGGTGGCGAGTTATTGCAAGGCCTTACTAATAATACATGCTGTTTCAAAAATGGGCACATACATGTAATTAAATGAAAGTGTTATAGTTTTATCAGAAAGAAACAAGAAATCTGTGACCTACTGCTGACTAAGTATTGCCCTGCTAGATTTGAAATCAATACCTGCTGTACTGGACCTCATACTGAACTGACATAAAAAATTTCATGTGGCTGTGATTAGTAGTTGCTGAGAAAACTAAAAAAAATCTTTGTTTCCGACAGATGGACAGAAGGACAGAGTAATGCAGTATACCTCCCTCTCCTTGGAAGTGTGGATATAATTAATCCAAATAAACCTCTCAAAATATATGACAGGTTGGATATTTTTACAAATAGCATTATATCATAGTATGACAGTACCTTCAGCTCGTCAAAGTGTTCAGGTCCAAGACCCTCTTGTTTCAGTCGGACTATGATGTCATACCCAGACCAAACACTGTAGGACTGGTCGTAATCCGTCTGGTTTAAATTATCTGAATTATCTTGTATTATCTTCACTAAACCACTACACTGAAAAATAGATTACCAATAATTACCAAGTACAAAACAAAGCAAAACAAACCAAACTGGCCCGGTTTCACAATCATTCCTTAGCTAAGATTTTCCTTAACTAAAATTTTGCAAAATTTGGTTATCTCTTTTTGGAACTACTGTTGAATATTTTTGTCAAAACTAAATTCAAATGTTTTAATCTAGAAGTGATGTAAAAATGACACCTTAAATTGCTAAACATGTTGAAAATTAACAAAATTATAGAGATTTGAAATTTTGCAAGATAGGTTAAGGAAAGTCTTAGCTAAGGAACAAGAGGAATGATTGCGATACCTTGTAGTGCAAACTATAAGTGACCAAAATCACCAAGGGCTGCATATTTTTAGGAATTTCTTTCAAACAGTAACATATTTTAGCAAATTTGTTAAAAAAATGTTTTAAAAAGGACTATATTTTCACAAATTTGTGGGGACAATGTGGGTGTGAGGAAGGGGAATAATAAGACTAAATGGAAAACCAGTATCTAAAAGAATGTATAAAAACACTCATTTTTTATAACCTTTTTTTTCTAGCTCATCAAAAATCTTTAATAACAGTGGCTCACAGACATTAATATACATGTAGATGGTTATACTAAACTAAGGGCACGGTGTGATTGTTTGTGCATTGTAAGATGAAACAAGCAAATTCAGTGAATTTTTGTGATTTGTACTTATGTTCAAAGGGCAATAACTCCCAGGAAAATGAGCAAACCAACTAGGGTTAACAATATGCACATCTTCAATCTTGATGCTTTGCACCAATATTATGCACCAAGTTTCGTGATATAGTGCTTTATAGATTTGGAAAATTTTCACAGACAAGACTTTGGGACGGACAGATAGAAAACTGATTTTAATATCCCTCTTGTTCTTTGATACGGGTGGGATAACAACAAGTGCATGTGAAGTGTGTAGCTCATATTGTGGAATGTTAAGACTTGAGGCTCTACAATTGCAAATTTTTTCACTAGCCTACTGGCTAGTAAACCTGAGATATTTAATAGCCAGAGCAAAAATGTTACTAGCCACATATTTGTTTTATAAATACAATTTAACTGGGATTCAATTACACTGGAGCAGATGGGCCCAATGTTTTTAAAAAATATTTTATGATTTAAAGCGCTTTAAAGATTAAGCTTGATGAGAGTAATTTTGTTGTCCAAAACGGAAAGGAAAATCCGGATTTGACTTTCTACTTTATACTCGCACATGGGTGAGTGAATTTGACATATCCACTCGCATTTACAAATAATTACTCGCAAACTAGAGACTACAGATTGTCGGTTCGGTTCCCAAAGGAAGCATGCTATGACTTTAAGCAACTTACTCAATTTCACATTAATGCTGACTTACATGTCAGGATAATGGACCAGAGGGTCTGCAACTGCTGCATTCTATGATCAAGCACTTAAATGTAAGCCTGAGTGTGTTCTAGTACAAAGCAGGCTTAAGAATAATATACACTACAGAACATCGGGGTAGCAAAGTGTGATCTGGCAAACACTAGCACCATAGTACAAGGATTAAAATGCACCCCAATAAGGCTAAGACTTACTAAAGGTGTCCAATAAAGTGGAAAGTCTTCATGAAGTCTTTTTATGCTGTTATAAAGCACTATATCACGAAACTTGATATAATCAAATTTTAATTTGTACAATATCTAAACAAAATCCATTTTCTTGAAAAATAACTTACCATTTGTCTAAGTCGTAAATGTTCTGGTGTCTTTAGGTTATTGGCAACTAAAAATACATGCACATAAATTAAAAATTTGTTTTATTAATTCAATCAACATACAGGTAGTTAACTACAAAAAAAACCTGATTTATAATAATTAAAAGTACCATTACAATTTACATACAGTATTACTTGCCTACCCTTTTTTGAGACTACAAGTAAGTTTGGGTAAGTTTTGATCCTAAGTTTTACAAAATAAGTCATTAAGATTCCGGTATTTTACTTGACAAAACATGTATATGCTGTATAATATTGGGGTTTGAATATTTGATTCCTTTGTATCTTTCCTCATTTCCTAAAGATCCTGATTGGTGGCTAAAGATTGTCACTTTCATGACAATGATGTTAAAAAGCCATTTGAAACAAATGTACAATACTGGATCCCTGTCTTGCACACTTACAAAGTATTTACACATTGACCTGTGCTAAATTGAATTGAAGGAAGTTGGCATTTAATTATTAACATGGACTAGAAAACAGTTTCAACTCAAATTTCTGGATTTTTAAGTTTTAACTGGAAATCGTCATCCGTAGTTTCAAACTTCAAAATCATATAACTTATGCCAAAACTGTAAAGGTGGGCAAGTATGCATTTAAAGAAGAAAAAATTATGCACAATTTGAACAAGAGGCCCATGGGCCTGATACGCTCACCTGATAACTAATGGCTAGCTGATAGATTTAAAGAAAACATAAATACTAAACCCCAATGACTTTTTTCTTTACATCATGATAACCATTGTATCAATACCTACAACATTCTAATATACATGCCTATACAAAAAGTTTATAGTTTTCGAGATAATTAACCATTTCGGTATTGTTTCACATCTGTGACCTTGACCTTTAAACCAATAACCTTTTTCTATACATCAAAATGATCGTTGTATAAATACCTACAACATTCTAATATACATGCCTATACAAAAAGTTTATAGTTTTCGAGATAATTAACCATTTCGGTATTGGTTCGCATATGTGACCTTGACCTTTAAACCAATAACCTTTTTCTATACATCAAAATGATGGTTGTATAAATACCTACAACATTCTAATATACATGCCTATACAAAAAGTTTATAGTTTTCGAGATAATTAACCATTTCAGTATTGTTTCACATCTGTGACCTTGACCTTTGAACCCATGACCTTTTCTATACATCAAAATGATCGTTGTATCAAAACCTACAACATTCTAATATACAAGCCTATACAAAAAGTTTATAGTTTTCGAGATAATTAACCATTTCGGTATTGTTTCACATCTGTGACCTTGACCTTTAAACCAATAACCTTTTTCTATACATCAAAATGATCGTTGTATCAATACCTACAACATTCTAATATACATGCCTATACAAAAAGTTTATAGTTTTCGAGATAATTAACCATTTCAGTATTGTTTCACATCTGTGACCTTGACCTTTGAACCCATGACCTTTTTCTATACATCAACATGACCGTTGTATCATACCTACAACATTCTAATATACAAGCCTATACAAAAGTTTTAATTTTCGAGATAATTAACCATTTCGGTATTGTTTCACATCTGTGACCTTGACCTTTGAACCCATGACCTTTCTCTATACATCAAAATAATCGTTGTATCAATACCTACAACATTCTAATATACATGCCTATACAAAAAGTTTATAGTTTTCGAGATAATTAACCATTTCAGTAATGTTTCACATCTGTGACCTTGACCTTTGAACCCATGACCTTTTTCTATACATCAAAATGATTGTTGTATCAATACCTACAACATTCTAATATACATGCCTATACAAAATGTTTATAGTTTTCGAGATAATTAACCATTTCGGTATTGTTTCGCACCTGTGACCTTGACCTTTGAACCCATGACCTTTTTCTATACATCAAAATGATCATTGTATCGATACCTACAACATTCTAATATACATGCTTATACAAAAAGTTTATAGTTTTCGAGATAATAATTATAATCAGAGGTAAAAAAAATTAGGTCACGACCTTCACAATTGACCTTGACCACATTTTGAAGATACTAACAAGAAGATGTCAAAACTGAAAACCCCATGTCATTATCTGGTCAAATAGTCAAGTTATAACAATTTGAAGTTATTTTACGATTTTTTCAAAATTAAACGCAAAACGCGTTACCTATTTTTTATCCGAATTTCACAAAATGAACAAACTATAGGCTTAAGACCCTAGAGAAGCCAAATATCACATCAGATTTTTTCTCCAATCAGTACTTTCGGAGAAGAAGATTTTTTAAGATTTTTGCACCCCTAGGTCACTTGACCTAGTTATGGTAGCCATAGCAACACCATGAACAAATCTGAATTGCACCGGCCCATATATACTTCTAACAAAGTTTCATTAAAAACTGTCCAGTAGTTTCAGAGGAGAAGTCGAAAACAGGTGTTAACGACGCACGCACACACGCACGCACGCACGCACGCACGCACGCACATACACACGCTGCGCTATGCCATAAGCTCACATGACCTTCGGTCAGGTGAGCTAAAAACCAAACTGACTGTGAATCAATTGGGTCTTGTTATAATTTCAACAAATAATATTACAGTGTAAGCAATAGTATTAACTGTGAATTTCATATAATTAGGTGTGGGATGATATATCGATAATCAATAATAATCAATAGTTAAAATTACAATTGCAATAGTTACTTCTTTATTCCAAATACTTTCCTAAAGATTTTACCTTTAGTTGACATTTCACTAGAGACTGAAATTTCTATATTACCCATTTCATCAAGTTCCTTGATGGCTGTATTGAGCTGGTCCATCTTCAGACTACCACCAGCAGCTTCTCTAGAGGAGTCTTCTATATTATGGGCTTCATCAAGTATAACTATCTGATCTTTTAACTCTATCTCCATCTGAAATAGACAATTATACATAAGAATAAAATTTTAAAAGAATGAATAAGTTGTAACTGAAATTGGACACCATTTAAAAAAGTGTCCCGCTAACTACCCCAACTGGAAATTCATGTTTTCCCAAAGATGTGCATGAACAAAGATAAATAAGCTAGCCAATGACACATCTTCTCACCCAAAGATTATTTCTGTGAAGTTTTATAAAGGTCTGTTGAATAGTTTTTGAGAAAAGTGACTGAAGAAATGGAGTAAACATAATACATGTATGCCCCCCCCCCCCAACTTTGTTTGAGGAACAACAAAGAGTCACTGTCATGGGTTTTGATGAACATTTGTGTTTGGTTGTCATACGGAGTGTTAGAAACATAGGAATCAAATAACAAAATACCAATTCATGTGCAAATCATAATCCCAAAGCAAAGTAAAAACTTCAAAACTAGCACATTAAGATAAACCGAGGGAATAGGGTTAGCCGCTGTACCATGTGATACCCTCTAACGTTTGTGTGGAACACTTATTTCCAATAGATATGAAATAAGATGACGTTTTTCTGGAAAAATGGTATTATTCAGAAAATTTGTGATACTAATATATTCTAAAACGTTCCATACAATCGTTAATAGGTATTGATCACATGGTTAAGCGGCGACCCCTATTGAGGCCGGGTCAAGCTGAGAAAGCCAGGGACACCTCCAACATTCAGAAACTGGCCATCTCTAATTAATATACCAGTAAGTGAAAGAATTATGATTTGGGGATAAAACCCTATTATTCCACTGCATTCTAAGAGATAATAAATCTATATTTGATAAATATAGAAGATCAGAGTAGATTTCCTTAAATTACTTGCTATTGTCAAAACAATTTATATATTTGAAAATGTTACCCTCAATAGGCAAATCTTTTCTAACATTATCAATAATCTGTTCAATTGTTTTGGTTCAAAACCAATGTTGTTGATTATTTCAAAACCCACAGGGGTTTGAAACCTGACCAGCCACATATAAAATAATCCCTCCTCTTACAAACGAAACGAGCCCGCTACCAACTTATCTACTGTAGCGGTTCAATCATAGAAGGACCATTAGCATTAATCACACATTAGTTGAATCGAGTCAAGTTGAGTTGAGTAATGGTGTTTAACATCCCAGTCAAGAATATTTCACTTTCATTGCGACATCACCAGCTATAGATGAAGTTGCAGAAATTGTGCCTGTGCATTGCGGTGATGGCATTATACAGCAGGGTTTTTTATCGTACCAACCCTAACCTCGTTTATTTTAAGTTCCCATCCGAAATAACAGTGACTTTCATTTTGTAATGCCGAGTGCTTGGCAAAAGAACAGCCACTACCCACTTTTAAGTCTTGGGTCAGACCCAGCCAGGGTTCAAACCCATGACCTCCTACTTATGAAGCGAGCACTCATTAGTTGACATATTAGATTTATCACTTACAGCTTCTCTGATAACAGGATCTACTAAGTAGTTATACGGACAAAATATAATATCAGCGTCCTTCCTCAGGGACCGACTTCCAAAATATGCACAGGCCTAAAACATAGAAAAAAAAAATTTAAACATGGAAATAAGAAAGAAATATAAAAGCTTTGTAGAAACTGTGAATTGGAAAGATAATAATTTGACTGTGAGGTTCGCCACTGTACCAATCAAAAACAAACACACCCATCAATATCCAAATCACAATCCAGAAGCAAAGTAACTGACAAGCTAGGTTATCAAAAGATACCCCCTAATGTTTGTGAGGTATTATTATTTCCATTGTACATCAGTTCACGTTTTCTCTTAAAATTGATGCAACTCTGCTCAAATGTCCACTGTGAGGTTTTTAATTTTCGCTCAAATGTCCTGCGTCCTACCAGATATAAGTATGGTTTCCTTTGGAGGAAAAATGACTGAAATTCCCCAATTTGATCATTAAAATTCCCCAAAACATAAGTAATACACAAGCAGATTGATTCAGTTGACTTTTGCCAACAAAAGAAAATTTCAAATATTGTCACAATAGAACATCTTTGCATTAAGGAACTTAATCATTGCAAACCAATGGCATACCCATAATGCAATTTGCTATATTTTAGAGTTTTAACCTTTCCAATTCTAAATATCATTGAATATATTTTCACAATTTTGTTTGTTTTAATACATTGGTTACATCTTCAGTTTTGCTAATGAACTCAAATGGTTATAATATAGTTCGTCAACGATATTGTGGCAGAGTGTTTACAAACATGGGCAAGTTTATTATACACGTAAGGTATTAATACCATGTTATAGTATACGTCTGATATCCATGCCTTCATGCGTTCATTTGTCAACCCCACCTTTATATATATGCCTATCTACATTATTAGACTCCCAGTGTTTATAAACACTCTGCCACAATAGTACTGATGAACAATACAATATAGATGAATGACATACGGTATATAGTGCTCATACAAACCTTTTTAACTTTACAGAGATTAACAAGATCTTCAATATCCCAGGCTTTTGACAAACCATGACTTCTAAACTGTTCTTGGTTAGGAAAACATCTCTTCACTCGATCATTGTATTTACATCCAGGTCCCTAATTATAAAATATAATATTTTCGTATGACTTCGGTTATGAAGGTTACCTCGGTGGCCATGTTGTCTTAGGTATGTGTTTAGGAACCACACTAACCTATCACTGCCTAGGTTCAAATCCAACTGTGGCAGATTTTACTGTGATAATGTTTATCAGTTCCAATGTAGAAAGTTGGTGATGTTCTCCAAGCCACTCTGGTTTCCTCCACCATACTTGAGTTAAGTAATGATATTTAATGTCCTAGTAAGAATATTTCACCTATACCAAGATGTCACCAGCTATAGGCAAAGGTGCAGAAATTTTACCTGTGTGTTGCGCTGCAGGGATTAATCAAGGGCCTATTTACGTTGATTTTTTCCAAAAATCGGCTGAAAAAATTCCAATTAAAAAATTGTGTTGTTTTTAAATGAAAGCGAAAGTAAATTTTGTGAAACCCCCCAAATCAGCAAAATCAAATAAAAGATTCTAGATTATTTTAAAACAACATCTGCCAAGGAAGATGAAGATACTGCTTCTACATCAAAGGCTTCTGATGTCATGAGTAAACCAACTTCTGACATGAGGTTTTCCCAAAATGAGCAAAAAGTTGATAGTTTTTCCCAATTTTTAGTTTAGGACTTTTTCCCAAAAAGACCCTGATAAATCCCTGTGCCGATGCCATTATACAGCAGGGATCTTTATCATGCCAAACCTACCGTGACATAGGACCTTGTTTATTTTAAGTTCCCACCTGAAAGAACCGTGACTTTCATTTTGTAATTGTGAGTGCTTGGCTAAATATCGGGAATAAGTCTAGGTGGCTAAGTGGTCTAAATTGTGGGCTTATTAAGGATCACAGGGCCAATCCAGGGATTCATCTAGGGCCTATTTAGGGCCGAAATTTGGCCCCATTCCAATGAAAAAAATGTTGATTTTTTCCCAAAATCGGCTGAGAAAATTCCCAATTAGAAAATTGTGTTGTTTTCAAACCAAAATTTTGTGAAACTCCCTAAATCAGCAAAATCAAATAAAAGATTCTAGATTATTTTAAAACAACTTCTGCAAAGGAAAATGAAGATACCGCTTCTACATCAAAGGTTTCTGATGTCGTGAGTAAACCGACTTGTGACATGAGGTTTTCCCAAAATGAGCAAAAAGTTGATAGTTTTTCCCAATTTTTAGTTCCTTTAGGTCCTTTTCCCAAAAGACCCTGATAAATCCCTGCAATCATTGCCTAGGTTCAAATCCAATTTGGGTAGATCATACTGTGAGAAAGTGTATCAGTTCCAATGCTGATTGCTGAAAGTTGGTAGTTTTCTCCAAGCCACTCTGGTTTCCTCTATCATCCCTGAAATTACTGTCTCAATATGAGTAAAAGAATCTATCCTGACTGGAGTGTAAAACACCATTACTCCACTCCACTAATTCAATTACTGTGTCAAATTACTTAGTACAATTTTTATCATTTCATCTAAACATACTTTTAGTTTAAATGTATTTTACAAGTCTGACTTTGTTACCCCCACCCAACCTATTTATGATTCCAAAATGTAAAGTTAACAACTGGTGCTGGATAAACCAAGTTTCTGTTATGTTTAATGACAATATAAATGGTAATTGACGGATCGCCAGCCACACCCACAATGTTCAGACAAAGACCAAGCATGATTGAATTACACACAAAAAGAATGAAAACTTGGCCTGAATTGTGCCATTTAATCATGTCACTAACAATAGTATGTCAATAGTTGCCGTGACGCTGCTTTGTGCCGTAATGGCGGCCAGTGTTGGAACATAAAAGGCATGGCTGGCCATACAACAATTTACTTGGTACAAAACTTTTATGCTTTTCATTTTATTAAACAACCATGTTAATAATTCCAGTGATTATCATTTTTGTGGTTTTCAGACTTACAGCAGTTTTACAATACTTACATCCAGAAGCTCCTTACAGCCCTCAGGCTTACTACCCATCTTTGATACAGCTGGGTGTATACAGGTGTGTTCTCTACTGGCCAATATTGTCATTCTGTGGTAAAGAACAAAACAGAATACAATTTATTTACCAATCATAAAGAGTAAATCAATAAGTCGCCCCAACTATGTTGAGGTTGACTTAAATACAGCTTATGTACTAAACTAACTGAGGAAAATGATAAATTTTCTTGCATATGAAAATTATTCTTGCATGAGTTATCTCCCTTACACCATAAAATCAGATGTAACTCATCTCTCAATTCACCCACAATTTTAGGTTATAGACAGATTTGAAAAAAGTAGCCAGCATGATAACCTTACACCCCCACTAAGTTTGAGTATGATAACCTTTTCCATGAAACATGGATTGCCTAACGTCCCCTACAATTTTTATTTTGGAAAATCCTAGAACTTATGAATTTATTTTTCATAGATAAAAAAAGAACTAAGTATTTGCACTTTAGGAAAAGTAAAAGAAGCTGATTGTACTGTCTAAAACTGAGAAAGCAGAAAATAGTTTTTGTCAGGCTTCTGTTGAAACAACTGAATTACTGGATTTTCCAATCAATATATATTTTTAACCTTTTGTAAGCGGCCGACATTGGTATAGTTTTTATGTTCTTCTGTTTTTCAGTCTGTTTCAATGGCCTCTAAATGTAAGCAATCTCTGGAACAGCCACAGATGGCCTACTTTTTTTCAACCACTGCGGTAGCTCAATTGGTACAGGGCTCTCTCCGTAAGTGGGATGTCGTGGGTACAAACCCCGGCCAGGTCTGACCCAAGACTTGAAAGTGGGTAGTGACTGTCCTTTCGCCAAGCACTCAGCATTATGAAATGAAAGTCACGGTTCTTTCGGATGGGAACTTAAAATGAACGAGGTCCAGGCACACAGGCAAAATTTTTGCACTCTCGCCTATAGCTGGCGACGTCTCGATATAAGTGAATTATTCTTGACTGGGACTTTAAACACCATTACTCAACTCAACTCCTATTCTTTTTCAAACTTTAAAGCTGTCTTTAGCATGCATGGAGACATTGGGCCTCAGTTTTAAGTCTCATCCCAAAGACTACTCTAGTAACAAGCATTTTACACCTCCAGTACTGGCAGGAGATGAAAATCATCTTAGGTAATTTCCAAGTCTGGAGTGAGGTTCAAATCCACAACCCTTGACTCTGAAAGTTAGTGACAGTACCACTCAGTATTGTACACCTATTAGTTTTTTTTTATACTGTGTATCATTATCTGTACTTACTTAACTTCTCTGTAGGCTGTTTTGTTTAACTCCCTGACTATCTGGGTGATCTGTTTGTGAGTTCTTGTACCAAAATATATCTTTGGAATTCTACAATATAATATTCAGAGTATTAAAACGCATCAAATGTCACTATAAGTTCAAGATCAGGGTTTAAAATTTAGGCTGACCTCAAAGCCTTTATAACTCATCCCATTTGCGAATTCAAATATCACGCGATTATTTCAAGCGGGCAGATATTTCTATGTTAACATACATATGTTGTATTCAAGAAAATTCCAAACGTGAATTCAAATAAATCTAAGATGCTCTTGATGCGAAATTTTCTACTCGCGAAAAATAAGTGATCTACAGTACTCTCTTGTCTAAAACGAGCTTCGCAGAATTCTGGACATAAAAAATGATTCATGTTTTTTAAATATGCACTATAACAAAATAAACATAATATAATTTTTGCACTGTATTACTTTTCACACAAACAACCTTTTTTATCTCTATGGATTAATCTATGAACAAGTTTGTGCATGCATGTGAAGCGCGAGTGTGTTTTATGGTCTGCCTTGTACCAGCACGCACTTAGGGCAACTGTAAGGTGCTAGCTAACTGAGTCAGTATGCTGCAGAAAAGCGTACCACTCCCCAGTTCACACTACTCCTACAATTTGAATTCCAACTTTTTTTCACTAAAAGAAAGATATCCCTCGATATCCAGGAATATCCCTCATTTCACCAACCCAGAAAAAGTAGGAATAAGAGGGATATTCAAATCACTGAAAATCACATTTATTCCCACAAAATCAAAGTAGGATAAAGCAGGGATAATTGGGGTAAATTGTGTCCATTGTTATCCCTCATATTCCTGCTTCTTTTGGACATTGGAATTTTCAAAAATTTTCTGGACTTTTAACACATTCTAAAAATTGTTTTCTATACAAGAGGGAAAAACCAGGACTTTTTATTTAAAAAAAAAGACTGCTTATTCCTTCAAAATCCATATCATTATGAACATAAGAATTTCAAGGATTTTTCAGGGCTTTCAAAAGTGTCAGTATCAGTATAGCAGTAGGATAGCCAAGTCCAAATTGTGCGTTGGTTTTAAAATTTGAGACCTTCCGCGGTAAATAAAAAGGGATTACTTTTTGGCAAGTGTCTGAAGCCGAAAAAAATTCGCCATTTTCAGAATCGTTTTTATACCATAAAATTAACATTTCTAGCTACGAATATGATGCAAGCGTGTGAGGAATTAACTAAACTTGCTACATGTATCAAAAAGTCCGAGATAAAACGCCACATTTACTTTAAATTACTGATGTCCCGACGATAACCGATTTCTCTTGAAAATCAACAGAAATTTCTTCTCCATTTTTGAAACTGGTACGTTTTTTGTGTAAAGAATACTTTTCCTAGAAATTTTAATACAATGCCAGAAAATTATTATAGTTTACGCCAGTAAATTATCGTACCTGGTGCATGAGGGTTAAATATGCGAAAATCGCAAAAATCCAACAACATGATTTCAGTACGTCTTGTTGTCAATGAAAACAAATATGGCCGCGACCTTGATAAGCATTGTTCCAACGTAGTGACGTAAACAACGTTCCCCGTGTCAAATATATAGGTCAACTGTCTACTGTATACACAGTATACGCAATGTACAGTACAGACCTGTCGAAAGTTTAACACTAAGCTAACCAAAATAAGTCAAAGCTCAACTGCCGAGTGCCTAAGTATGGAAAGGTAGCGGTCGAAAAGCTGCTGAGAGATAGATGGCAACTGCTGTCGATATTTATAAACACCAAACGAGGACCAATATGGGCTGTCGCACTAATTCGTTAGCTGGATGCTAAACTTTGTACAGGTCTGTACTGTATTTATCGATTTTTTTTTGCAACAGGCATCCTCATCTGGCACACATCATATGACGTGTGTTTGTTGATGGAGATACTTTAGGACCCCAACAGGAATAAATAAATAGGGCCTACATTAAAAAAATAATAATAATAAATGATAAATAAATAAATAAATAAATAAATAAATAAATAAATAAATAACGAAATTCTACAGAGAAATAAGTTAGAGCTGGGACACAGTATGTTGAGCAGGTTACAAAATGTCTAGCAGGTTAGAGATGATAATAAATAAATAAATAAATAAATAAATAAATAAATAAATAAATGAATCAGAAATTGTTCAGAGAAATAAGTTAGAACTGGGACACAATATGTCAGCAGTTATAAATAAATAAATAAATAAGAAATTCTACAGAGAAATAAGTTAGAGCTGGGATACAATATGTCAGCAGTTAATAAATAAATAAATAAATAAATAAATCAGAAATTCTGCAGTGAAATAAGTTAAGAGCTGGGACACAGTATGTTGAGAGGTTACAGTGTCTAGCAGGTTAGAGATGATAATAAATAAAAATAAATAAAAAATAAATAATAAATAAATAAATAAATAAATAAATAATAAATAAATCAGACATTCTACAGAGAAATAAGTTAGAGCTGGGACACAGTATGTTGAGCAGGTTAGTGATGATAAACAGGGTAAATACATAAAAAGAGATCCAAATAAGTGCATTTTGTCTTTCCTCAAGGTACTAACATAAAATGTGGCATGGGTACCATGGAAGTAACCTCAGATATTTTTTGGAAAAATAAAACAAATATTTTTATATGAACAAAATTAACATTTAAAAAATAAAAGATATTGAATTACTAAAAAGTTTTAAAAAAATTATGAACAGGCAGATAGTTAGAAATTTTGTCATACTGTTGTTTGTTAAATGAATGACAAGTGGGCCATAATAGCATTTAAAAGATCTAAAATTGTCTAAATTATCAAATTTAATTTAGAAACTACACAAACAGGTGATTTTATGGGGGACAGGTACTTTCTAGTTGTTCTGGCTGTGATAAATAGATAAATCATTTACAAATAAATCAAAATCTATGGGATCATATGGCAGTGTTCATTCTAGAAAGGGGCTGTTGATCCTTTATTTTGCCAAATGGCACCATTGTAAAGGCCATAGTGGGCCACATTTGAAATTAGATTTCAAATGCAAGTTCAAAATATTTGATAGCATTGTCATATATAAAAGCTACATTATATGAAACTTTTAAATACTTCATTACAAAAGCTTTTACATCAACCTAAAAGACTACAAGTCACATCAAACATTAGATGTATGCAAAATTATTTATGTTTTTCAACTTGTTATCAGAGGAATTTTATTAGAAATGAACCCATCTGAAAAAAATCCTAGAATGAACACTCTTGGTGATTACTGTTTACACATAATGGAACATTTTTCAAAGAAAAATGCATTATGTGTGACTAAACCAACTTTGTAAATTGTAATAATGTTGAATGTCTCATTTCATGTAAAATTAAAACATAACAATATCTTTAATACACTAGGAATAGATATCATGAACATTTATGAATGTTTCATTTTATATAGAATTAAAAAATCAACACATATCAATATCCTTAACATACTGGGAATTATATACCATTACACATTTATGAATTGAATGCTTCTCTTGATACTGAATACCTACTTTTTCACCACATGAAATGCTTTTCATGCACCCTTGTCTGAAGTGTAGCATACAGGTAACAGCATAGGTTAAAATCTTACTATGTCAGAAAGTTTGCCAGTTCTCTTGTTGAGGGGTGTGTTTTACCTCAGGGATGAAGCCTAACTATTTTGAGTTTGGGGCCAGCTCACTTCATAAAAGAATTTGTAACAGTAATAATTGGCTTAAATGTGTAAACATTAAGTGACCCACACTCGATTTTAGAAGCCATTGCATTGGCTACTGGGCCCCTGCATATCTTCATCCCTGTACCTAGTTTCCCCCTTTATCTCATTTACCTGATTATAATTGAAATAATCTTGAATGGAGTGTGTATACCAACCAATCAATTCTAAATTTAACTGATAAATCAATAAATCTGGAATAGGCCTAGTGTGTTACAATTATTTTGAATTCTTTCAAACTAATAATGCCCATTTGGATACACTGTGTCATGAATTTCACTGCATTTGCATAAACTTAATTCTAATGTTATTATCAAACCAGTTCCTATGAATTTCCTGAAAGAAGGTGATATTTATTTATAAGAATTTTACAATTTTACAGAAATTACTGAAATTCCTAAATATTTTACAGATCTGTATTTAATCATTATAATATGGAGTTAAATTTTTAACCAAGTCAAATGAAATCCACATGATTGGTATTCATTTTTTCTATTTCCTACTTCCACATAGGCTATTTTAAATGTTATTTGTGCTATGTCAAGTTGACTTAAAACTTTTAATGAAGCAAAATAATCAACTTTTCATGTCTAAATTGTACTAAAATAATAATGCCGGGGTTATTGGCATCAGAACAGAAACAAAAATTTAAATAATAAAGACCAATGTTGTTTTGACTCTGGCTAAACTAACATGGGAGATGTTTCCTCATTTTGGGAAATATTTCATAAAGAAAAATCCAGTCTAACCCTCTTTAATGATGTTAGCTTATTTATCCAATGATATGTACTGATATGACAGACAGGTCCTGTTTATATTTTGCCAGCAAAGCAAAATCAGTTGGTAATTTTCAGTAATTTGAGTCCCTAACTAGCCCTACATAGCAGGTTGCACTGTACACTGTATTGGTACAGATCCCGAGTCCATATGGGTAAAATTAGAACACATGCGTATCTAATGTGTTCGACAGCCATGCAGATCGACCATACATGACAAATAAGGCAAAAAAGCTTGACTATTTTGTCCAAAATACACGATGACATTTTCTGCATGCTAAAATTGTGATCGAAGCGGGACGAATGCTAATCAAATATGTCCGACTGGAAGTAGTTCCAAAAAATCGGCAGATTAGACGAGAAATGGAGTGAAAATACAATATTTTTAAGGAAAAACTTACTTTATTTTAACAAAAATATCTCCACAGTCTCTTGATTATCAAATTTATACATTACATACAATAAGGAAGCTGTCTTAGCATTTTTTCTGTGTCAAATTAGCCGGAAAGGGGGCGGCCCATGATCGAGAATCCGGCAATGTCATCGATTTTTTCGACATTTGAAACTGGTACGTTTTTTGTGTAAAGAAAATTATTTGACAAATTATACATCAAAATAACCGTGAGAAAAAGTTCTTTCCATTCATGTAAAAACATCTTTGGTGCATGAGGAACTGCGTACACCGAATGATATTTTTTAAAGTTTCAATTTTCAATTTTTCGCCGGTGCCTAACATTCAATTACGATTTAAATTGTTAAATTCTCACCGACTTTGATAAAAATCGTCTTTAATGACTTACTTTTGTCCCAAAAGACGATAAAATACTACAAATAGTATTAAAAACGCGCAGTGAAATAAATATTATGTAATTTTACCGCCTCGAGTCAATTCAAATTTTTGACAATTTTTTCACTTTGTCTGCGCGTGAAATTTTGTTTGATGAATCAATGCGCTGGCCGGGTTGGCTATCCTACTGTAGTACTTTTAATAAAAACAGTCCATTGCAATAAAATTCTAAAGTCTCGCTTTTCTTGAGTAAATGGGAAAAGGCCGGACTTAAGTTTTGGAAGCTGAAACAGTCATTACCTGCTTTAAACAGTCTTTGAAGTTTTTAGTCTGAGTGGAAAAAAGTTGGAATCTCAGTTGATATGGTTAACACAATTTTATTGCGTTAAGTTAAATCTGTACTTTTCTACAATCTCAGTTGATATGGTTAACACAATTTTATTGCGTTAAGTTTAAGCTGTACTATTCTACAATCTCAGTTGATATGGTTAACACAATTTTATTGCGTTAAGTTTAAGCTGTACTATTCTACAATCTCAGTTGATATGGTTAACACAATTTTATTGCGTTAAGTTTAAGCTGTACTTTTCTACAATACTGTCATTACTGTATTGCTGTTCTACTAGCATTAAAAACTTATACTTCCACTTAAATTAATTATTATTAGAAATCGAATAATCGGTGGGAAATACAAGGGGAATAAGAAGTATAAAACCATATCCGGTAAGGAAATTAAACGTAATATACATATCAAAATCAAAATAAGTATCCCTAGTTTGTTTTTGAACGGAATGTTTTTGAGCATGACACCTAAAATTAACCCTTTGTGCCACCGACCGCGCTGATGAATGTAGTCCATTATTGTAAAAGGAGCTTGTTCCAACATGTATCCGTGAATAAACCCAAAGGTGTATCCTTTACTTGCAGAAATTATAGAACACTTACAATACTGACACCGAGTAAACCAGTAAAGGCCAATGACAAGGAAAATTCACTTGCCCACATGTGGTCTGAGCAGGACTTGAACTCACAGCAGTGAGAGACCCTGTATTTGTGGACTGATGTCACTGCAGCCTCTAAAATGTTTATGGGCCAACATTTACAAGTTGGACTGGGTCTAAATCATGCCATGTGCACTTGACTAAAGAATCCATTACTCTCTCCCCTAGATTCATGTTTACATTTTGTTGTCCATCCTTTTTAATGGACTTTGTGTTACTTCCTTATTTTAAAAATCATTTGCAACGGTTTATTCAGTACAATTTGGAGTCTATAATTAATTTATCTTTTAATTTCACACACTAAAACTATAATATTATACCTTAAAAATAATTAAATGCAAACGTAATGCATATAATAAATATTCACAGAAGGTTTGTAAAAAAATTATGACTAATATACTGTTAACACTTTATATTAGCACAGACATATTATAACGATTTTTCTAAATACAAGTGATTTGCCCATTTTTATTTTGGAGCACCAACTATTTGTTTGTACTCTATGTCCCTTATAGGTAATTTTAGCGCAGTTTTATTTTAGCATAAAGATGCGACTGCCAAAAGGGCTAAAATAAATTAACTGCTGCTAAAATTTCACAGTTTTATTTGATTTCTGATTGATTTTAGATGTGTTTAATATGAATTTATTTTTACTTCCATTCATTTCACCATTTTTAAAGTACATTTTTAGGGTTTATTTAAATTGTGAAAATCAACTTGGTGTTTGTGAAAAAAACCTTAATTTTTTTTTTTTTTTTTTTTTTGTGTATAGGGCCCAAAATCAGCCCCAAATTTGGCCCAGCCAAAGCCACAAAATAGACACATCTCAAAATGAAAGTTTAACCTCATTCCACCAAAACAATGACTCTACAACCTTGAAAGTATATGTCATCTGTTAAAATTATTGCGGTCTTTTATACCATTACCAATAAAAGTTAATTCAATCTACATATCTTTTAAAGTTGCCTATGTAAATACATGTGCTAAATAAGTTAAATTTTCATTTTTACACCATCACGAAATATTGATTGTTTGACCGAGTGGGGTATTTGAGCCATCAAAGTTTATTTACATGGGATATAAAAGGTATATGATCAGGACCCAGAAGATAACTTTTGAGTCATCCAGGGTATTCAACATTCAAGGTATTAACATTCGTGCAATCTAACTTTTGCTGCATCTCCTGAGAGCTTATAGAAAATTTGTGGGTTGAGATCACTTATTTCACAGCAAAGATGAGCTGAAATCAACATACAATGTGACCAGTCTGTTCCAGAATTGTCCAAAATCTCTATTATTCAAAGGAAAATAGATCAATTTCAGATTTTGTACAACCAGTTTTATTTGTTTTCAGTTTAATTTCAGAATTTCTGCAATGACTTTATTTTCATTTAGATGTAATTTCAACATTTATAAAATCAATTTTTTTTTAAAGATTTTTTTTTAATTTGGGAAAATCAGATTGGTACATGTGAAAAAAACCCATGATATTTATAAAATGGAACCGATAACCAATCGGCCTCAAATATGACCCAGTGAGAGCCCTGAACATGCATATTTAAAATCAAAGTTAAGCCTAAATATTTTATCAAACAACCTTTGCAAGTACAGAGTGGTGCAATATTTATTCGGACACTTTGTAAAATCCTTTATTTCATATAAAACCACATATTTTTAAAAATTCTCCAAAATTTATTTCTTTTTCAATTTCCATGAATTTTTCACTGTTAAATTTAAAATTTGTTGAGGTTTTTCATAAAAATAAATAGAAAAGGGAATTACGTTGTTTCTAATAGATAAACATTTTAAATTAAACGGAAAATTTCTAAAATTGAAATCTACTATATAATCATGCTTCACATGGCTGTTAAAAATTTACAATGCTGTTCAGCTTATATTTTCTTGACTGTTATAAGACAACAGTATTTTGAAAATAATTGGAAGAACTACAACTAATTTTACATTTAACAAAGAAAAAATCATGGAAATTGACAAAAAAATGAATTTTGGAGAAATTTTTAAAAATAAATGGGTTTATATGAAATAAAGAAGGATTTTACAAAGTGTCTGAATATATATTGCACCACTCTGTATATTTATCTAACATTAGACTAGTTTTTCTATCTGATTTGACGAAATACAAGTTCTATCCAACACGCATAATACAAAATCTTGTATCACCACACTGTGGTGATACAACATCGGCGGTAAAGTGCACATGCACTTTCTCATTGTGACGTCATAAGGAAGAATGTAGAACAAATGTCATAACATAGTTCAGTGGTTTTCTGTGGTAAAATTTTTTCACATAAAGTATTGTTTTTTTTATTATTTTAAATAACCTAATTGGAAATGTTAGATAAAATATTATATACACAGTGTGTATGTACAACCCTTCGTATCAGGTCGAGTCCTTTTTTCGTAGCTGTATCACTACTCGTCGCGACTCGTAGTGATACAGCTACAAAAAAAGGACTCGACCTGATACTGAGGGTTGTACATACACACTGTGTATATAATATGTATGTATATGCCATTCGTAAAAATTATTGAGGTTGTTGGTACCATTATCAATAAAAGCTAATTCAATCTGTATATCTTTTAATGATGTCTATGTAAACAACGAATTAACTCCTCATGACAGAATAATATGATGGATATTAAACGCTAATTTCTTATTTGTCATCCCTCATAATAACGGGAAATTCTTATTTCAAATTAATGTTCAATATGTTCAATCAGACAAATAGATGCTCAAATCAGATTTATCATATTCTGATCTTAAGTATAATACACGGAGAGAATTGGAAAAGAATAAACACCATTTCTTGACAATGTTAAACTGATGGACGTGTTATCCTCTAACGATTAATAGCATAATCTCTTAAAGCTAACGACAATACTGATTCCGCCAACGGAAAAGAAACTGCAATTATCGGCAATGTCCAGGGATCAATCGAGTTAAACATACAGGTTAAACAGTTGAAATTGACGATAAAAGATGAGTTAAAGATCTGACTTGAGGGATGATAACTCTATTAAGTCAAGTCATTCCAATTTCCCAGCGTCTTTTGTGGACTGGAAGCGTAACAATCAGGTTCAGACAGATGTCTATAGCTGGATCAAAGGTACAGAAATTACGACTTCCTTCCCCAGCCTACATCTGAAAATCTAACACAATTGGCGAAAATGACCGCACAACATATTCTAATCGTATTTCCCTTTCGTAGCTTCCACGGCTCTGATTGTATGAGATTCGGTTTTAAATTATCTAATTATTTAGATGTGATTCCTAACGACACGCGATCTGTTTTCAGAAAATCAATACATGTAAAGAGCCAATTCCCAAATGATAAACCAATACACATAATTTACTTTTTCTTTCCAAATATGACAGGCACTGATTGTTAGAAAATTTGATAATATTTTTCTTAATGATACAACTGACTGGTCAGCTCTCGTGGTAATACAATCAAGAATGCTGTGGCTTTTGTACCGAGAAATTGGTCTTTTAGAAAAAAAAACATAAAATGTTGTTTAAGTGAACAATACATTTCAGTAATTACTGGGCAGACAATGAAGACGATGCCAATATTTACAGTACAGACCTGTCGAAAAATTAAACCTGAGCCGACAAATTAGTGGTGAGTCAACGTCTCATCTCGGTCCCTGCTTACATATATATCGACAGCTGTTATCTATCACCTGACAGCTTACCTAGTCGCTTGTTACCCATATCTTAGCCTCTCTTTTTACCGAGCTTAGATTCCTTTTCGTTAGCTCAGTGTTGAACTTGCGACGGGTCCGCACTGTAATATGCCGTGACAAAAACACAGCAGATTTAATTTGGCCTTACGACATAAAACAAAATCGTGAAATTATTTAGGCTATGATTTATCTTTTACAAGTAAAATTACAATTTTAGATGTAAAATTAGCCATCATTTCATAGATCAGCTGTTACATATATTCCTTCACTGATTAAAACAAGAGCACCACTAGGCAGAGCATACAAGATACACCAGTTTACATTTCTTCTATTAAACTGTTGGAAAAATTGGGGTTCAAACTTAGATGTTTAGAGGTTGTCATAGTTGTTGTTGAATGTTATTAAATGTCTTATAAGCAACTTTTCAGCTATTCACAAGAACTACTTTATTAATCTCTATGGATTAATCTTTGAACAAGTTCATGTATGTGCATGTGTAGTCCGAGTGTGTTTTATGGTCTGCCTTGTACAAGTGCACACTCAGGGCAACTTTTAGGTGGTAGCTGACTGAGTCAGAATGTTGAAGACAAGTGTACCACTCCCCAGCCCAAGTCACATCATACTGACACCAGATGAACCAGTAAAGGCCAACAGCAAGGAAAATTCACTTTCCGTTTTTCCCACATGTGGTCTGAGGGGGACTCAAACTCACAGCGATGAGAGACCCTGGATTTGTAGACCGACATCTAATCCATTAAGCTACCATGGCCTTAGGCTGTAAGAGGTGTTATAATCTGTAAGTGTGACCTTTAGACTATTCTGACACCAAGCAAAACTGTAAGTGTGACCTTTAGACTATTCTGACACCAAGCAAAACAAGTGACTGCAAAATAAGCCAACATTAATACACCACGACACGAAAACTATGTTTACAGTAGCAAGCATGCATTTGAGTGGAGTGATCTGAATCTAATTATTATACCATTTATCTGCATCATTTAGGCAAGTTTATTTTTATAATTTATTTATTTATTACTTAATTTATTTATTTATTTACCTACTTAATTATTTATTCATTTATTTATTTATTTATTTATATTATTTTTTTTTACTTTCCAGGGTTACACAATTGGTAAAGTCACATTAGGTTAATGTTACACAAGAGAAGTTGGTGTTGAAGTCTGCATTTTAGCTCCTGTCAAAGAGATAACTTTGAAACAACTGGAATCCCATATCAAAATATCATATCATATATGTACTTTTGTTGCTTTTTTAATAAAATAAAGTTTTAATAAATAAATCAATAAAAAGAAAACAAAAATATATGGTAAGTACAGATATAAAGGAGAAGGTAAAACATTTCAATCTTTTCTGTTTTTTCTTTTCACAACAATTTAGAAAATGCATGTACCCAAAATGTCTGCTTTGCATGTAAAGGGCAAAAAGTTTCTGGTTGTAAGGGACCCTGTCTTCAACAGCTGATTGAGTATCAAACAAGACAACAGATTTTTAAAATGTTTTTATTGAATTTATAGTAATAACGGAGTAGCTGTTAGGTCTTCTACATAAAAGAACAGCCTATAGGGTTTCTGAAAATGAGTAGTTCTTGCACATGTTCCATTTGTTTTGAATTTTACATTTTTGATTCATTCATATATCCATACACGAATCATTACGGTACGTGAACATCAGACGAAAATTAGTGGAAAATTTATGGTCCAATCCTGTTAAAAGTATGGTCTTGATTAAAAATTACGGTTATCTTATAGGCGTGGGGTAGCCTGAAATCATCAAAATGACAGGAAATTCCCATCCCCTTCTTATAGGTGAAGTAGCCTTATAGTCGGAGATTTACGGTACCAAACCATGTGCATGATGAATATACATACAGTACAGACCTGTTCAAAGTTTAACACTGTGCTAACGAAAAGAAGTTGAAGTCCTGCTATCAACATTTAGAAATAAAAGTCATGGGGTCCTTCAGAAGAGACCTTTAAAAAACAATGCCTAATGCCACAGCTAGGCATGGCAAGAAAAAGATCCCTCCATGCAAATTGCTCTGAGCGCACTGCAAAGGTCAAATCTTCTGCCTCATCACCTATAGCTTGTGACATCTTGATATAAGTGAAATATTCTTGACTGGGACATAAAACCCAGTTCAATTAATTGATATACTAATATGTACCAAGATGTACTAATCATAATTATGGAAAGAGCTGTATGATCGTTAATATTCATAATTAATATTCACCAAATCATAGCTGTGGTCTACCCTACTTTTAATTAAGAATTCTACAGCTAAAGCTTTTCAAAGCGTTACAAAAACGGGAATACACTGCCGATACCAGTAGTGGGAGGACGTTTTACGATCCATTAATAATCTCTTATATCTTAAAGGTAAAAAAATATAATTATCAATTCAAATTAAATTCTGTGTTTCTTTAATAAAATAATTTTTGTGATGACAGATCCCATCAATTAAGCTAGACCTCACAGCGAGATGTTCGTATGTTGACTGATTAAACAAGGTTGCTCTTTCCCTGTTATAATTTCTTTACTAGAAGGAAAAACCTATGAAAACATTATGAATGCAATAAAATAAAAATTTTATGATTAAAACAAAAAAACAGTAAATTCATTACACTTAAGACGGCATTAACGGAAAGTTAAGATATGGGTCTTATCATGTGTCAATATTTTTCTTAACACTGGGGGTGGCGGTGACAATCTTGTTCAACTTGTCGTCGGTGAGGGACATTTAACGACAAACCCACCACGAAGGGTGATGATACGTCGCCCTTCCGACAGATAAGGTGTCTAAATCTAATTCATTTCACACATTTTATAACCAACCAGTAACAAAATGGTGGCAATTTAAACTGATAAAATTCACGGAAAAAAATAAATGTTTTATCTGAAGAATGAAAACAATTTCGAGATACATGTAAAAATTAATTTATCAGGATAATAATAAAAACGACTAAATAGTTTTATATTCCTACAAACTTAGAGACGCAGATATAAGAAACCAATAACCCCAGCATTCCCTGATAAGCTTCAGTAGATAAGTAAAGTTCTTTATATACTCTGACATTATTTTTTTTCTCTCTTTCTTTTTTTATTACACAGTGTTTTTTGTTTCTTTTTTTTTTTGTTTTGATTACATACTGGTACATGTTGTTAGGTAATTAATTCATAGTAGCCAAATTTCCAAAATTTGTGAAAATATACCAGTAGTCCCTTTTAAAAGTATTATTACATAATTTTGCTAAAATAGGTTACTTTTTGAAAGATTTTTCAGAAGGTGAGTTTGATAACAAGGAATTGAAAGATAGATGTTGTACACAACAGGTGTTTGTTTGTCCAAATGGAAATCACACACACACACACACACACACACACACACACACACACACACACACACACACACACCTAGGTTTCCAAAAATCTAAAATAATTAGTAGCCAAATTTCCAAAATTTGTGAAAATATAGTCCTTTTTAAAGTATTTTTTCCACAAATTTGCTAAAATAGGTTACTTTTTGAAAGAATTCCTCAGAAATTAGTAGACAATGACAATTTTGGCTACCAGGAATGGAAACATAGACACACCAAAAAACTTTAGAACCTCTTATCTAAAATATTCAATTTTGAACTTGACCTACATTTTATCAATCAGTATTCCATGCTTCCTAATATTTGGTTTAAAATACCAACTTCATTTATTTAGAACCTTGAAATTATGTTTTTGACTAAGCAATTTGTCAATGTATTTTCCAAAATATAATTCATCCAAACTTCAAAGATTTTAAAGACCATATAGCATCCAGCAATTAAAACAAATTTTGAATCAGCAATTAAATGATACAACCACCCAGCCTGGTGATTTTGATGAATTGTAGACATGGCTCTCTCTAGGTCATTTTTGGGGGCAATATTCTGCCCCATTCACAATTCAAAATCTTATGGGGATTTTTACAATTATTTTCGAAAAATCCAGCTTTAACATTATTTTGGAGTTTTCTATCACTTTAATCTTATTTTTCTTTTTTCACAATTTTGTCCATAATAATGCTTCAAACCCCCCTCCCTCACCACCACCCCACCCCTCCCTCACCACCACCCCATGCACAAAAGCTTGAAAGATTGATTATTTGATTGAATCAGGTTTTACGTCCAAGTCAAGAATATTTCACTTATATCAAGTCAAGAATATTTCACTTATATCAAGTCAAGAATATTTCACTTATATCAAGTCAAGAATATTTCACTTGTATCAAGAAGTCACCTGCTATAGAATTGGTTGGTTGGTTAGTTGGTTGAATGTTGCTTAATGTCACATCAGGAATTGTTCAGCTATCACCAGCTATAGAAAAAGTGGCAGAAATTTTTATCTTTGTAGTTTGCTTAGGGCAATGTGCAGGGAGGGTTCTTCAACATGGCACACCTGCCATGACACAGGACATTGGTTCTTCAGGCAGGGTTCATACAGCCAGTGCCAATAAAAATTTAATGACTTTTCCATGCATGGATTTTCCAGGATATTTTCACCATTTTCCAGGGCACAATTATGTGCCATGACAAATATCAAAGGAAACTGACTTACAGTTTGATTGGAGTTGTTCATCTAGACAAATATAACAAAAAATAGAGAAAAAAAACATGATGGTCAACTTTACATATCAATTGCAGCTATAAATAAATAAAAACTTGAAAATCAAAATACAAGGTTTTCTTTACTCTTGAAAGCACAAACATGTTCATTACTTTTATGGGAGCAATGAATAGTTACTGTCCTCAAAGCCCAAATAATTTCAGTCTTTAGCATTGCTGAAGAATCAATGAATTTTGTAATAGACTTAGTTTGAGGTGCAACTACAGTATGAACTGGTGGAAGAGGCAGAGGTACGGCAAAATTGTCAATATTGTATGTGCAACTTTATGACAATTCACCGTTACCAGTGCTGCTACTGTAAACATATTTTATTTATTATCGCAATGTACTAATTTTCGCTTATTTCGCAGTCATTTGTTTTAGGCGAAAATTAATAACAAACTAAAATGATTTTAGTGCATATTCATAAAACGCGAAAATTTAACTACACGATATGTCTAAATTTCCTATATCGCGAAAATAAATACACACGAAATGAAATATGTTTTTCATCAACTGTAGGACTGTCTGTTTACATTTTACAAAATTAGAATTAAACAAAGTTATGTTTGATGGCATCTTGGCTGTCAATGCATCAACATGTTTCCTGCTTTTCATCTGTTAGTGCCACCTCCCCCATATTTCCTGGATCGATCACATTAAACCTTTTAGTACAGTTTGCCTTATTGTTAATCACTTTGAATTGTTTCACCCATGACCGGAGACAATCGCCTGTCAGCCATTTTGAATTAAATACGCACTTTAATACAGGTTGCATGATTAATCATGTGTTTGATACTAAGGTCACATTAGGCGGAAGTTTACATTCAAGTGATGGAGATTATAAACTACAAATCGTACCCAGAAACAGACAAAGCCGGATTTCACTGTTTCACATCTTTGACTTTGGGCTATATTTTGAAAGAAGTGTATCCTTGAAAAGTTATAAACAGTTTTTTAATATCTTTTTTTCTTCAGTTTTAGATTGAATCAAGGTTTTTATTTCAATTCAATGACTTTTCCATGATATGTTTCAAAATGTTTTCAGGATATGTTACTTTTCTAGGCGAAAAATTCAATTCCATGACTTTTCAAGACTGAAGTCAAATTCCATGACTTTTCAAGACTGAAGTCAAATTCTATGACTTTTCAAGATCAAAGTCAAATTCCATGACTTTTTAAGTCCGATGTCAAATACCATGACTTTTCAAGACCAAAGTCAAATTCCTTGACTTTTCAAGACAGAAGTCAAATTCCTGGACTTTTAAAGACCTAAGTCAAATTCCTGGACTTTTTCAAGACTGAAGTCAAATTCCTTGATTTTTTTGAAAGAAGTCATATTTTATAACTTTCCAAGACCGTAGTCAAATTTCATGACTTTTGAATTCAAGACCAAAGTCAAATTCCATGACTTATGAATTCAAGACCAAAGTAAAATTCCATGACTTTCGAAGACCGTAGTCAAATTTCTTGACTTTTCAAGAATGAAGTCAAATTCCTTGACTTTTCAAGACCGAAGTCAAATTCCTTGATTTTTCAAGACCGAAGTCAAATTCCATGACTTTTTAAGACTGAAGTCAAATTCCATGACTTTTCAAGACTGAAGTCAAATTTCTTGGCTTTTCAAGACCGAAGTCAAATTCCTTGACTTTTCAAGACTGAAGTCAAATTCCATGACTTTTCAAGACCAAAGTCAAATTCCATGACTTTTCAAGACCGAAGTCAAATTCCTTGACTTTTCAAGACTGAAGTCAAATTACATGACTTTTCAATACCAATGTCAAATTCCATGACTTTTCAAGACCGAAGTCAAATTCCTTGACTTTTCAAGACCGAAGTCAAATTTAATGACTGTTCAAGACCAAAGTCAAATTAAATGACTTTTCAAGACCAAAGTCACATTCCATGACTTTTCAAGACCGAAGTCAAATTCCATGGCTTTTCAAGTCTGAAGTCAAATTCCATGACTTTTCAAGACCGAAGTCAAATTCCATGACTTTTCAAGACCAAAGTCAAATTCTTTGACTTTTCAAGACCGAAGTCAAATTCCATGACTTTTTAAGACTGAACACAAATTCTGTGACTTTTCAAGACCAAAGTCAAATTCCATGGCTTTTCAAGTCTGAAGTCAAATTCCATGACTTTTCAGGACCAAAGTCAAATTCCGTGACTTTTCAAGACCAAAGTCAAATTCCATGACTTTTCAAGACTGAAGTCAAATTCCATGACTTTTCAAGATCCAAGTCAAATTCCATGACTTTTGAATTCAAAACTGAAGCCAAATTCAATGACTTTTCAAGACAGACCAAAGTCAAATTCCATGACTTTTCTAGATTGAAGTCAAATTCTATGACTTTTCAAGACTGAAGTCAAATTTCTTGACTTTTCAAGACAAAAGTCAAATTTCATGACTTTTCAAGACAAAAGTCAAATTTCATGACTTTTCAAGATCAAAGTCAAATTCCATGACTTTTCAAGACCGAAGTCAAATTCCATGACTTTTCAAGACCGAAGACAAATTCCATGACTTTTCAAGACCGAAGTCAAATTCCATGACTTTTCAAGACCGAAGTCAAATTCCATGACTTTTCAAGACCGAAGTCAAATTCCATGACTTTTCAAGACTGAAGTCAAATTCCTTGATTTTTCAAGACCGAAGTCAAATTCCATGACTTTTCAAGACCAAAGTCAAATTCCATGACTTTTCAAGACTGAAGTCGAATTCCATGACTTTTCAAGACTGAAGTCAAATTTCTTGACTTTTCAAGACTGAAGTCAAATTCCATGACTTTTCCAGACCAAAGTCAAATTCAATGACTTTTCAAGACTGAAGTCAAATTCAATGACTTTTCAAGACTGAATTCAAACGTCTTGACTTTTCAAGACTGAAGTCAAATTCCATGACTTTTCAAGACCAAAGTCAAATTCCATGACTTTTCCAGACCAAAGTCAAGATCCATGACTTTTTGAGACTGAAGTCAAATTCCATGACTTTTCAAGACCAAAGTCAAATTCCATGACTTTTCAAGATCCAAGTCAAATTCCATGACTTTTGAATTCAAAACTGAAGCCAAATTCCATGACTTTTCAAGACCAAAGTTAAATTTCATGACTTTTCAAGGTCTGTGCGAACCCTGTTAGGTCTTCTCCAAAGGACTCTTTCATTTCAATTTCTAAAGGCAGAGTACCTGGCGAAAGAACAGCAGTTACAGATTTTTAAATTTTGGACAGAACAAGCCAGGGTTGATTCCATGGCCTTTAATGTACGAAGCTAACACTCTACCAACTGAAATACTGTAGTGGTAAGAGGTAGAGACTGAAAAGAGAGAGAGAGAGAGAGAGAGAGAGAGAGAGAGAGAGAGAGAGAGAGAGAGAGCTTAAACACAGATTTATGAATGATACTTATCTAAAACTCACTTTATTTTAGAAGTAGAAGAACTCTCTTTACAGGCACAAGCACAGCATTTCTCTGATTGTGTGTCACTTCCCTGTGATGGGCTGAACTTATCGGACAGATCCAGTCCGTTCTCTACTGGAGATGACTCATATGATATTCCCTGATGTTTCCTTTTGGAGTTTTTCAGCTAAAAGATACAAATAATGTATAAGCATTGCTAAATCCATTAACAATTTCCACCAGTGTTACATATTTTAGAAATTATTTTCAAACGAGACTTCAATGGGAAGCATTCATCAAGATAAATATCCTGTGTTAGAAACACAGGCTTTGATATAATGCAATTTCAGTTTACAAACGAAGTGGAGTGGATTTTATATATTGTGTTTTGTGTCCCATTCAAGACACTTTCACTTATTCTGAGGTAGTCAGGTCTGGGATATTGGGAGGAAACCAGAGTACATGAAAAAATGACCAATTTTCACCAAGTGAACTGACAAACTTGCTCACACAAGGATCTGCCTGGGTCAGATTCAAACTTCTAGGCAACGAAATGGCGCTTTGATTGGTAAGAACACAATTTCAACAAAGATTTAGGTATTTACAGCATATACAATTTGGCATCTTAATTTCGGTATTTTCAAAATAAATGTTCATGAATCAATGTATCCCTTATTGGTCAAAAATTATCTTAGTACAAAACAAACTAGAACTGTCGAACTGTCTCTTGAGAGCCATTCACCCCCCCCCCCCCCCCCCAACATTTAATGTTTTCCCACAAACTTCACCTTTCAGATATGCCCTTGGTTCAAGGTCATTACAAACTTTTGGACCATGTAGATTATTCATGTGAAGTTTTATGACAGTCATCCAAAGCAGATATAAGACATGGCCCGGACACGACTTTACAAGGTCAGACAGACAGAGAAGGTGATTCCTATATACCCCTTAAACTAGTTATGGGAGGGTATAAAAATATTTTTAGAATATTAACTAGAAGCCTAAAGCTGCCAAAAATGCAAAAAAAGGCTCTGGCAAGACATCCCGATGAAATCCCTAGCTAGCCTGTCCTAATGCACACACGAGAAAGGGGCCTCAGAGGTTAAGTGGTCTAAATGCACACAGATCACAGTGCCTCTCGCGACCCAGGTTGGAGTCCCACAGATTCTAGTGTGAGAAAGTTATTCGATTTGCTTGCCTAAGTCAGTGGTTTCCTCTAGGCACTCTGGTTTCCTACACAATCCACAAACTGCCGGCCTGGATTTTACTCTACTTTTACAGAAAAGGAATGAAATACATTGTATGTGCTTCTGAACATTTCGAAACCTTTGCTAATAAAAATGATGACATAGTGTCCATAAGAGTTGAGTTGAATAATGGTGTTTAACGTCCCAATCAAGAATATTTCACTTATATTGAGACCTCGCCAGCTGTAGGCAAAAGTACGAAAGTTTGCCTGTGCGTTGCGCTGATGGCATTATACAACAGGGTTCTTTAGCGTGCCAAGCCCATCGTGACATGGGACCTCTTTAAGTTCCCATCCGAAAGAACTGTGCTTTCATTTAGTAAAGCCAAGTTCTTAGCGAACAAACAGTCACTTCCCACTTTCAAGTCTTGGGTCAGACCCAGCCAGGGATCAAACCCACAACCTCCCACTTACGGAGCGAGCTCTCTACCAACTGAGCTACCGCAGTGGTAGTGTCCAGAAGAAAGAAAAATTTTCTAATATGTATTTTTTTCTCCGAGTTACTTTACCTGTCCACTTGTCCCTGGCGTTCTGAATTTAGTTCCTGTATCTTTGAAATCATCATCTTCGTCACCATCAGGTATCATTATTATGCTGTTTGATTCTTGTTTCTCATCTACAAATAATTCAACTTTCTGTTTATTCTTTAGTAATTATCATAACTGCATGTTAAACTGTGTTGTTTAATTTCTGTAAATGCATTTAATTTCATGTCTATTTATTTCCATGGTTTAGGACATTTAGACATATCAGCGTGGTTAAATTTTTGTATTTTTTAAATATGCACTATAACACAATGGGCATAATATATTTTTCACTCTGTATTGATTTTTTTTGCACAAAAGAAACCACCCTGAAATATTTAAAGAGAAAATTAGTACACCATGAAAATAAATACATGTATGTTTACAGTTTACAGTATGTAGAATGGTAATTACTCTAACCACACTAAATTACATTATTTTGCAAATTGGCCTTATATTCAGTGCTTGTTCAATGTCAGATTTCTCTTAGCAGCCATTTTGTTACATTTTGAAAAACTGCCTTCTGATCTTAAAATTTGGATGGAAAATTGAAGTTCTTAAGTATAGCAACTGCAGTAAAACATGCCTGTAATGGATAGGATCCTAAATCAGGGTACACACTGGCTTAAAATTTTTAGTGGCAAATTTAAACAAAAGTAGAAATTTTAAATCTTCTAGGACATTTTTTCTATTTAAAGATGAATTTTTTTTTTTTTTTTTTTTTTTTTTTTGAAGCAATTTATGAAAAATTGGCACAAATTGCAACATTTAATTTGTAACATTTGCGACTGACAGTGTGTGCCGTGTAAATGCAAAGATGTTATATTAGAACTATATCTGAAGTTGATTTTGTGGATAAAGACTGCTAGTACTATATAAAGGTTATTTTTGAGACTAAGTAACAACCCCAAATATGGCACAGCCAAACCCTTGAGTCTAGAGTTTTCTCTTATAGATTTTTTTAAGTATAAGAATAAATCATGTCATATACCTTCGACTAAAACAGTGTTATTGTTGTTTGTGTTATTATCATGGTCATCTTTTTCCAGGTTTTTTTCTTTTGTCATGTTACAGGTACAACAGCTATCATCCTCTACAAAAAAAATCAAAATGGTACATAATGATGTTTTTCTGAAAAACGCAAAATGAAGTTATTTCATATCCAAGGGCAATGGAACTATTGTTCTACACTAAATATCGGGGGTAGTGGTCCACTGTGACCCCCCATTTTTCTCCTATTAGTTAATGAGACATTTTTTAAATATCAATCTCGATGATAAATGAAGTTATTTCATATCCAAGTGCAATGGAACTATTGTTCTGCACCAAATGTTGGGGGTAGTGGTAGACTGTGAACCCCATTTTTTACTATTTATAACAAGACAATTTTTTTACATTAATATTTTTTATTAATAAAAAATTAAAGATTATCTAAGCACTTGTGGTACATGTGATCTGCTTTGTTCTAGTGGACACTAATGGCAACCATTTGATTGCTAGTACACTCAGCTTTCCATAATACTTGTACCAAGCCAATCATTCAAGACCTAGAACAAGGAAAACCTTTTCTCAGTAACAGCTGGCTGGGATCAAACTCACAGCAGCGAGACACCTTCTTGGGTTAAAGACAAATACTGGTATCTTAACCACCTGTCACCCCTACCACTCATTACGTAAGACCACCTGTCACCCCTACCACTCATTAAGTACAGTAATGGAGTTTTACGCCCTAGACAAGATTCTTTCACTTATGCTGAAGCATTCGTTTCTAGAATAGCAGCTATAGGAGGAAAATGGAGACAAGAGAAAGCAACCAAACTTTAGCAGAAAGGCACTGTGTGCATATTTTAGACCATTTGACCATAGAGCCCCCCCCCCCCCCACCTCCTACTCCTAATTTCAGTATTCTTGTAATTAATTGAACCACTTACTTTCACATTTGCTTATATCCTCTTCCTGTTCTTTTTTATCTACAAAAGACAATATACATGTAAAATGAGAAATGAGGAACAAACCTGTCAGTCAATGCTTATTCTGTATTTATGTCAAAATTTCCCGTAAGTGTCCTAATCTTCAAATTTTCCAAAATTTGAAAATTATTTCAGACATTTGTAAAAATATATAGTCCTTTTTCGGGAATTTTTAGTAAATTTGCTAGAATAGGTTACATGTATTTTTTAAAAGGATGCATTGGAAATTACTACCAAATGGCAATTTTGTCAGCAAGGATTGGAATTTAAGCATCATTATAGAAAGTGCAGCGAAGCTTTCACTATAGACAATGTGTGTATATAATTTTTAAATCAATCAAATTACAAACAAGAGGCCCATGGGCCTTTACGCTCACCTGAGGAAGAGGTTCAATGGTCAATGACATTAATAAAAGAGAATATTAAAATTTTTAGCAGTAAGGGCCAATAATATGCAAGTATTTTTGCAAATTAATTATAATATTTATTATATAAGTATGCTATATATAACATATTTAAAGTCTAGCTACAATATATTATTTATAAACAACTAAAACATCTGTATATTAAAATGTGCATTAGACCAATACCTACAATATTCCAATATACATGCCAATACAAAAAGTTTATAGTTTTTGAGATAATTAACCATTTAAATATTTGTTTGCAGCTATGACCTTGACCTTTGAACCTATGACCTTTATTCATATATCAAAATGATCGTTAGGCCAATACCTACAATATTCCAATATACATGCCTATACAAAAAGTTTATAGTTTTTGAGATAATTAACCATTTCAGTACTTGTTTACAGCTGTGACCTTGACCTTTTAACCCATGACCTTTATTCATATATCAAAATGACCATTGTGCCATTACCTACAATATTCTGATATACATGCCTATACAAAAAATTCATAGTTTTGCAGATAATTAACTATTTTGGTATACTTGGACATCTGTGACCTTGACCTTTGAACCCATGACCTTGATCTATGTATCAAAATGATCGTCATGTCAATAACTGAAAATAACTGAAAATCCTACGCCATTATCACAAGAAATGTTAAAAAAATAGCATTTTTTATCAAAGGTCAAAAACTGGGACATGACCTTGACCTTCGACCTTGACATCAATTGGAAGAAAATTGCAAGACAAGATCAACAGTGAAAACTCCATACAATTATCTTTAGTCGTTATGAAGTTATAACAATAAATGTCTCATTTTAAAAATTACATAACTTTACGCAAAAAATGCGTAACCTATTTTTCGTTCAATTTTCATGAAAAACACAATTTTATTGTTCCAAGGTATGCTGAATCCAAATATCCAATCAAAATTTGCCTGCATCTTTTGGTTTCAGAGAAGAAGATTTTTTTGTCTTTTTGCTATTTTTAGTAACAGCGGCCATCTTGTTGGGCGTGGCCAAACCCCGAACACAATTTTGAAAGGCTGTTACCTAGGCATGATAATCACTAAGTTTCATCAAATATGGCCCAGTAGTTTTGGAGGAGAAGATTAAAATGTAAAGTTTATACACGACGCACGACGGACGACGGACGAGGGACGGTGATAGATTGCAATAGCTCATCTGAGCCTTTGGCTCAGGTGAGCTAAAAAGTCCATTAATCCAACACACTAATCCAATACATATATCTGGTGAGTTGAAAAATTTTGTGTCAAATTTACATGGATTTTCCTGCAATACATCGCCATATTGAAATGTGAATGAAACAGGATCTTGCGAGATCATTCTTTCTTTTTGGAGATCCCGCCACTGTATGGCGCACCACTGTTAACAGTGCAAAAACAGAGTATGCATATTCTGTCTGTAACTGAAGTTGTTGAATTATATCGGAATTTTTCCCAAGAAATATAGAAAAGTAGATTAGGGTTTCGCAAGGTTTCACCCAGTAAATAACCTGCATTTGCCCTATGTTGAAAGTAGAATAAAAACTTCTGTCATGGAACTTTGTCTGCTGCACTTTCTTAATGGTCACACCATCACACTAATAATATTTTTAAAATACATATGTTCTATGTCTTAATTTCCTTCTCATAAATTCATAATACATTTAATGACCAATAGAATTAATTTATGTGCATTATTATTTAATATGGGACAAAATAATATATAATTAGTAATTCATCATTTTTGAAAAAGTCGCTTTTTAAATGTCATTCATTATGAGCATTCTTTAAACACCAGCATTATTCCATTCAGAAATGCAATTGGTGGAAACATCTTGACCCAGCCCCAGAAGAACTGTAGACCAACATGAAACTAGAACTGTCTCTTGAGAGCCTAATACCCCCCCCCCCCAACATTTAATGTTTTCCTATGACCTTGACCATTCCAATATGACCTTGTTTCAAGGTCATGACACACCTTTGGACCATGAAGATTATTCACGTGAAGTTTTATCACAGTCCTCCAAAGCAGCTATTAGATATGGCCTGGACACGATTTTACATGGACGGACAGACAGACATGGTGATTCCTGTATACCCCACTCAAACTAGTTTGCAGGGGGTATAAAAAGCAGAACTAAAATTTCGACCTCAACTAAAATTTAAGACATGAACCATGATTGACCCATAGACAATAATTTTAGTGGCATGTGATTATTATATTGGGGCAAGGGGATCAAGGACCTTTCTAAATTGACCACTGCACAATTACCTTGGGGTTTGAATTGACTACCATGTTTTCACCTGTGCTCAGTCTCTTGCCAGAAAATGTAAGGTATTCTGGAAAGGTATCTAAAAGAACCCCTGTTTTGATTTTTTATGCAAATTCAGTCAAAAAATTGATAAACATAAAGTTACCATATTCAGCAACTTGCCAGGCCAATGCTGAGCATAATAAAGCCAGACTTTTACCACTACCAGTAGGACTTTCGAGTAAACAATTCTGTCTTCGTACTATTCCTTTGATGACCTAAAATATAAATAAGAAAAATATGTTTACAATCTAAGTAGAGGCAAAAAACTCTGACCTGTTCGTTTGACCTTTCATTATAAATTCATATAGGAGGGTCCACCCAATGCATTGATAGTGTTAAGATTCGCAGTTTATACATATACCCATTGCCAATGATTAGTGTTCACATCATATCTAGATGAAATACTCATGTATGATACCTTTTACTTAAATAAACCTGTCCATAATGAATATTTAAATCAAAGGTCAAACGGACAGGTCAATGTTGCTTACCCAATATCACTCTCTAGATGAACCTCTTTTCTACGACTAACGTTATTTTTCAATGAACCGTTAAAGTGTATATAGTTTTGTCATGGGGTAATGAAATGTAATAAGGTGCAAACTTCACAAATAGTTCCAATTACTATAAAATTTCTAAATCAACATCTTCTGTTCAATTTCAAAACCGTTCTTCGCAAAAAAAAAATTAAAAAAAACAAATATAAGGATCCTTCTGATATATATATGAACTGTTTAAGTCATGACCTTCCTTTCTAAATGCTGAATACTTGGCCAAAGAACAGTTACTACCCATTTTTAAGTCTTGGTCAGACCTGGACCAGGGTTCAAACCCATATGTCCTCCCCAAATACAGAGCGAGCACTCTACCAACTGATCTACCTTAGTAGTTAGGCTTGTGAGGGATGCAAAAGGCTCTTTGATGCATTAGTGGAGGGTATGTATAATTAAAATTAAAATGCAGAGTGTGAATAGCAGACTATGAATGCATAAAAACCATTACAAACCTTGTCCATCATGCTGAACTGTGATGGGTATGGCTTGCAAGGGAACACAATCTCAACTCCATTTATCATCCGTTTATATTCTCCTGATGACATGATGAAAAGTTCAGGTGTTGGCGACTGTCTTTTTCCAAAATAATAACCCAGTAATAATTCTACAAATAAATTATTCAAAAAAAAATTAAATTGTTTTCATAATTATCAAATAGCAAACTAAATTAGTAGAGTAGAACTGTAATAGGTTTTTTTTCTAACAATTTTGGGAAAGGTTCTTCAGAATGCAATTAACAAAATCCAGATTTTGGGGGAAAATGCAAATCTGAAAATTCTCAATTAACTCATTTTGACAGCTTTTAATAATACCCGGTAATCTTATAATACACAGCACCATAGGTGTAAATGCAGGATATCATAAAAATATATGCATGTACAGTATAAGCTTAAAGCCAAAAATATTATGTTTTGTCACATGTATTTGATTCAGTTTCCCCTTCAATTTTAAGCAGAATTAATTGTAAATTTTTACCAACAAAATTGAGAAAATGTATGCTTTTTTAGCATTGGGAATGGGTCTTTTTACTCTGTACAATCACCACAATTACCACAAGGCTTCCCACTCCTCCCAAGTCGGCCTTCACATCCATCCAGACAAAACCAAGATACTGAAGATCAATGCCTCCAGCACAGAGGTAGTGAAGTTGGGAGACAACAACTTGGAGGAGGTAAAGTCCTTCATGTACCTTGGGAGCGTGATCAAGCAGCAGGGAGGAACAGATGCAGATGTGAAGACCCACATCGGAAAGGCAAGAGCATCATACAAAGCCCTGAAGAACATCTGGCGACCGCACCTCATCTCATCTCGCACCAAAATCCGCCTGTTCAATTCCAACGTCAAATCAGTATTAGTGTATGGGTCAGAAACGTGGCGAACAACAAAGACCACCATCAAAAAAGTGCAAACATTCATAAATTCCTGCCTACGCGGAATACTGAAGATCCACTGGCCAGTTACCATCAGCAACACAGATCTTTGGGAGAGAACCAACCAAATGCCAGCAGAAGAAGAGATCAGAAGAAGAAGATGGAGATGGATTGGTCACACCCTTAGGAAACCACCGACCAACATCACTCGCCAGGCCCTGACCTGGAATCCTAAAGGGAAGAGAAGGAGAGGCAGACCCAAGAACACCTGGAGGCAGACGCCAAGATAACTGGCTGCTCCTGGGGGGAGCTAGAGCGGATTGCCAAGGACCGGAGACCATAGCAGGTAGTTGTGGATGGCCTATGCCCCTCCAGGGGTTCAAGGCCTAAGTAAGTCACCACAATTATAAAAGATATTATGATATTTTATGTCCATGAGATTAATTTTATGAATCCTGTTTTTTTTTTGTTTTTTTTTTTTGCGAATTTAAAATTTTATATTTTCAGTTTCAGTTAACTAATCTTTGTTCAGAACACTTCCACCTACAGCCAATTCATTATCAGACTCAACAATAGCCTCCTTAATATCTCAGGCTCCTCTGCTTAGTCTGCCCAACTTTCTCCTGGATATTCAACGATGCACAGTAAGGGCAAGGTAAGGAAGTTGGAACCTATTGACGCATGTTTTAATTTGTCGATTTCGCCATAAATTTCCAAGAATTCACATTGTCAGTCATATTATTGATGAAATTTGATAGTTAAAACTTGTATTATAATAAATACTGTCTGAACAAACACTATAAACAAGAATTTTAAATTCCAGATGTTTATGATGGAAGTGTAGCAGTACTGAGCTAGTCGTGGTATTGTTGTGTTGTATATACATGTAGTAGATATAATAGAGTGATTTACTGCCAGACTTTCTGGTCCGGATCTTTTAGCCTTGTGGTAGAACGCTTGCTTTTCACCCGGGAGGGCCGGGTTCGATCCTCAGACGGGACACTTGTTGAGGAAGTGTTTTTTTCTGGTGTTTCCTCCCTTCTATTACATTGGCGCCCAACAAAAAACCCACGGAGGGGTTGTGTGCAAGATTTTCAAGGTGGGAAATCTCAAGATAACAGGGGAGGATTGTAGCGGTACTGAGCTAGTCGTGGTATTGTTGTGTTGTATATACATGTAGTAGATATAATAGAGTGATTTACTGCCAGACTTTCTGGTCCGGATCTTTTAGCCGTGTGGTTGAACGCTCGCTTTTCACCCGGGAGGGGCGGGTTCGATCCTCAGCGAGGGCACTTGTTGAGAAAGTGTTTTTTTCTGGTGTTTCCTCCCTCCTGTTACAGAAGAAAGTACCAGTTGTACAGCACTGTATCACATGTGACATCATTCTACAAAGGGTTTTTTCACACAGGCAATTGCTTCCATCAAAAATTGGGACTAACAATTAGATTATAGTGCCAAGTGTAATCAAATATTGCCCTCTATTTGTATTATTGAAAGAATCATGTCAGTGGTTGTTCAACTTTTATCAGTGACAGACTGGTTTTTCAAGCGGTCAATTTAGTGGATTGTGACCTAAGCAGATAAACCTTACAGGTGTGTATTAATGCATTGCTTTCTCTTAAAACATGGGATAAATAATCATAAGATTACTAAATTGTTTCGTACACAATCGAAAGAATGTTGTTAACCAAAACACAAATAACCCGCCATTTTCTTCAAAACGGAAATGATCGATCTAAAACACGGAGCGGAAACAAAACAGACTAGAGACGGCAAAATCGGAACATGTGTGTTATATTTCACTACATAAATAAATAAATAAATAAATAAATAAATAAATAAATAAATAAATAAATAAATAAATAAATAAATAAAACAAAGAACTAATTGTTTTATTTATTTATTTATTAATTTATTTATTATTATTTTTTTTATGTCCCATGTCTTTAGATACTTTTTTTAATCAAACTTGCCACAAATATAAACCAACATGAAACTATATGTCCCATACGAAATTAAGTTGCATAGGTTAATTGCAAGGCACAAGACCACAAAGTTAATTTAAAAAAACCGACAATGTTGGGAACATGGGTTTATCTCAAGAGACTGCTTAAGCAAACGAAGTATAGGAGGTATATAGGGATCACTCTGTCCGTCTATCCGTCAGTCCAAATGTATGTATTGTATTCGTTCCATATCTTCCACGTCAGTGATCAAACAAACGTAGTCCAACATAGGACGATGTGTCACGTATGTGTCATGTATACCGAATTTAGTGTCCATCCGTCTCAGCAATTTTGTTGAAGGGTCACTTTGTCTCTCAAGAGATTGCCGACTAAAAAAAATTAGTTTTGTCTTGTTCTAATGTTCCATCCGTTAAATTCGGCATTGTGTTCTTTATTCTTGGTATATATGGCTATCGTCAAGCATAGGTACAGCTTTGTATACGGTCAAATCTGACTTAAACAGCATCTAATGATAACGACCACTTGCCCTTAAAAGGCAAATATAATTTTATCCCATTTGCTTTTTATTCATGTTATTTGAACAAGAATATAAAAGTCACCTGCCAATACAGACCACTATATTGGTTCGCCTGGGTGGCCTTTATAGATAGGTTTCAATATTTTATGATTTGGGAATGCAGGGCACACAGAAGGCGTTTGTACACGCACATTATACACGCACAATACAATGTACATGTATAGTAAAAAGTTAAATAATTGAACCAATGAATCAGATAAATTTTGGCAATAGAAATGTGCTTGGTGATAAATTAAGCGAGTCTTGTTGGTAAAGCATAAAATACAGTCAAACCTGCCTATAAAGGCCAACAAAGATTGCAGTTAAAGTGACTTTTACGGTCAGGGTTCCTTCTATGGAGGTTGAAATGACACGAATGAAGAGCAATATATGTTGGTTTTATAAAATTTAACTGGCCTTTAAAACCAGATGGCCTTTATATAGATGTGCAGGTTCGACTGTAAATAGACTTTTCGACTTAAAATATTGTGACGGTGTCATATACCTTCTTTTAAATTTAATTATAAAATCCATTCAAAAAATGGTATATGACAACGATAAAATGACATGAATATTGGTATAACATTTTACTGGCTTTTAAAAGGTGGTCCTTATCTAGAGGTGGTTAATTAAGGCAGACTCGACTGTAAATTAAAGTACTGTGGCGGTGCCATATACCATTTTTTAAAATTTAATCATAAAATACATTTTAAACTAGAAAAACTGTGAGCCAATAGCTAACAAAAAATACCTCCGCTCCCCCACATAAAAAATCCATCGGATCAATTTTTTAAATAGGAGGTGCACATCTACATTATATCACAAAGATTGTGTGAAAGTTTCATGAAAATCCATTGAAGGATAAGAGATAGGTACCCTAAGGTGTAACGGAAGGACGGATGGACGGACGGACACACGGACGGACACCCCTATCACTATATTAAAAAGTTAAAGTCTGTCCCGAGCCATTAGGCCCATCAGGCCGGAGCTTATCCCGGTTTCCGTGGCGTTAAGCGACTGAGAGTACAAGACTCCCCCTGAATGGGACGCCGGTCCATCGCAGGGTTAACCCCCAGCATTTTGCTGGTACTCATTTATTTTTCAGCTGAGTGAACTGGAACAACGTGAAATTAAGTGTCTTGCTCAAGGACACAACACATCGCCCGGTCCAGGGATCGAACCCACGACCTTCGAATCATGAGTCCAACGCCTTAACCACTAGGCCACGCGCTTCACCTATCACTATATACCCCCCCACTTTTAAGCGGGGTGGGGGGTGGGGGGTGGGGGGGGTTATAAAAGAAGTATGAGACAGCGATAAGCGTGGTGACAAACCAAACGTGGGACATTTTGCGAGGTTTTACTGTATATTAAGTTTTTATACAGTTTTGTATGAGTGGGGAGACTGTGATGATTTAGAAATTCTGATGTAAGTAATCCGTCTCTATTGGATATTGAGTGGGACGTTCATAAACAAATAACATAAGTATGTTAACAAAACTCTCAGTAAAACCCAAGTGTCGGAAAAAACACCTAGAACTCAAAACAAACCAGCACACGCCATGTATGTTTATTTTACACTTCTGAAGTCTATATGTCTGTCTACGTACCCGTCACTTGTAAATTTTAAAACGAGATTCAAGCACCTCTCAGCAGTTTATAAGTGAGAAAAGGGCGTATTATTTATAAAATTTTGTCATTGTCGTGCTTGATACAAATAATTCTTTCAAACCATTTAAAATTTACACTTTGGGTCAGAGACGAGAGATCATTGAAATAAGTCGAAGAGTAAACCGTGTGTCAATGTTTCCCTCTTAAAAGATAAGATAGACGAATAATGTTTGTACACTTTTATTTTCTCCATTATTTTTATATTAGCTCAGTTTATGGGGAATTTTAAAAGTCACATCGTCCTTAAGGGATTTTTTAATCGTCGAAATTTAACAAAAAATATTTTTATATGACTATAAGTCGTTAAATACAGTTTATATAAGAGGAAAATTTGAAAATTTCAGGTCAATTATTTAAAAATTAAAAAATTTCAAATGATTAAAATAATTTTCGCGTCAATTAGTTTTTGCGAGAAAGGATAATTTAGGTTATTATATTAGCGTGTATCTATTTCCGTGTGAGAGGATGGCAATCAGTGCGAATGCTTTTGGGTGTATTTTATGCTATTTTTAATGGTACAATGTATATGACATAATATAAAAATTGATATTCGTAAAAATGTTATTTTCGCTTCTTGTTATCATCGCGAATTTACGCCAAACTTGATAAAACGAACGCGAAAATTTCTCGATTTGCAATATAAAACGATGAAGCATTGAGTGTTTTTATCTGGAATTTTTTAAGTCTCAATTCAATCAATTTTATACATTATAAATTGTCTGAAAGCGAGCAAAATATTTTTACTGAAAAATAAACTGAAGAGATATCCGACGGTGGGTTCTTTTTTCGAAGAAAGAGGGGGAGAGTTTCCGTCTGTCCATCCGCCCAAAATTCTTGTCTGCGCTAATTCTCCAAAACTATGAAGCATTATTTTACGAAACTTGGTACAAAGCATCAACATTGATGGGAAAAGTACATATAGTTAACTCGAGTTCAACGGTTTTTCTCCTTTTCCTGAGAGTTATGGCCCTTTGAACAAACTGAATGCAAATCACAAAAAAAAAAAAATAATAATAATAATAAAATAAATAAAAAAAATAAACACATAAATAAATAAATAACCTGCTGTTGGAGTGAGTGAGTAAGTAATGGTGTTTAACGTCCCAGTCAAGAATATTTCACTTATGTCGAGACGTCGCCAGCTATAGGCGAAGGTGCAGAAATTTTGCCTGTGCGTTGCGCTGATGGCATTATACAGCAGGGTTCTTTAGCGTGCCAAGCCCACCGTGACACGGGACCTCGTTTATTTTAAGTTCCCATCCGAAAGAACCATGGCTTTCATTTCGTAATGCCGAGTGCTTGGCGAAAGAACAGTCACTACCCACTTTCAAGCCGGGGATCGAACCCACGACCTTCCACTTACGGAGCGAGCACTCTACCAACTGAGCTACCGCAGTGGTTAAAACCTGCTGTTGGGGGATCCTTATTTACTGAATTTGATTGTTGTAATTTACATTTATGTTCAAAGGGCCATTACTCCGAGGAAAATTAGCAAAACAACTCAGGTTAATGATATACGCATCCCTTATCAATGTTGATGCTTTGGACCAAGTTTGTGGTTTGAACATGAACCATTATGTTAAGGTTGAATTCATTTTGGTCTTTTTTAATTTATTCAGTGTGTGTGTGTGTGTGTGTGTGTGTGTGTGTGTGTGTGTGTGTGCTGTACATCTCTCTCTCTCTCTCTCCTTTCTCTCATATAAAACAGTTATACTAAAATACACAAAACAAAAAACAAGACACCCTTAAGAAAATCAAATTTACGTCTATTTTAAAACCGCATTAAATTTATAAGTATTTTCAAGGCGTCAAAAAGTCTCTAAATTGCCAATGCATTGAGTGAAAAACAAACAGTATTTATATTGACTGAGGACCAGAGCACTTGAACGTGTTTGGGGAAGTAGCCGTCGGCGAGGCGATAACTTGCTTAAAACCAATAAATCTATTAACCATACTGCTTGAAACTCCTTGTTTTTCAACATTTATTATTATCACCCATTATTTTGATAGTTTAAAGTTTAGCTATATTTTGCATCAATTTAGTTTTGTTTTTTAAATTGCTCTGGACCCTGTCTCTGTCGGAACTGCTATAAAAATGTATACATTAATTACAAAAGCCAGATTAAATGAGATAATCTGCTGAGAGGTCTTATTAACTGAAATTAGACGAGATTTGTTGTAATAACTGAGGCGTCGTCGATGGAACTGACTCCTCTTGTTTTAGAAAGCTAGGTTCAGTTTATGTGTTTGTAACTAAGTGTTGATACCGTTTTACCGAGATGATGCATTTTGTATTGCCATTTTTAAACAACTTTAACCATATTTAATTTTCAAATCAGCAAAATTACTATGTGATCCGCAAAACTACGAGTAGCAACTTTTGAAGCACATGTTTTGAATGTTTGATTGATTAAATGGGGTTCTACATCCCAGTCAAGGATTTTTAATTTGTATCGAGACGTCACCAGTTATAGGTGTAGTGGCAGAAATTTGGACCTTTGATTTGCGTTCAGGGCGATGTGCAGGGGCGGTTCCGTTTAACGTGCCCGTGACATGGGACATCGGTATTTAAGTTCTCTTCCGCAGGACCCGGTGACATTCATTTCTAAATGCTGAGTGCTTGTCAAAAGAACAATAACTACCTTTTTTCAAGTCTTGGTCAGATCTAGAGTGCTCATAGAAACGGGAAATATATATAGTAATGCCTTGTCCGTCCGTATGTCCATTTGTCCGACCTACTTCTCAGAGTTGTTTTCCTTTGAAATTTTAATCATGCTTTAGGTCAATGGCAAAATTTCAAACGGATGTATCTTGCTCCACCAAGCGGCGCTCTTGTTAAAATAGATTACATAAAATTGGCAACTTGATAACGACCATCGCGACCAAGAACACGGAACAATGCAAATAAATGATAAAACAGCCAAACGACAAGGCAAAAATAATAAATAAAACAATCAATCAATAATACAAAAAATAAATAAATAAATAAATAAATAAATAAATAAATAAATAAATAAATAAATAAATAGAATATATACAAATTGAAACTACTGATAACAAATACTATTGGAGTGAGCGTCCATCACCGGTAACCCATAAATACAATATACACCCATTTAAAATAGAAAAGATCGCTGCTGTTTCATTAAAAGAATCGCTTCCTAATTTCAGTTGCTACAGCATTAATTTTTGAGTTGCTAAATAAACAATTTGTTCAGTAAATGTTTAGCATGGTAAGGAAGATTTAGAAGAAAAAACACAAGAGATATGGAAAATTTAAATAGTGTGAACTGATGCCATTAACGAGGGGCATCTTAACAGTTTTTTTATTTATTTATTTATTTATTTATTTTATTTATTTATTTATTTATTTAATTTTTATTTTAACATTGCTAGGAGCGTATAATAGTATAATTATTCACTTTTTAATTTTAAAGGACAAGCATGACCTTTGACCTTGTCATTTTGTCCAGATGTTTCTTAATAATGGTTTTACTGCGTTTTTATCTGCCAGAGCTGTTCACCAAATTCTCCTCAAAACGAGAGATAATTTTCCGGTTATCGATTTTAAATTTTGAGCTCTGAATAGTCCTGACATGGGTGATAAATAATCCGGCATTTAATTCAATAAAGTTTATAAACATTATTTGAATTATAGACAAGGAAAGTATAAAAGTATTGAAACAGTGTCAGTAAAAATGACGCCGATCAGGACTTTATCTATGAGCATATAACTCCATGTTCGAAAATGACTGACAGTTTCATTTTGGAACACACGGGGTATAACCTTGCAATGTGTAAATAAACTAAATATAAATGAAATTAAATTTCGTTTAATTTTAACTTATTTAAAACTCCTACTATTAATCAGATTTGATTTAAATCAAATATATTAGTTGGTTTTCAATGTACAGAACATGCCTGTCTAAAGTTTAAAGAGTACCTGTAACGATTTTTTTTATTTCATATTGGTGTTAAATACCATTTTAATATCACAATATCGAAAACCGCATCAAAATTGATGACCAAATAAGAAAGTTATAGCGGTTTGAAGGCCTTGAATTTAGGCTTTTCTGGGTAGCTGTAAGTGAAACGATCCATATCGAAGCTGATCCGTGTGTGACGTCATTTAAGTAACCTTTGTAGTAACTAACATGGTGGACAGTACTAATAATGCTGATGTAGCGACGTATAATATATGATGAATGGACAAAAATTTAACGACTCTGACGTGCACCTGTATATGTTATATGATTCGTAATTATTTTCGGAAGAAATATAAAACCTTACAATTGATACAATTGAGCTAATGAAAAGGGAATCGACAGGCTCCGAACAGCGGCCAACATTCGTATCTCTTTTATTACCTCGCGACATACGGAGCTAGGAGGTGGGCGCTGTTTCGGAGCTTGGGGAATCGAAGCTCCGCTTCCGACTGGCCAAGATATGGTTGCTTAGTAACCAAAAACCTGCCGAGAGATAGATGGCAGCTGTCTTAAAATTGTTGCAATATAGCTTGTGAGAGGAGGGGGGGTTGTGCTGTCGATTCGACACTTATACTTGCTGGTTTAGTGTTAACTTTCAACAGGTCTGTACCGTATATTGAATGACTATCGGCAGTGTTGAATCATACAATTTGTGGGCCTGTCTTTGTTGTGGCGAAAACTCCATGCAGTAGCTAGATGGCTCTCGATGCAAATCTTTTTTGTGTGGCATAGGATGTCATATCGTAATTCTTTCATATTTCTTTTATGTGCTACTTTTGCATTTTTATGAATACGTTGAAAAATTAACAAAAAGAAGTAGCACATGACATTTCGTTAAGAAAATACGATATGGCAGGTCCTTAACCCATGCAATCGACGACTGTGGAACGACTGAATGGTTCTTTGTTCGGTATGTCCTAATTTAGGACATATTTAATTTTGCGTGCATTTACGCGTGTATTTAATTTTGCACTATAAGAAATTTAGACCTATCCGCTAGTTAAATTTCCGTTGGTTGGTTGAATGTTGCTTAACGTCGCATCAGCAATTTTTCAGCTATTCGCGACGAGAACTATTTAATTAATCTCTATGGATTAATCTATGAACAATTTCGTGTATGCATGTGAAGTGCGAGTGTGTTGTATGGTCTGCCATTGTACTAGTGCGCACTCAGGGCGACTTAACCGTGCTAGCTCACAGTCAGTACGCCGCAGACGTGCGTACCACTCCCCCAGTCCATTATACTGATACCAGGTGAATCAGTGAAGGCCAACGCCAAGGAAAATTCACTTTCCCACATGTGGCCCGAGCGGGACTCGAACTCACAGCGGTGACAGACCCTAGATTTGAAGACTGACGTCTTATCCATTACGCCACCGCGCCCTCTTAAATTTTCGTGTTTTTTAAATGTGCACTATTATACAATAGGCATAATATAATTTTCGCTTGATATTAATTTTCGCGCAAAACAAACGACCTCGAAATAAGCGAAAATTAATACACCGCGAAAATAAATACGTTAACAGTATTAGTATGCATTCGGCATTGTGACACACAAAATCGATATGTTGGATTAGAATAGAAATATAGCAGGAAAACTCTAAATATAAATTACCTCTTATATACTATTTCAGAAAATAACTTTATGTACAATGAAGCAAACAGCTTACAAATATACTGATGACTTGGGGATATTAAAAACCTTAGGCTTATTAAGGCCCTAAAAGTTATGGTCGTCACCACAATAAATAAATTAATGTTGATAAGCTAAGCATGATGTCTTTATAGTTCCATAGTAACCACTGCGGCAGCTCAGTTGGTAGAGTGCTCGCTCCGTAAGTGGGAGGTTGTGGGTTCGAACCCCGGCCGGGTCTGACCCAAGACTTGAAAGTGGGTAGTGACTGTTCTTTCGCCAAGCACTCGGCATTACGAAATGAAAGTCACGGTTCTTTCGGATGGGAACTTAAAATAACGAGGTCCCGTGTCACGGTGGGCTTGGCACGCTAAAGAACCCTGCTGTATAATGCCATAAGCGCAACGCACAGGCAAAATTTCTGCACTTTCGCCTATAGCTGGCGACGTTTCGATATAAGTGAAATATTCTTGACTGGGACGTTAAACACCATTACTCACTCACTCACTATATAGTTCCATGTTCCTTTCATTCTCAATTTTGATTTCACACGCTGCGGATGAAGCTTGTCGGGGGTGCTTACAGTTCTAGAAAACCCGAGCACCAAGCCTTACTTCCCTGGTTGATGTTAACGTGCCAGTGCTCAAAGTTTCCACTTTGAAAGAAAGAACCGTTACTTCTTATTTCTTATAAGTCCATGTCTGACCCGGCCGGGGTTCAAGTCGCGAACCACGACCTCTCACAAGCGAAAAAAAAACCACTCTATAAATTGAACTACCATGGTGGTGAAACAATGAGCAGTTGAGAAAATCCAACAGTAATTCATCTCTTATTTCAAGAAAATGTTTTTAATTGAAACAGCGGAAATAATAAGTCCAGAAGGTTTTTTGGCCATTGCAAATAAACACGATGATGAACATTTTTCAAAAAAGTAAATAAATTTGGGAGTTCGATTATGACACATAAAGTACGGAAAGTTAACAATTTGGACACCAGGTCACTATTAAAGTTTTTTCATCCCCCTTTCATCTTCACAGTTCGTGATGTATTCAGCCCGGGGGTGATATGAGGGGGACTTTGTTCCTGTCGTATATGGTGAGATGACATTTCGTTTGTGTCATTTAGCGAAAAAGACTAATTGCAACATAAATATATGTAAACTTCAGAGGTGTAAGGTATTAATCACTGAAATTTGTCACTGTTAACTACCAAATAACTAACCTAGTTTATTACTACAGAAATTCAAGAATATACTAACTACTTCAGTATATTTCCCCCCGATTATTATCAAACACAGGCATACCCGGTCCATGTCCAAATCACAAATCCCTAAAGCATAGTTTAAACTTCGAAAACTATCATATTAAGTTCAAAATGTGAACTTCTGCTAGGGAAGCGAGACCAAGTGCTCTGGAAGGTTTAGCTCCTCCTATCTACCTAGGAAAACCCGACGCGAAAAGTGCCAGATAATATGAAATTCCGTGGCGATTTTGAACAAAGTATGTAAGTAGATTAGTAATCATTAGTAAATTAATTCTGTTAGTATGTGAACAATCTTACTGTTGAAACACTCTGTGATACTAATATATTCGGATGAGACTCAAAACTGTTGCCCCGTATCTGAAGGCACCTCTGTAGAGTTTGAAAAAGAGTAGGTCACCTGTGGCCGCTACAGAGGACACTTACAACTAGAAGCAAATGAAACAGACTGAGCAAGAAGATAAGAATAATATTCTGAATTCCGAATTAAAACTATATATTAAAAGTCTTACTAAACCAGTTTTTAGTCCTTGGATCAAACTAGTTAAAATCCCAATATATTAAAGTTGTTTAAATGAGACAGATTGAAGGACCAAAATGTATTTAAAGAATTACCTTTATATTGTCAGAAAGATACCATTTTCTAAATTTGCTGCATGCTAGTTACAATCTGTCATGTGCTACTTTTGAATTTTTATGAAATAATACATTCAAAAGTAGCACATGACAAATCTAAAAAAATTCCAAAAATTAAGGTATACCCCACTCAAAAAGTATTTACTTAGCTTCATTTGTTTAAAATATAATTCGGTCTTTTGGATATCCTTTTTTCGACCTCTTCAAAAATTTTGGATTTACATTTTTGGCCCAAGCACTACTGATGAGGAACTGTATTCCAAAAACGACCGCCTATAGTGCTGTCATGTGCTACTTTTGAATTTTTATGAAACAATACATTCAAAAGTAGCACATGATACGTTTGAATGTATTATTTCATAAAAAATAAAAAAGCTGTTGAATTAACACTGGTATAATAATTATGTAATTTCACAAAATGCACTTTAGGCTGTACGTTGAATCAAGCAATGTTTAGTTGGTTTTTTTTAAGAAGCTGATAATTTTTATGAGCTATGTTTATCTGACAATAATGTCATGTGCTACTTTTGAATTTTTATAAAATAACGCATTCAAAAAGTAGCACATGGCAATTCTATTTATTGCCTTCAGAATTTCCAGGCGCTGTCACGGATATCATGCATGTATAAATTTAAAATTAATGTCATGAAATGGTATTTATGATAAATATAAACATGTAATAAAATACATAAATAAACAAATCAAAACATAATAAATAAATAAATAAATAAATATGAATAAATGAATATAGATGAATAAATAAATATAAATAAATAAATTTTTGTTAAAAACATAGATGTATAAATTTTATTTTTTTTTAAATAAACAAAAATTGAAATCATAATCAATTAGAAATCCACGCCAAATTTAAAAATTTAAAACATCATTTATTAAATTATTGTCATGTGCTATTTTTGAATTTTTATGAATTGTCATACATTTCATAAAAATTCAAAAGTAGCACATGACATTATTAAAATATTTCTGCGTATTATTTTACAATTTACGGAATTCTAAAAATGAACTAAATAAACCAGAAACACTCAACTAATTTATGTCGCGATAAAATTTCACTGAAAACATTTTTTGTAGACATTTTACTTATGCGTGTGTGGTGTAGTTTGTTCTTATAAAGGTTAATTTCTTGTGGTATATTTTTGTAATTTTTCAAAATATTAGCAATAAAGTGACAAGATAGAGTATATAAGAAATATCTGATGTCAGCGTAAAGCAGACGTTTATAGTATAGTGCCTCAAGTTTGACCTGGTCGTCTGACCTTTAATTTGAATATTCAAACAGACATACTCTTGGTGTAATCAAGGTGCTATATAAAGTTGATACATAAGGATAGATGATAATAATACTGGGTACCGGGTGTTTCGGGTAATGAAACATGTTGTCTTGCTTAAATCACACAATTTTTTGGTCCAATCTAATGTTCAAATTAAAGGTCAAACGACCAGGTCAAATTTGACGCACTACACTTTGGCAGCTTCATTTTATCACAGTTTTTGACACTTAAAAGATTGTCGGATATAAGCGTTTTGTCGCCATAATGTCTTGTTATTATTACCCATAAATCATTTTTATATTTCAATGATTTCTTGTAGTTAATGTATTTGTGACCAAACGCCACCTTAGATTTACGTTCACGACGTATGTCCATCTGAGCCACAGTTATCTCCCCTTTGCCCTTTTGTTTTCTAGGTATATTTGTTTTCGATAAATAAGAAATATACCAGATGGTATGATTACTATGCCAATAGAAGAAACAATTTGTAGCAATTTTCTACTAAGCAATAGCCATTGCAACTAAAATACAAAACAACACGTTGTAAATGAAATGGGAAGACATGCCATTTTAAAATGTCCCCAAACAAACCTAACTTGACTGGGTATATATAAACAATTACACATCTACTCTACTCAAGTGAAGTTTTAAAAAGATCTGTCAAACAGTTTTCGAGAAAAGAGACGGAAAATGTAGGAGGAACAACAGAAATAAAGCATATGTCCATACTTTGTTTGGGGGATACAACTAAAAGAAAGAAAGAAACAATACATTTCTGAACAGACAAAACACTTCAGGATCACTGGCTATAAAGCTCTACAATTTAGACAGGGGAGGTATGCGATCATAATGTCATTGGGTACCCAAGCATTTTTTAAATTACTTTTAGAGAAATTTCATTTACATGAAAAAAAATCACATAGAGAAATGATGTTCAAAATGACAAAACGACAAAGTACTGAAGTGGAATAATTCACATGTGCTTAATGCTTTTTGAGATGAAAATAAATCCCTTCAACACTCAACTCAGTATTTTACTCCTTTTCTTATATCGAGACGTCGCCAGCTATAAGCAAAGGCGAAGATATTTTGCCCATGCGTTGCGCTGATGGTATTATTTAGCAGAATTCTTTAGCGTGCAAAGCCCAGCGTGTCACGGGACCTTATTTATTTTAAGTTTCTATCTGAAAGAACCGAGACTTTCTTTTCGAATTCGTATAATGCCGAGTGCTCACTTTCAAGTCTTGGATTAGGAGTTTGTTTAATGCAATTTGTGCACAACGAGCATATGCTTACCCTTCCGAATTTCACGGCCTTAAAAACCGCGTGATAAACTTTTTCATTTTTTCAAAGTTTTTAGTTAAAATTGGTTTTGGGATTGTGATTTGAGTATTGACTGGTACGTTTGTATTTAATTATCTCATCTTATGAAATAAAAATTTAATGAATATTTATTTACCGGGGTCTCGCGTGATATTAAAACTACTGGACATTTTCTAGGATTTTTTAATCAGTTACACAAAGCTTTCTAAAATAAAGAACTGTATTCAGTTTCTTAATTAAGAATTTCCTTAATTTAAATCTAGCAATTTTGAAATCTGAATAATTTTGTTAGTTTTCAAAAGATTCACGAATTGAAGGTGTCATTTTGAAGATCGCCCTAAACTTATTACATCTAAGTTCTAATTGTGTATTGGGACTAAAGATTGTCAAAATTTCTCACAGTTAAGTTAAAGATGGTCTTAGTTAAGGAATAAGTGTGACTGGCTTCAGTTCAGTTTCACAATAGGTTTTCCTTAACCTAAATCTGGCGAAATTTCAAATTCTTATCATTTTTTTAAAATAATAATAGTATTTATTGTCATAAAGCAAAAACGAGCTTATAGGCCAACATATATACATAATAAATACGATAGCAACGATACGATACGATTGTTAATTTTCAAACTATTCGGAAATTTAAGGTGTCATTTTAAAGATAGCGTCTATATTAAAACATTTGCATTAGTTTTGACAAAAATATTTATCAGTAATTCCAAAAATATATTATCAAATTTGCTAAATTTAAGTTAAGGAAAATCTTAGCTAAGGAAGTATTGTGAAATCGGGGCCTGGGGTCCGATTTTTCCGTAATTTTGAAAATATTAATTATGAAAATACTATTACATGAATAAGATATCTTGGACATTGTCTAGGTATGCGTATTTTAATCAATTACCTGAAACTGTCAAATGTGTTGTTTATTAGGAGCATTACGTGTGGTTAATGACCAGTATTAGACCACTGATGTCCGAAAATGACCACGTCAGTGTGACATTTGACACAAAACGAGTTGATCAAATTACTATGCCTGACACTACTAAACCTTAAGTTGTTTAGTACCATTAATGTCACAGACACCTAATTAAAACAAATGAGGACATTTTATAGCCGTGTGGTCAGTTGGATTTAGTAGCGGTCACTTAGGACATCCGGACAAAATACTTATTACTGGTGACACTTTTCCTGGAAATTTTCACGTGTGGGGTATATCAAAACTCAATAAAAGTGGGTTGGTGTCTCTCCTTCCATGTGAGAAAAAGTCTGACACTTTTGCAGTTTTCGTGTGGACAACTCCCTTTTCTGGAAAGACGAAACACGAAGCACCTGCATGTTGATTGGAAAAAAATAGCCAAGAGAAAACATTGCATTGCTCAGACTTGCCATTAAATAAGATACAAATATAAATGTTCTGCTACCATAAGCAATACATCACAACATTTATATATGGATATATTTTTTTTTAACTTTTCAATGATTCTGTAAATGCATGTTTTTTCCCTTTTTTAAATTAAAATATATACTAGTATAGTAAAATAAATCTAGAATGTCACAGAATAAAAGAAAAGCTATCATAATATTTGGCCTATTGAGGATATTTTACTGTAGAAAATTATGAGACTTAAAAACCAATCATTAGGTCTCAGGGTTTATCATCAATGAAATTATAAATGCGAAATAAAGTGCTTTGAAAAATTAGGCATAACTTGACATCATTCAAGAACCTAAACTTGAAATTTACTAATGCCGAAGTTGATTTTCCCGAGAATCGTCATTTCAAGATCTTCGTGTATTTTTATATTCACGTTGCTAGACGATAAAAAATGCAACTGAATTATATCACATTACATATTATACCAGTTTTAATTTTACAGCACTAGACGGCCGTTTCGAATTACAATTCCTCATTAGTAGTGCTTGGACCAAAGTTATAAAAATAAAATTGTCCTAAGATGTTTAAAAGATACCCAAAGGACCAAAATATATCTTACCAAATTTAAAGTTTACAATTTTAGTTGTTTTTCCCGATTTGCCGTATTTGGACTTCTTTTAGAAATTGGTTTATATCTACAGAACAAATGTTTCGCAGAAATAAAACTTTAGAAGTATATACCGTAACCGCGATTATTTTCACGCGATAGATTTTTTTCGCGAATAAAAATTCACCCCTCATCAAAATTATGGAGGGTCATGTTTCTGAGCTTCCTTTCTTCAATAATGGACATAATCGCGAAAAATTTAACACTTATTCACAAAAATGCCAACAATACGATTTCGCGAAAATATATAAATTTACGATAATTTCCATTCGTGAAAATATGCCCCTCACAAAATGCCTACAAGAAAATTTCGCGAAAATAAGCACGTTTATGGTATTTATATCGTGCGTCTTAAACCAACAATAAATACAAACAGAAAAATCGCGAATAAAAACTCACTTCGTAAAAATGCCAACAATGCGATTTTACGAAAATTCATTTGTGAAAATAACCCCCTCTCGAAATGTCAACAATGCGATTTCACGAAAATTTCCACTCCCGAAAATAACCATCTCGCAAATTGCCAACAAAATAAGCACGTTTATAGTATTTCCGTTTTTCGTGCGTGTTAAGTCAACAATGAATACAAACAGAAAAATCGCTAAAAATAACTTACTTCGCAAAAATGCCAACGATGCGATTTTACGAAAATTCATTGGTGAAAATATGCCCCTCACGAAATGCCTACAAGAAAATTTCGCGAAAATAAGCACGTTTATAGTATTTATATCATGCGTGTTAAGACAACAATAAATACAAACACAGAAATCACCTTGTTTGTTGTTAGACATAGTTAGTAACAAAGTGTGGGAGGTGACACTTAGTGGTCATCTTAATGACAGGACAAAAACATCAGTACATATATTTATACCTATATCTAGTAAAACATGAGGTGGGGTGAAAGAGTTCCCACCAATTTATGTAAATACAGTGATTCATAGTGACAAAATCCGAGACATTTCACTCTAATTTGGCGTTTCTACACCTATTTCTGATTTTTTTCCTGTCGCCATGTCCCCCAATACAATTTTTTTGCAAATCTAGGACATTTTTTCCGAACAATGATTAATTATTATGTACCAAATAAAAAGCTCAAGTGTATATCTTTTTGGACTTTTAATTAATAGTATATGGTATTCTAGTTTTTTGCTTTTTGTCTTTATGTCAATTAAATTAATTGTATAGACTCACGGGACTATATTTTATTACAGAAAAATGTATTAATTTATCAATATTTCAGTTCGAGCACTTATCAAAAATAGAAGAATTAGTCAGAAATTAAACGCGCATTGTGTGTGGCATCAAATGTCAGAATGACAATGTAACATTTGGTGAAGCTGTATAAAACAAAGCCACAGGAGTATACGCACTAAAGGATGTCCACGGAAAATATAAAGAAATGACCCATAGGAAAATTTTATGGATGTCAAAATTCACATTAATAAAATATTGGTTAAAATTACTTTTTATCAATAGAATAAAGTATGTTCTAAAGTGTCATGTCAATAAAGATGTCTCTGGTAACGGAAAAGTATTACTATATGTACATGAAGATTGTGATTCAAAGCAAAAATGGCTATTTCCATATATTTGACTGCATATATACTGCGATTTCATAATGATGGCAGGCCTGCCCGTGAACAAAACCGACATTGTAATATAGGTATTTTATTTAGTTTTTACTGACTTAAAGATTATTCACGGGCATGCCTGCCATCATGGTAAAAAATTGAAAAACACTTACCATACCAGGAATATTCCTGTGGGTCGATCGCTCGTAAAAACCGTAGACATCCCTTATGTGGATGAATTCGCGTTTTTTTAAACTGGTCGAACTATTTTTGCTGTTGGCTGCAATTAAGTAAGTGCAATTTTAGACCACTGGTCTCTAATAATACTAATTCCACATTATTGGAAATTAATTCAGTGTCCACTCAAAGTGCAGTACAGACCTGTTCAAAGTTTAACATAAAAAAACAAATTACATATATATATAGTACCGTTTATAATCTCGGCCCACTATTAACTACAGTTCCATAGCTTTTTGGCACCTGTTATCTATTTATTCATAGTTGTTCGGTCACTAACTACCCATATCTCGGCCACTCGGTTGCCGGGGTTACACTATTTTTAGTTAGCTAAGTGTTAAATTTTCGACAGGTCTGTACTGTACTGTACCTAGAGGATTTCAAAATCAGCGATACCATGTGTATCGTCTTTTTGTCGTTTTATCTTTGACTTACGTCGTGTAATGTCGTGTTTTTGGTTGCGATATCTTTGCAAAGTACGTGATTGAAAATGTCGAAATACAAGTTAATCTTCTCTGGGAATTCAGATTAAACAATTAATATGTCGATTGATCGATTGATTGATAAAATAAAAACCAATGCAATATACTTTATTTAAACAATTACAGTCCAACCTGTCTTAAATGCCACCTCTATATAACAGTCACCTGCTTATAAAGGTCAGTAGAATTGTATCCCAATTGTTCTTTATTCGTTTTTTTTAACCTTTATATAAAGACCACCTGGTCATAAAGGGCACTTTAACTGGTTCCTTTGAGTGGCCTTTATAGACAGGTTTGACTGTAATATACATGTAGTTAGTTAATTAGGACCCCTCGTAACGTTCTTGGACCACATCATCGAAACATTTTCAGTATCCGGCGAGAGTATGGAGTTATTATTATAATAATTATTATTTATAATAATATTAACACTATGTATTTATGTTTTTCTTGCAGTTTATTATACAGAGATATTTAGAAAAAAATTAAAATAAATGTATAATTAATTATTTTTATTTCCGCTTACAATGCTGCTTCACTTAAGGCTATGAACGTCTAGTTGTTTGTTATGGCATGCACCAATGTGTATTGAAGATTCCATAGTGACTGACAAAATGAACACTTCCAATCAAACCGAAAACAGTAAGCTATTAAGTTTACATTGTAACTAGTTGTTCTAATCCCATACAACAGATAATAGTTCGAGAAAGTTTGCCAGTTGGCTTGTTGAAGATAGATTTTATTCCCTGGTATTCTGGTGGTATTTCCCACCATTCCAGCACTTTAAATAGATTTTTTAGTGTGGCGTTAAACGCCATATTGTGTTTGGTACGTTTAGTAATGCCCCCCCCCCCCCCCCACCCCCACAACGAAGTGAGGAGGCACATGTTGGTTTTGCTCTCCAGCTCTAATATTTGTTCGAAGCGTTTTCGGAAATCACTAGTCAGAAATTTTCGAAATTTAATAGGAGTCATAAAGTTTTGATGCCATAACTGTATTTTGCTATTAATTGATTGTTTTCGAAAATGGCTACAGGATTTATATTATTGAGGTTAATACACACACACAAAAGATTTTTTTTATTTGGCAGATATTAAAACCTGACAGAAAACGTCTACGAAAGCTTGTTCGTGCCACTTTGTAATCCGACCTTTTTCTCAAATCGTAGGTACGGTTTTTAAAAAAGCAGATTAAAAGTGGCACGAACAAGCTTTCGTTAACGTCGAAACTTGGCAGGAACATAATAAAAAACCTTTTCTGAAGATGTGTTGTTTAATCTGCATGGCGCTACAAATTTAGGCAATCCCAAAATAAACTTTTCAGTATATATGTCCCTGCACTCTCATAGAGTTCAATTAAGCTAACTATATTCAAAAACAAACATACTAATCCATGTCCAAATCACAATTCAGAAGCTAGGTTAGAAACATGAACTTTCACCAGGGAAGTGAGGCCGGGTGCTCCGGAAGGGTAGCGTATTGGATCTACAATGTAACATCGGAAGTATATATTATAACAATTCCAAGACAGATAATATATATATACAATAAAAACATTAAGATATAAGGTAACAAATTATTTCAAAAGTTATTCAAAACTGAATGCACCATAGATATTAAGTGCTAGTTTTAGAACAAATATACAAATTTTCAAAATAACACTTGGCCGTTTGGTTTTATTCGTCGTGCTCTTGGTTGTTTGTTTGTTGTGCGTTGGGTGTTTCAGGTATTTTTTCAGTTTTTCTACTATAAATAGAGAAGTGTGATAATGGTTGAAATAAAGCTTCAATATTATTGACCGATCATCTTCTGAATAAAATTGAAAAATACACACGCAAAGGTATACCGCGTACACTGTTTAACTGGTTCAGTTTAAACCACGGCCTACATGAAAACAAGACTTATTGTGACTAGCATACGCCTATTTTGAATTTAAATAATTCTTAAAAAAACTACAAATAATAAAATTGGAGTGCATTAATATTAATATAAATTAAAAAACTGCACATGCCACGTCAAAATAATATCTATTAATAAAAATAAATGGATTTGAAAGCATTATTTTAATAAAAATTTCAAAAGAACAGATACCTAGCCATTCCATCAAGGAAAAATAAATGCTTTTGAATGCATTATCTTAATAACAATTCAAAAAAAGAACCATCCAATCAAGGCAAAGATAATTGGTTCATTGTAAAAAGTCGATTGGAAATTATTAAAAATTCTAGATTTTATTACAGAAAGTAATAGTAAAAAATAGTAATAAATAATTAAAACAAAAAAGTATTAGGAATTCACGACAGACAAATTTCTAGTGATAAATCAGGGGTAATGTGACAGTTTATTTGTGATTTTAATGTTTTATCTGGTAATAAACGTTTAATTACTAGACCTACAGCATACAGTTAAAACATATATATCTATATCGACGATATGCGACATTGTAGGCCTGTCAAAAGTTTAACACTAAGCTAACAAATTAGTGCCGAATCAGCAGCTTATTTTGGCCCCTCGTTAGCTATATTTATACACCTTTTTGGTTGCTGCTTTTCATCTCTTGCTACATGTAGCTTTTAAACCACTAGCTATCCACATCTCGGTCAATAGGCATCCTTACTTCGACTCTTTTTTGTTGGGAGCTTGAGGTTAAACTTTCGACAGGTCTGTACCGTGGTTCACATAACACTCATGAAGAAGTCGGCGAAGATATGAAACATGCCATCATAAATAGACGCCAGTTGGGGTGGACCACAAGCGATAAAATAAAATCAAAATACTTTTAGTCAGTAATATGTGTGAATAAAACTATAAAAAAGGTCTAAGTAACTGTTAAGTTCTCCCTGACGCACACCCCTTGTCTGGAATACGCACTTAATGATTTAGCGAAATTCCAATGATTTTTTTAAATTAAAAAACCGTAAAATTCAATTTAATTTTGAACTACATGTAAATTTAGTTCATCTGAGATTCTGAAAAAAAGTTTGGTGTATTTGACACTTAAAGTTGCAATTGCCAAAATCTGTTTTTGACTTCGAGAAATATTGGCATTCGCATATGTAATTTTTTTTACATTTAACATACATGTATATACTAGAATTAAAATGCAATAGAAAATTGCCGTTAAATGCGCAAATTTTACGGTACAGAACTGTTAAAAGTTTTATAATAAGTTCACAAATTGATGTCGACTTGAGCCCTCGCTAGCTATAAATCTCAACAACTTTCCAGCAACTATCTTTATCTCATTTGTGTCATATACCCTTTTTTTTTAAAAAAAATAATCATAAAATACATTTCAAAATATGGTATATGACATTAGGATTCTTGAAAGCAAACATTTTGGTAGGAATCTAGAGCATTGGAGATATAAATTTAGAAGAATTTTAATTTCACTAAAAATTAACAAGGAAAAAATGAAAACACGTCTTACACGACATCCCAAATATAGATTGTTGTAAAAATGTATCCCACACAATAAAACATACATGTTAATATAAACATACAAACCTAAAATATCATGCAACCACCCTAAAGACTTGTGAGACATAATATATATGTATTTAAGACTTTATTTTTTTTCAGAGAAACACCACAGAACTGCAGTGTGTTCATTGGAACGTCTCTGGCTATAGATGAAGAGGTAGCAATTTTGACCTTAGCATTGCGCTCAAGGCAATGTGCAAGGAAGGTTCTTCAGCGCCAGGCTACGCCTACTGCAAAACTAGTATTTCAAGCTCTCTTCTGAAGGACCCCTTGACTTTTATTTTTGAATGCTTAGTGCTTGGCTAAAGAACACTACAAATTTTGAGATGTTGCTCAGACCCGGCCGAAGTTTGAACCTCCGACATACAAAGCGGCAAACACGGCTACCAGCTAAACAACCGTAGTGGTTAATATTACAGAAGATCAATTGATTAATCGACTGAATAGGGTTTTACAACCAGGCCAATACTATTTCACTTATATCGAGACACCAAATGGTGAAATGGCAGAAGTTTGTACCATTGTAGTGAGCTCAAGGCAATGGAGGCAGGGGTTTTAACGTGCCACAGTGAATCTATTAATCCCATTTTGTGCAATCAGGGCGATTGTATCTTGCTACACACCTGTACTTGTGTCTGACAGGAATTTGTGCCATTGCAGTATGCTCGAGGCAATGAAGGCAGTGGTTTTAACGTGCCACAGTGAATCTAACAATCCAATTTGTGCAATCAGGGAGATTGTATCTTGCTACACACCTTCCTTGTGTCTGACAGGAATTTGCGCCATTGCAGTAAGCTCGAGGCAATGAAGGCAGTGGTTTTAACGTGCCAAAGTGAATCTAACAATCCAATTTGTGCAATTAGGGAGATTGTAGCTTAATACACACCTGTACTTTGTGTTTATTTATAGGTAGCAGTTGTTATGTTAATTGATTGCTATACTTAATCACTGAGATACTTAAAATATCCGAAATTATGTGAAACAACATCATTCATTCATAGCTAATGAAAATTTACAAATAAAACGTGTCTAGGGGAAGACTGATCACTCGGACCACACATTTAGAAATGTTTGCTTTAGTTCTAAGTTAAACTGTCATTGCTTATTAATATAGTTTGTATATATAATGCAGATCTCCACAGAGAAGGCTCCAAACTTAAACAAGCCTCCGGCAGCGAAAACTTGTCGATCTTGTGATACGTAGACATGTATTAATCTAATTGATGAATACCGCAGCAAAAGATAATCAGGAGAAAATAGCATCCCTGGGATCTGATTGGCTAATAATGGTAATGGCATCAAGCAATAATTTCCTTTCGCAGAAATATGTTGATACATACAAGAAAAAAATTACTGGATACGTTGCCCAAGGCTTTCCGAATAGGCGCCAGATTGTAAATAAAACACCGCGTTATTGGATTATTACCACACAAAAAAGTGACAGTGTACCGAATAAAGACGTTAACTGTCATTTCTACTCACATATCCGAAAGTTGACGTGATTCCTACCATCTGATACCGGGTTACATAGTCATTTTGTATATAAAAGTGTTTTGTAAGACATGTAGTCTATGTTGAATGCTTTCACGTCCAAAAATTTCAGGTTTTGAGTGCAAGACACTTATATCTTGGGGGTCAAATAATCACCTTTAATTTAGACACGAACTAAATTTAATTCTGATATATGTAAATCTAAATTAAAAATAAATGGAAAAACTTACCAGAGATAGCAACAGAAAAAATAACTTGGATAAAAAATAAAAAAATAATTAAGTAATAAAAAGAAAGAAATCCAAGCCCTGAGTACAATAAATCTCCCCCTCCATGATATTAGCGACATTTAATATTAATTTTAGATTTTCGCTGATACAGTAATTTAACTATATTTTGTTATATCAAGAAGTCATGTTTTATAGGGAAAAAAATTTACAAAATTCTCAAGAATCCTATAATAGCCGTAAATCAAATAAAAACTTTTAACATTTTATATATTTTTTCAAAAAAGTCAAGATATTTATTATAAATCTTTTGTTAGAAAGAGAAAAAAAAATTTTTAGATCAAAGATTAAGGGTTTAAATTAACAAAAGGTAAATAAATGTATGATACAGATAGTATGAAGTTTACGACCGATTTACAGACTAATTTTATTGTGATTAAAAGCTTTCTAGGAATACAAAATTTCTTTTTAAATAAATCTGATTTGTCTATTTTGTGTTTTACAAACGAAAGTTTTACTTTTTTATCATTATTTTGTTTTTAATGGCAACATAGAAGTTGTGATTTAAATGAAACTGTCATGTGCTAATTTTGAATTTTATAAAAATATGCTGTTTTTTTTTAATTTACTGATGGATGATAGAAATGTGCAAATTGAATGCATTATTTTAATAGAAATTCAAAATCCGCACATGAAAAAGCTAAATCAAATACATGCATACCAGTCTATTTTTAAATCACAACCACAAAAGCAACGGTAAAATCTTTGAAAACTAGCGTTTTAAATTGAACACGTAAAATTCCAAAGGGAATTGAGACCGGGTGCTCCGAAAAGGTTAGCACCACCTGTTGGAAAATATCTTAAATCAATTTGGTTGATATAATGTTATAATTTTCTTTAAATTGTATACGTTTTAAACATGTTATAAACACAGTTTTGAAATTTTATTTAATAAAGCATGACAATGTTTAATGCATGCCATGGCAAAACAAACTAAAACCATAATAAAAAATGATTCAGACAAAAATAATCATCGATTTTGACCACAAATTATACAATTTTCCATTAAGAATAAAACGACAAAACCCGCCAATCTATAAAGCATACATGTTTGTGGTTGATTTTGCAAAGAAAAATATGTTTTACTAGGAATATTTTTAAAAACATTTATGCAATCCGCAAACTATAGTCAAAAATGTTGTAATATGATAGGTGTAGTCCATCTGTGGCCACTACAGTGGACACTTACAATTCTAAGCGATTGAAACAGACTTAGCAAAATAAACCATTATAATTTTTTTTAATTCTCTAAATGGAATATTGAAACATTTATTATATGACAGTACTATAGATTTTCCGAAAAAGGCTATTATTTCAAGAATATGTTTTGTTTTCAATTGTTACATTTACATGTAGCACGAAGAGTTGAATAATATTTTTCTAATATCGTTTGAACGAACAAGTAATTTAAATATAAATTTTGCATATATTAAAGTTTCCAATAATTTTATTTATTTTATTTATTTTTCTTAATGTTTTAAAAGCGTCCTTATATCGTACTTAAAGACTATAACTACAATTTAAATATTGCTTTTTGAGTTCCGTTCTATTGGCATTAGGATATCGATGTTCTCAATTGGGAATCAAAATAAATAATAAATAAATAAATAAATAAATGAATAAATAAATAAATAAATAAATATAAATAAATAAATAAATAAATAAATAAATAAATAATAAAATTGGTTTTTAAATTATTTCGGGATTCAATTATAATTTGAAATTTGCTTTTTTGAGCTACTCAAGTTCCATTGGTATTTGGCTGCTCTAATTTGGGTATCAAATAAATAAATAAATAAATAAATAAACAAATAAATAAATAAATAAATAAATAAATAAATAAATAAATAAATAAATACATTTTGTTTTTAAATTATTTCGGGATTCAATTGTAAATTGAAATTTGCTTTTTGAGCTACTTTTCCATTTGCATTTGGCTGCTGTAATTTGGGTACCAAATAAATAAATAAATAAATAAATAAATAAATAAATAAATAAATAAATAAATAAATAAATAAATAAATAAATAAATAAATAAATAAATAATAAAATTGGTTTTTAAATTATTTCGGGATTCAATTATAATTTGAAATTTGCTTTTTTGAGCTACTCAAGTTCCATTGGTATTTGGCTGCTCTAATTTGGGTATCAAATAAATAAATAAATAAATAAATAAACAAATAAATAAATAAATAAATAAATAAATAAATAAATAAATAAATACATTTTGTTTTTAAATTATTTCGGGATTCAATTGTAAATTGAAATTTGCTTTTTGAGCTACTTTTCCATTTGCATTTGGCTGCTGTAATTTGGGTACCAAATAAATAAATAAATAAATAAATAAATAAATAAATAAATAAATAAATAAATAAATAAATAAATAAATAAATAAATAAATAGTTAAATAAATAAGTAAATAAATAAATTTGGCTTTTAAATTATTTCGGGATTCAATTTATAATTTGAAATTTGCTTTTTTGAGCTACTTTCCATTGGTATTTGGCTGCTCTAATTTGGGTATCAAATAAATAAATAAATAAATAAATGGATAAATAAATAAATGAATAAAAAAATAAAAAATAAATTTTGTTTTTAAATTATTTCAGGATTCAATTGTAAATTGAAATTTGCTTTTTGAGCTACTTTTCCATTTGCATTTGGCTGCTGTAATTTGGGTACCAAATAAATAAATAAATAAATAAATAATAAATAAATAAATAAATAAATAAATAAATAAATAAATAATAAATAAATAAATAAATAAATAAATAAATAAATAAATAAATTTGTCTTTTTGTTTTTAAAATTTATGGTGATTATTAAACAGTAATTACTTTAAATAGTAAAAAATGACCATGTATGGCAATTTTAAGGCTCCACTGAATAATAGAGGACTCCTCAGTCTTGGAAAATTTTACAATTAAAAAAAAACTTCATAATTTTCCTTTTTTCTTTGTGAAGAAAAAATGTAATCTATTGAGTACATCCTTTGTAAAAGAGACCTTAATGAACATATTTCCGCCATAATCATGCGACAACAATAAATTATGACCACCAAAATTACACTAAGTTACAACATATTTGTGATGAAGTAGCATTACGTTTTTATTGCCCTTTGTAAGAACAGAAACACGTCTAGGCCACCAAGTTAAAACCTTTTTATCCGACCTTCTTAACTGGCCAATTTTTTTTTTTAATTTGAAGTATTTATTTATAACACAAATTTATTATTATTACGAAACGAACTAAGCGACTCTGCTTTTCATTTTTGTTGTCTGTCACGGTCAGGTTGTACATTGGTTCGTTTTTTGCTTGTATTCGTGTCTCCAGCGTCCTTTTGGCTACCAAAACCACAATTAATGTCTAAAAATTACGTCTGTGTTTTTAATAAACAACTAAAATAACGACGTAATAAATTTTAAAAAGGGGGAAGTGAAGTTTGTGATTTGGTATTTTATCATATTTTAAGAATTAATAAACATTGTTTTATAAAGATATATTTGTCTAATAATGATCACTTTCTTGGTTTCATTTTTTGGACTGTCCCCCATGTCGTCTGCTAATTTTTAAGATGCCGTCTGCTAATTTTGAAGCTTTTAACGAGAAACATATAATAAAATATCTCATTGATTTGTAAAATGAATCACCACGTTTCTTAAATGAATCATAAAAAAAAAACAATTCTATATTATTTTCTTATAGACAAATTTAATCATTGTTTCATCGTTCAATAAATTCCTTATTTTTACCATGTGGTTGAATTTTTGGTTCGCGTCAGATTTTTTATTTTCAAAAATGTGACAAGGCGGCAAGATGGTGTTTCTAAGAAATCATTGAAACATTAAAGAATAAATAATAATGTAATTATTTATATAAATCCCATATTTGTAATTATGCATTATTTGTTATATATATGTGTGTTTATATATTCTCAATTTGTAAAATTGCAATATGAGAAATAAAGAAACTTGAAACTTGAACTTAAAACTTTCGGAATTAAGTTTTCTATAATAATATTAGTTATTGGCTTAAAGCAATAACGAGCCTGTCACCCAACATATTATATACACTTAAAGTTGATATAGCTACAGAATACAGTATTAGAATATAATGCTGTTTCTTGGAAATCATTGAAAAATAAAAGTAAGTGGTTCTTCAAACGAGTGTAGCTGACCGTGGTGTCCATGTCGTGGCACAAAAAATATCGACCAAATATTTTATCATTACCTGATTGTTTGATTGGAGATGTTAATCCTAAAAAGCTTATTTATGAAGAATGAATTGGCTAGGAGATCACAGCGCAAGGTATATTGCAAGAATGCAACACAACTGCTTTCAGATATAAATGGAGTTTGTAATTTGTATATGAAAAGATTCATTTTGCAATAGCAAAAGCCAACAAGATCAAGATAAAACAAACAAATAAAACAAACAAATAAAAATAAAAAAACAAGACAATAAAAACTCGTTATAAAACTTCCGACTTTGAACAGACACTAAATATAATAAAAAAAATATAACAAAATTTCATCGAATGGTGTGGGTATAGTACGACATTCGCTACGTTTTTATCCATAATGTCTTGAACATAGATTCAATGATTTAAATATCAATTTAACATGAAAAAATAAAACTAAGTAAGTAAGTAAGTACAAACAAACAAATAACCAAGTTTGTTGCACGCTGAGATATTCTCGAAAACAGTGTAATGTTTTGTATTCGAGAATTTCATTTGCAATACAAGAGTTGTAATTAAGCTGTGGCAAAATTATTAATTTGCTTGCAAAACGGATCAACACAGATTTGTAGCAATAATTGTATTTTTCAAAGAGTTTATTTGACGAAAATACCCCTTTTGATTGTATTTTATGATTAAATTAAAAAATGGTATATGACAGCACTACTGATGACCAATTTAACAATTCTTAATACGGGTGTTATTAGTTTAAAGTGGTCATCAACATGGTACCTAAAAACCTTAGACATTAACTTGCAAATTAACCAGATTTAAGTTGAAGAAATACTTAGTTAATGAATGATTGTGAAACTAGGACCAGTTTAGAAAAGCTGTTTAAGAAATTAGAAAACAACTTGCAAATGGTTTTAATAAGGACAAACAGCGGCAGCAAAATAAATATATGAGCCCAGATTTTGCATTTTATAACCAAGAAAGTTGGTAGTTTAAACGATTTTCATAGGTACTCAGATACACGCAATGCCAAATGTGTATTAGTATCTAACATCCCGGTCGTTATTGGTAGAACAATGCACCATATGTTTTGAACAAAATTAGGTAAGCTAATGGGGGAAATGGAAATAAAATATTTTAGAGTGATTGAAAAGTGAAATTAATTTATCAATGCGTTGTAAATAATAATGTATATGTCTCCAGAAGTCCGGGACATTGGAGAATAAGTGACACCTAGGGTTATAGCTTAGCACTGAGTAAACTTAAGAAATTCCATTACGGCAAAAACTAACCGCCCGGAGGAACAACTACGGACTGACGCGTTTATGTTTGTACGACACTTTCCAGCAATAATGTCGTACATTTGGACTAATTTACGACAACTCCAATATTGTTCAGCCATAATGACAAGATCGTTGGTTGTAGCCATGATGAAACTACAAATGTCGCCTGACAGCACAACATGTACGCCCGACAAGTATTACTGACTTGCATTCCTTTTCTGACCTTCATGATGTAACGCGTATAAAAACTATCGAATCTGTAAAAAACCGTCTATCAGCATTGAAGACAAGAAACAATTATATAGCGCGTTTTTCGAGCATGGCAGACAAGAAAAATTAACATAGCGCGTTTTTGCTCGCTTTAGTTGCACTTACAGATTCCAATGCCTGGTCTCAAGCTTAGTTTTTGTGATTAGTTCTTGTGTCTTGTTTTCTTATTTCATTTTAGCTAGGGGCGTTTAAAATCTTGTGACGAAGACTGCCATGTTGTACCATACTGAAGATTTCATCATGATCGACTAGATGAACACCTCTAATCAAACTGGAAATGATAAAAGCTTTGAACAATATTTTGTGGCAAGTGTCATGAAAAGATTTGTAGCTCGCACTTATAAAATGTTAAAATGAAAAAAATAACTGAGCAAATAAACTTTTACTAGTAAATATTCCGGATTTTCGATAAGATTGAGGAAAGTGTCTAACTATACCAGAATTTCGCATTTATTCTGGTAAAATACCCTTCTAGTGATTTACTTAGCTTTTAGACGTAATTTATATAAATCTAGTTTAATTTGTCGTTCTGTTTATAAATGATTTCGTCGTGCTTCTTTTTTGAATTTCTATGAAATAAAGTATTCAATACTTTATTTAATAAAATCGATAAATATTTAGTGCATGAACATTTTATTAAAGCAACGAATCCAACACTTGCAAAGAGCCAGTGTTTGTGTAGCATGTTCCTGGCTGACTCATGATTGTCAAGAGCAATCAAGAGCTTCTTCCACATACATGCATTACTAAATGCCATCTTAAATGGCTTAATAGATATTTTCTTTGTTTTTGGTAAATAAGTCACATTAAGCAAAAGAATCAGACTGTTTTTTATTTTTAGTTTTGTTTTAGTTTTTGCTGAAGAGCAAAAGAACGTTAGAGCACGGTTGTGTGCAGCGATTTTCTAACTTGTTTGCAGTAGCAATCCGAGTATTGTACACAACACTACTGGATCACATGCGTCTGCATATACATGTGATATCATTATTTGGCTGTTCCATCGACTAGACCTGCAAGTCGTATAAAACAATTTTTAAAAAATTTCATTCAGAATTGAGAAAAAACCAACTAAGACAAGATATTAAAGAAATGCTAGCGCGCGTTTTTTGTGTTTTCTTTTAATATAGCACTATAAACGTTATCGCTACACATACAGCTTAATAGGTAATTATAATAAAAAAAGCCTAGATAGACATGCAATAATCACGAGTCAACAATTTATTTGTATATAGCTTGTTTTCGTTGTATAAAATTCAGGCACATGTTTATAAATAAATATAATTGTTACATTGTTCATGCAAGACGTCAAGAAATGCCACAATGTGTTGTTATCATATTTGGCTTGTAACTCTTTGGATCTTGAACAACTAAATCTATCTTTCTCAAACATGTCCAACCACAAGCAAATTGACAAATTTTCTCACACTAGAATCTGCCCAGAGCAGGATTCGAACCTTGTCAGTGGATGAGAAGCGCCGCACTGCTTGACTAAGTACTACAACTACTACTATACTACATGTACTTTTACTACTTCTACTACAACTTCCACCACCCTAATGTCATATACACATTTCAATAAAATATCATATTCATATTTTAATACATTTTTAATAACTATAACGGAAAGATTGACCGATGAGGGTGTACTTACACACCATTAAGAAGGAATAAAGACATCTGACGCCGTATAATCGTCAAACTATCGAAAAATGAGTACTTTTGATAGATCCAGGGAGAGTCCAATCAACCACAGATCGTTCTTATAACCACACAATCGTGTAAACAACCATGACTTTCATATTTAATTAACTCGGATATGATAACATGATTAGCATGATATACATTATGTAGATGAAGATGTTGATGCCTCAATGTCTATGTCTTTGCTGTAGGTCGATCAACATACCGTAAAAACTACCCAACCAACCATGGAATACAAGAAGCGGAAGTAGTGATTGACATCTCCACGTGCCCCGAGATACTCGGAACGCCTCGGAGGTATATAGTAATCGGATTGATATTCACAATTAGGCGACACCAACAACACCCCGGTCGTTATCTTTAGGGCTTTTTCACACCACTTTTACTCCCTGAATATTTTTATGTATTGGTGGGCGATATTTCTAGGTAAGGAATGTGTCCTAGATATTCATCATTATTTACAACGATCACTTTCCATATGAAAACAAAAACATGTTATGTTCCTGTTCAAATCTGTTATCTCAATTGAAAAAAATAATTTCTTTAATTTTCTTGGATAATAAGTGCTCTGACCCTTTTGTCTATAAATTTATTAAAAATACTGTATGCATTAAGTTTTGCTTATTTCGCTGTTGACATTTTTTCAGCGAAAATTAAAACATCGCAAAAAGTATTTTTGTCAGCCTATATTTGCACCAAACCGCCTAAATTATTCACTGCGAAATGACCAGAGTTCTTAATGAAGCGAAAGTTTACATATACAGACACAGGAATGTACAAGTGCAAATCGCTATTTAGCACATTCTTATTTAAGCAATTTACTAGTATGAATTATAAACATATTAGCTCAATACATGCTGTAAAAGAATTGTGAGACAATTTGTTCATACCATAAACCAAACCAAAGAACCTGTGTTTTATTCTGCATTAACCATCTTCAGACTTTTCTAATTTTAATGTTATGAGTTGTCTAGTTGCTTCTACATCAGATGCTTTCATGAATTTTAAAGATTTGACATCGAAGGGCTATATAATGGGAGGACGCAACTGTTGATAAACTTATCCGCTATCAGTAATCTTTATCTTAGGCACTCGCATTAGTAACCCGCAATCTTTATTTTATGTAATCAATGTATGATGTAATAAAAAGCAGCATGGCCAGGTAGCCAGTCTTATATTGTATTTTGTTGTACACTGGACCTGTTAGTCTACATGGTGGCAGCGGTGGAGATAGATAGGAGATACCGAAAATCAGTTATATAGCAAAACGGGTAGCCGCGATGTGCTGCCGTTTCTGCACATATTCCTTAGCTTAACTTAGTGTTAAACTTTCAACAGGCCTATACTGTACATAGCAGAGAAGCAACTAAGAGATAGATAGGGACTGTCGAACATCAGTTATAGCAAAACGAGTGGCTGCGATGTGCTGCCGTTTCGGCACATATTCCTTAGCTTAACTTAGTGTTAAACTTTCAACAGGCCTGTACTGTAGCGGAGAAGCTACCGAGAGATAGATACGGACTGTCGAACATCAGTTATAACAAAACGAGTGGCTGCGATGTGCTGCCGTTTCTGCACATATTCCTTAGCTTAATTTAGTGTTAAACTTTCAACAGGCCTGTACGGTACATAGCGGAGAAGCTACCGAGAAATAGATAGCAACTGCCGAAAATCAGTTATAGAAAACGAGTGGCCGCGATGTGCTGCCGTTTCGACACATATTCCCCAGCTTAACTTAGTGTTAAAGTTTCAACAGGCCTGTTCTGTACATAGCAGAGAAGCTACCAAGAGATAGATAGGGACTGTCGAACATCAGTTATAGAAAAACGAGTGGCCGAAATGAGCTGCTCTTGTTCATTAGCTTAATGTTAAACTTTCGACAGGCCTGTACTGTACATATATAGCAGAGAAGCTACAGTAGAACTTCGATAACTCGAACTTCGATATCTCGAATACCACGGATAACTCGAAGTAATAATTTTGTCCCGACCGGTTTTCTATATAAACAATATAAATACAACTTCGATAACTCCAACTCCTGTAACTCGAATACCCCCGATAACTCGAAGTAATGTTAAGGTGCAAAATTAAAAATTATAGGAAAAACAACCTTCTAAAACTCGAAATATTTTTAACAATGGGTGACCAATAGAGTTCAGTTCATATAGTTTATTTACGTGTCACATGTTATAAAACATAATATACATATTAAAATATTACATAAAATAATAACATCCAGCCTTAAAAGACTTATGAGACACGAGTTAGAAGTTATTTACATATAACATAGTAAAACAAAAATTATAAATTAAGTATATTGGTTATAAGTTAATAAAACGCTTTCGTCTATTATACATATCACATAAAGTTTTGGCTAAAAGTGTTTGAACATCACCAGTACACATTATAATTAAAAACTTTTCATCGTCGTTTAAAAAACTAAAAAAAGGATTTAACTGTTGCATAAAAGTAAAAATATCATGTCTTATATCAGAATAAAAGTCACACTCCATTAAAAAATGTTGTTCTGATTCGACTTTGTTACTATCACAGAATTTACATAGTCTATCACATAAAGCTATTTTTGGCCTGGCGTATCGTCCAAGTTCAATAGCAAGGGGCAGACAACCACAACTAAAATTTGCGAGAATTTTTCGCCTGTCTCTATATTTAACATTTTTAACATATTTATTTGTATTTAGTACTGTTTTAAAAGTTCTATATGTTCGTAGCTTATTACCATTATCATTACCATTATCATTAAAAAGTTCTTTATACCATAAAATATTATCAACTTCATATAATTTTTCTTTTACAATATTAACCTTTTGTTTAATAGATAAAAAATTAAAATTATTATCACATACATTTAGTGAATTAAAAATTCTAAAAACCCTGTTACTCCAAGAGTTTGCTTTGTTATGACAACCAATAAAAACCTTTTTAACAATACGATTATCATCTATATGATGTAACTTAAAAAACATTCTAAAAACTTCAATTTTTTGTTTAGTGTGTACAGAATACCAGCCCATATCACCTCGGGTAGCAATATTCGAAGCATTTCTAGTGACTCCCAGAAAACATCTACATGCGCGATTCTGAATCACTTCAAGCTCTTTATTTTCATTTACTTCTATATAGAAGCACCATATAGTAACACTGGTTGCACTAAAGTTTCGTAAAGTTTAGTAAAAACATCGTAATCCATACCACCAAAAGAAATAAACTTTTTAAAAAAAAAAATAAAATAGAACATTTCAGTGAGAACACGGTAATTAATCGACAATTAGCTATAATACTTCCGTAGAATCCGATTAATGATTGGAGAAGTTGTACAGATCAAAGATTTTGCTACTGTATTAATTAGTATCAATTAAAGGATTAGTACTCTGTGCCGTAATGGGCGATGAAGTGTAACCGTGTACCCTCTCAGTAGAAGCCGAGTTTTGTGCCGCTGGCGACAACAACAAATTTTCAGGTGATTTAAGCTAGGTTTTAATGACTGACACGTGGTAGGCACACTAGTTTTATAATTTCTATAAAATGTCGTCTTGTTTTGTATATTATAACATACAATGTACATGGATATGTTTATCTGATTCAGTTCTTTGAATGCATTAAAGTCATGTATTGGTAATACACATTTTGTGTATTTTATGTATGGGTTTGTTGTCGCCACCAGTCCTTTTAAAAACATAATTAATAATTTGATTTTAATTCATTTATTATTTTATGTAATACCGGTACATATTACAACTGTGTATCAGTAAACAGTTTTACACCATCTAACATTTCTCCCAAAGAAATGAAAGTTACATTGTGGCGTCATTCTTCAACTTCGAAAACTCGAACACCCCGATAACTCGAAGTCATCATCAAAGTCCCGTGCACTTCGAGTTATCGAAGTTCTACTGTACCTAGAGATAGATAGCAGCTACCGAAAATCAGTTATAGCAAAACGAGTGGCCGAGATGAGCTGCTCTTGTTCATTAGCCTATTGTTAAACTTTCGACAGGCCTGTACTGTAGCGGAGAAGCTACCAAGAGAGAGAAAGCAGCTACCGAAAATCAGATAGAGCTAACAAAGTGCCAAGACAAGCTATCGATTCGCCACTTATTTGTTAACTTTGAAGTTAAACTTTCGGCAGGTTTATACTGTAGATAAAAAGCTGCAGCTACAATACAGACCTGTCGAAAGTTTCACACTGAGCTAACGAATTAGTGCCGAATCGGCGGGTTATCTCAACCTTAAATCTCGACAACATTCCGGCATCTGCTGTCTATCTTTTGGCAGCATCTTTGGTCACTTGCTTTCCAAATTTCGGCCACTCGGCAGCCAGGCTTCGACTCCTTTTTATAAGCTCAGCGTTTAACTTTCGACAGGTCTGTACTGTATAGAAAAGTTGTCGAGATATAGCAAACAAAGAGATGAGGTAAGCTGTCGTATCGACACTAGTTTCCTAGCTTAGTGTTTAACTTTCGACATGACTGTGCTCCATTTTCCTGCCCCTGTGTCCGTATTCTCTATGCTTCAGTTTTACGTAATGAATTTTGACAAAGTGATTAGTACTTACATCTCATACAGATATTTATGGATGACTATATATCTATAATATTGTACAGACATGTGTCGATGGAGCCGAGGCAACTGTTAATGTCATAATGAACTCCAGTCTCTTGAATCCATGTTACATATATAACAAGATCGGCATTAATATAAAACAGAATCTTACAAAAAAATCAGGCAATTTAAGAAAATCAGACACCAATAATTATACAGGTCCAAGTCAAAATCACAATCTCTAGAGCAAAGTTAAGCACTGAGAAATTGGAAATAAGTAAAACTGGCATTAAAGGAAGTGGGGCCGGTTGCTCCGGAAGGATAAGCACTTCTTGACTAGTTAGGTTCACCGTCACGTGTGAAATTAAAAGTGCGTATGAAAGGAATATGGAAGTATTTGACGTTAAATATATCCAGGATAATTTTGGATACAGATACATCATGCTAATAGAATAAATAGTTGTGACGCCCATCAAACGTTTTGTGATCATTGTAAAAAATAATGCAATTTCTTACCAATTCAATTGCACATACAAATCGTATATTAATTGACAACAACATACATAAAAACGAATAATAAGACAACTAGAAACACGTTTATAGAATTTGCATCTAAAGGAAAATGAAAGAGAAAGTCAATTATATATTATATCAGTTTTAATTTTACTGCACTAGACGTCCGTTTCGAAAACAATTCTTCATCATTAGTGCCTGGACCAAAATTGTGAAACCAAATTTTATTTAAGATGCGGAAAAGATATTTAAAAAACTAAAATATATTTTACTTATTTAGATAAGGAAATACGTTGCTTGAGGGAGTATACATACGTTTTTAAAAGGATTTCAAAATTTGACAAGCAGCAAATTTCTGACAATAATAAAGGGTTATTGACTATTGAGTTTGTGATATCGTCGGGGAAACACCCATCAGCAGAGATACCGGCACAATGGTTTAAATTTCATATTATCCCAGTTTTAATTTTACAGGACTATACGGCCGTTTCGGAATAAAATTTGTCAATTGTGTTTGAACAAAAATTGTGAAATCAAATTTTGTTCAAGTGTTGCAAAGATACCTAAAGGACCACAATATATTTTAATAAATTTATATTTAGTGAAAAAACAAATAGTAACCCCGATGACTTCGGTCAGACAAAAAAGTGTGAAGGTTCAAGAAATCAAGCATATTTTACAACCAGTGGGCCATAAACTTGCATATTAAAAATAAAATAAAAATAAGGCCTATGTAACCAAACATTGGACGAACAGATAAACAATAAATACATAAATTTTCCTTTTCTATGCAGCAATATACGTGCTTCTACTACTTATGGTGTATTTGTTTTATAGTTAATGTTAAGGCATTATTTGCAGTACTTGCGCTTTATTCAACGAAGCAAGCTTACAAAAAAATCCAATGCTACTTTCACTTCCAAGTATGGCGGGTGTAGCTAACTAGACAGAAAGTACTTACCTTTTTAAGCTCCTGACCTCACTTCCCTAGTGGAAGGTCACATATTTAATTTAGTTTTCAAAGTTTTTACTTTTCTTGGATGTTGTGATTTGGACATGGGTTGGTATGTTTGTTTTTGATTTGATTATGAAAAGATTATGAAATTTCTGAAAAAGTATACACAGTTACAATGTACTCAAAAATACATGTTTTACATAATTGTGGAATCAGTGTCTTCATTCACTGGGAAAACTTCCGCAATTTTCTGACGCAATTTTCTCGAACCACCATAAAAACAAGTATGGTTCTAACTTGACGCGTCGCATGTAATGGTTTTTTTCGCTGTACCGAAATGATACCCATAAAGTCTCTCCTGAACAAATACTAGTATTCCCATTGCATATAGAATCATAGAAGTTCACGTTTTACGTAAAACGACGTTATTTCGGAAATATTCGATGTAAACTTTTTAAGATACATCGGTGGTACATAGGCAAACTTTATCGTATTTGTAATGCTTAATGAATTATTTTTTGATGCCGGATTATATATGTACAACATGTCAAACTGCGCGTTTAAGGTATTGGAACAATGTGATATTTCTGTGGCAAAAATTACCCTTGGTATATTTGATTTTTAATAGTTCCATGTCCCTTTATACACAATTTCGATTACAAACGTGGCTGGTGTTGCTAGCAAATCAAGAAGTTGTACGTACCTTTCCAGAGCACCCGATCTCACTATCATGGCGGAAGATCACTTATTTAATTAATTTGCCAGTTGCAATGTATTTACTTTGGTTTGAATTGAATTGGACATGGATTGCTGGTTTTATTTATCATATGTTTTACTTCAGGTCAACAGCAGCATAAATGTGTCTGTCTAGTCATATGTCTAACGCGGTTCCTGGATTACACAACAATCACCGTATTTTGACACAAGACAAAGGCGACGTTACTTCGGCGGTCTATTTTTAAAACCAGGAAAAATCCATTTTAAAAGCAAGTAATTTACTCAAATTACTTCCACAGTAATTACCTAGTTTGTTGTTTTAAACACAAGGAATATTTCCGGTTCTGGTACATTAATTTTTATAAAAATGACGGACCTCCAAACCAATGCATAAAACAACAGTTAGAATAATAACCATTTCAAATGGGCATTGACATTGTTGGGTAAGTCTAGGCTTTTATAAGTTGAATTGAGGAGTGGTGTTTAACGTCCCAGTCAAAAATATTTCACTTATTTAGAGACGTCGCCAGCTATAGGCGAAGGTCCAGAAATTTTGCCTGTGCGTTGCGCTGATGGCATACAGCAGGGTTCTTTAACGTGCCAAGCCCACCGTAACACGGTACCTCGTTTATTTTAAGTTCTCATCCGAAAGAACCGCGACTTTCATTTTGTAATGCCGAGTGCTTGGCGAAAGAACAGTCACTACCCACTTTCAAGCCTTGGATCAGACCCGGCCGGGGATCGAACCCACGACCTCACACATACGGAGCGTTGTTTATAAGCATTATGTCTTCGTATCAAAACGTATCATTTTTATTTCATCTTTCATTTTTAATTTTGATTTTTCACCTGGTGGATGTAGCTTGCTAGACATAAGGTACAAACACTTCCGGAGCATCAGGTCTTACTTTCTTGATTGGAATTCGCGCGTTTAACTTAATTTACCTGTTTTAAATTCTTTGATTTTGCTTTTGGGATTATAGTTTTAACAGGGATAGATATGTTTGTGTTTTATACAAATTTGAAAAGTAGCTTTGGATATTTAATGGTCTAAATTTGGTGCTAGTTAAAATATGAAAATCCATAGAAACTAAGGTATGCTCCCTAAATTTGGTTTTATATATTTTGGTCCTTAAAACAAATTTTGTTTTTCCAGGCACTACTGATGACATATCGTACATGTATAACGAAACGGCCGTCTAGTGCTGTAGAATCAACAATGGTATTATATGTAATTATACAATGTTTATTCAACAGACCTACTATATATATTTAACAGCACCTGTATATCATACATATGTTGTAAGGGAACTCTATCTAACAATATGTTCTTAATTTATTTCCTTAAAGTTTACATAAAATTCCATGTAAAAAATTCTATGAGCAACAGTTTCTGACAAGATGGCGTGAAAGCTTACAAAGAAAGTATGAAAATGCTCACGATGGATATAGTAATTGTCAGATTTCATTATTTTCACGGGTGTAAAAGCCGGAGATAGATGCATTATTTTGATCTTAGGTATTCATTTATCATTTTAATACACGTGTCATGGATAAGTAATGAAAAGTGTATCATAGTTGAACTGCACTCAGTAACACTCTTACTGTTATTTATTATGTCAGTGTCAACTAGATTTCTTCCAGAAGCCGCATTGTTTATCAACATATGTTGCAAAATCTAAGTGGAAAAGACGGAAAGTGACTGTTTCTATTTATTTTGAAATTGCCAATATTTGTAGAAAGTCTAACGGTTAAAACGCTAATTTGAAAGTCGAAAGTCGAAAAATGACTTTTTACTGTTTATTTTGAAATTGATAATTTGTTTAGAACGTCTTAATGGAAAAGACACAAAATGTGATCTTTTTTTTTTTGTTTATTTTGGAATTGACAACATTTGTAGAAAGTCTTAGAGTCAAAGATCGTAAGTGCAAAATACGAAAATTATTTTTTTTCTGTTTAGTTTTTAATTGGAAATGTGTTTAGTAAGTCTGAGTGGAAAATACTAAAAATGACTTTTGGATTGAAAATGTTTGTAATTGAAAAGTGACTTCATTTCGTTTCTTTCGGAATGACAATTTGGAAAAGAAAAGAAATGACCTTTTCTTGTTTTTGGAATAGACAATATTTTCAAAAAAATCTAAGTGGAATTTTGGAATCGACAATATTATGCAATTATATATTTTTTGTAGAAAATATAATTATATAATTGAACAGAGAATAAACAGCATTTGAGATTTATAATTATAAATAGAAATTCGGCAAAATAAAAAAGACGGAAAATGGCTGTTTGTTTATTTTGAACTGGCAATATATATTTGTAGAATTTTATGAGTAGAAAATCAAGAAGAAAAATAAACGCTAAATAGAAAAAACTGGAAGTTGGATTTTTTTTAGAATAGACAATATTTGTAGAAGTTTAAATATTTGTGGAATATCTTAGCAGAAAAGTTGCTAAGTGGAAGAGACGGAATATGATTTTTCCAGTAAATTTATAATTGATTATATTTGTAGGTTAAATACAGTTTATGTGAAATCCTAAGTGAGAAATACTGAATTTTTTAGTTTAATTTGGCACAATTTTAGAGATTTCTTTCTATTTTAAAAATTCGAAGTGAAAGAAAGGAGATTATATTTTCAGTTTATTTTGGAATTGTCAATATTTGTAGATTTTTATATACATTTAATTTATTTTTAGCACATAAAGGTTGAAAAATAAATTAAATTGCGTTGGGTTTATTTTGAATTAGAAGTAATAGTAGAATATACATTATATACAATCTAAATAGAAAAGATATACATTTTTTTAAACAGACAAAAAGTGGCCATATTTGATATATTTGACGTCTCATAGTTCCATGTTCCTTTCACACAATTTTGATTACACACGTGACGGGTGTAGCTAGCTAAACAGGAGGTGCTTACCCTTCCGGAGCACCGAGCCTCACTTCCCTGGTGGAGGTTCGCGTGTCTAGCCTAACTTGTCAGTTCCAAATTTTTTACTTTCCTTCTGGATTGTGATTCGGAAATGGATAAGTATGTTTGTTTTTGATTATTTACCATAACTCTGAATAGAATGGCAAATAGTGTCAATCACTAAAGCTATATTTTACCTAGCCTGATAAGATGAAACAAAATAATTTTATGCGTGTAATATAAAGATACAATTGTGGCTTCATTTCTTTATGAAAAACTTATTTATACAGAAATGTAAAATTACATATTATATCGGATTTTATTTTACAGCACTAAATGGCCGTTTCAGAAAATGATTCCTTATCATTAGTGTTTGGACAAAAATAATGAAACCCAGTTTTTTTTCAAGATGTTGAAAAAAGCCAAAGGACCAAACATTGTTTGAGCAAATTTAGCTATGATAATACTTTGCATGTGGGAGAATAAAATTTCTTCATCATTAATGCCTGGACCAAAATTGCAAAATCAATTTTTGTTTAAGATGTTGAAAAGGACTTAGACATATTTTACCAAATTTAAAAAAAGGAAATACTTTGCATATGGAAGTATACCTTAGTTTTTGCGGAATTTCAGATTTTAAATAGTAGTAAATTTAGACCATAGTATATTTCTGACAATAATACACAATAATTGCCTTCTGAGTGCGTAATATCCTCGGGGAAAAAAAGAAAGAATAGAATTTGTATTTTATTTTTTTAAGATTTAAAACAAAAATACTGTTGTAATTTTTTTCTAATGACGTCACAGCTGTTGACGTTGACAACAATTTGTAGGTTAGTATAATCCTAAGAATTTTATCTATAAGTATATAGATGAAAATTTCAGCCAATCAGAATACTTGATTTTTTCAAAATTTTATTATTTCTTGAATATTTTAAGCTAGGCATATTAGTGATCACAATTGCGAGGATGTACCATAAACTTAAAAAGTAGGTATATTGTTGCATAGGAGAGGAAAAGTAACATTACAAAATTGAAATAGCCTTGTTTCCTAAATAGCTTCAAATCTAGCCTTACATGGATTCCATAATGACTCCAAATATGAAACAAAACTTGAAGTATTTATTTTAAGATAACTTTATAAATGTATCGACTAAATTGGATGAATGTTTGATTATTGATCCAACTGAGTCGACCCGTACATAAACACTATTATATTATATATGCAACTTGACAGAGATTGTCATAATTGCAACCTGTTTCAAGAACTCGTTTACATATGCGTGTTTCGCAGATTTTCACACATTAGTGGTTTAACATATTTTAAAAATGAATGTTTTGTACATACCAACTGAAGACTCAACTAGGCAAATGTAGCTGTTATAATATAAAAAACAAAAAACTGAGAAAATCCGAAGTTGCCCTCTGTGTGTTTCACATATTTATTTTCACACAAAACTGGTTAAAATATATGCAAATATAAATCAAAGCGTAAGATTTAGAACATATAACATAATGATTGAAACAATGACACTTATAGGTGTGATTTTTGTTACAATCCTAATAAAATACTGACAGTTTAGAGATATAGATTAATAAGAAATACCTGACGCTTGTCATTTACACAACAAATTCGTCGTCGGAGGTCTCTTGTTTCTCTTTACATAAACAACTGACTCACACAAGCAACATATTTTCTCAAATTTTGTATTCATCTCAGTTTTGTTATAAAAGTTAGGAAACATGTTTAGACATTTCATAGAAAATTTTGCATACAAAATTTTTGAATCGTGTTGTAAAACATAAGTATTTAGCCAGAAATAGAAATTAAAGAGAACTAGATTATTAAGAAAAAAAACTTTTTTACAGGTTTTTAGTAAAAACAAAATTATTTAAGCCGTCTCAGTAAAATTGAGTTTCACTTTTTTAATTATTAGCTCCAAAAACGTCCTGAATTTGAATGGCTTACTGTCTCAAAAAACATTTTGACTGTTAATTATTGCCTATTAAGCAGTTTTGAAATTGGATATTTTAGTTCAAGCACACTTGCAGTTAAGGACCCTGAGGGGAGACACTTTAAATATGCAGGAACGCATACATTGTGTCAAGAAAAATCAATTGTCGTGCATAATTGCCAACTAATTTTATTAAATTTGGGAAAGATCACCTTACTTTGTAAGAAGACACAATTGAATTTTTTTGTTATTTTACTTCTATAAAGATGAAATTATATTTTCTTTTTATTAGAAAAATAAGGAATATGACATTTTACACACTGCGAAGATAATGTTTTGCATGCTAAAGGTCCTTTTTTGTCAAGTTATTTTAATTAAATCATCTTTTGAACAACGAATCAGCGCATTCAATACTTTACAACAGTAACAAGTTAAATCATAAATGTTTATTAATAGTCGATATATTTAAATAATGAACATAAGCTCTATAGAGCTACTGTTTCACTACGTAATGTATATTCATAAAATTTACATTTACAATTATACATAAGCAAAATATATTAGACTATCCTTTTGTATTGTCAGAAATATACCACTGTCTCATTTTTCTGCTAGTTAGAATATAAACTTCCTTAAAAACGAAAATATACTCCCTCATGGAATTTATTTTAATGAATTTGTTTAAATACGTTTTTTGTCCTTTGGAATTTTTTTTCAACTTCTTGAAAGTAAAAAACAATTTGTTACACAGTTTTGATTTTGACACTATTGATGTTTTGGTTTCACTATTTTGGTCCAAGTACTACTGATAAAGATTTGTGTGTCCAAAACGACCGTCTAATGATATAACATTCACAGCGGTGTAGTATGTAATTTAAACCACTGGGTTGGTATACTAAGCATCCATGAGAGTATCATAAAGTCAGTAGGCAATAGTTTTATATTTTCAAAAACATACTACGAGTATTGTCTAAATTTCATGGTAGATAACACATGAAAATCCTTAAAAATAAGATATACTCCCTCATGCAAAGTATTTCCTTAGCTAAAATTGGTTAAATATATTTTGGTCCTTTAGATAAATTTTTGACGTCTTTAAAATGAAAAAAAAAAATGATTTGACAATTTTGGTCCAAGCATTTCTTAGGAATTATATTCCAAAAAAGCCGTTTAGTGTTGTAAAATTAACTGTTGTAGAATATGTATTTATGAAAATGCTGTCTTTGGAGTAAAAAAAAAAGAAGAATAAAAATAGAAATGAAGCCAAAAGTCGATAAGGATGAATTATATTCAGTATTAATTATTTTAATTATCTAAATGCTTATTTATGGTATATCCTGACATGAATTATTTATTATTTTCAGGCAATATGATTTCAATCAAAGCCAAACATACCAATTCATGTTCACTTTGAAATCACAATAACAAAGCAAAGTAAAAACTTGTTTGAAATCTGGCAAGTTAGGTAAAAACTTGAACCTCTAACAGAGAAATGAGGCCGATCAATTAAATGTTTATCGGTTTTGGTTTCTTTTTTTTTTTCACAAAATGATTACGCCATAGATTTTTACGGATTTGCTTTGAATTTTAAAATCTCCACACGATCATTTATAGAATAGCTAATTACCGGTATAATGCAGGTGTAGATATTAAAATGTCAAAGAACAAGTTTTACAATAAAAGTTAAAATTCCTGTTTTATTGCTTATCAGAAAGTGTGAACTTGTGTTCAAAAATAATATAATGTTACAAGTGTTGAAAACCACATTGTCTTAGCTGAACGGTGTGTATGCTAAGTAACTTGTACGTTACAGTAGAGAGAGGAAAGAGTATACAGGGATGATACTCATTGAGACCGTTATTTTTATTTGGACGAGCAATAGGTATAATGTTATCCAGTGATGTGGTTCAAATAAATAACAAATAAATTCATTAATTAAAAATCAGTTAATTGTGTATTATTGTCAGAAATATACTATTGTCTATAATTGCTGTTAGATAAAATAATAAATTCCTCAAAAACTAAGGTATCCTAACTCATGCAAAGTATTTTCTTAGCTAAGTTTGGTATGGTAGAATATATTTGGTCCTTTGGAGTATCTTTTCAACATTTTGAACAAAATTTTTTACCATTTTGATCCAAGCACTACTGATTAGGAATTGTATTCCAAAAAGGTAGTGTAGTGCTGTAAAACGGTAAAACTGGTGTAATATGTAATTTAATAACAATATACACAGTTATATACATGTATATATACAGTTTGCAACAATATGTTTGCCATTCATTATTGGTACCGGTCAATGTCCAAATCATGACCTCACAGCAAAGAAAAAAGTTCGAAAACTGACAAATTAAGTTAAACACGTAAACTTCTAGTGAAGCCAGCCGATTCGGATCGGGAAGAACAAAAACAATAAAACAATCTATTACGATTAAACAGTATAACAAGTGTTCATAATTCAGTTCTTTTTTCAAGTTAGAAATTTTCTATCCACATGAAATAGAAATTTTAAAAAGTTGTGGATGAGCTTATCCTTCTGTAGCATGTGAGCCAACTTTCCTAACAGAAGTTCACATTGTAGACTTTATTCGCCAGTTTTGTTTTCATTTATAGATTTTGATTCGAACATGCTTTTATAAACAATGTTTGCTTTTAAATACTAGTAGGCTTCGTTTTGAATGTATGGTCGGATGAAAAAAATGTTTCGAACAAAATTCTTTTATATACTACCTTTCTATTCCTTTACATACATTATTAGAGCTCTCAGTATTTATTAATGCCAAATATTAGTTTCGCAGAATAAATCTAAAAATGTCATTTTCTAGGAGTCATTTATCTTTGTTGAAATATAAAGAAAGTATGAAATACATATCAGAACAGTTTTAATTTTACAACACCAGGCGGTGGTTTCGGAATACCATTTCTCATCAACAGTGTTTGGACCGAAATTGTGAAACCAAGTTTTTCCCCCAAGATGTTGAAAAGATATCTAAAAGACCACTAAAATATATTTCACAAAATTTAGCCAAGGAAATGTTTAATTTAGTTTTTGAGGAATTTCAAACTTATATAGCAGAAAATTGAGACAATATTACACTGTATATTTCTGACAATAATACAAAATTATCACTTATTGAGTCTGTGATATCCTCGGAAAAACATCCACCAGCAAAGATACCTTACCGGCTTAGTGGTTTAAATTACATGTCATACCAGTTTTAATTTTAAAGCACTAGACGGCCGTTTCGGATACAATACAATTCCTCGTCAGTGCTTGTTATTGCTTGTTCTAAGACGTGGATACAATAACAGGTACTAATATAACTAATATAACTAGTATTTTATGAATTTAATGTTTGTAAAATTGTTGTGCTAGAAAACAATCCATGCACCTGCACTTGTTTTAAAATGATCACCGATGTAAAAGCACATATCAATATTATATTAATAGATTTATATTTTTCAAAAATTTCCATTTTACAGTAGGGTAAAAAACCATCATCAAGACGACTGAAATGATTTGTGTTATATACATTTTATAGAGTGTAAATACTAAAACTCATATACCAATGATCTTCAACATTATGTGTAGTTTGTGAGTTTAACTGAAAATTCGTTCTGTTGTCATTCTAAAAAATGACATTTTATGATCCGCTGTGCCATTATTTGGTTGTTTGTTTTGTTTTGATTACCTTGCTTATGCATCCAAATAAATATTTTTGATCTACAAAATTCTTAGTTTAGTATTTAAAAAGAAAACAAATGTTTTTGTTCGATTTACAAAACACAAGGGGCAGTAAATATAAAAAACAATCATACCTTTCCATGACAAAATCTAAGTCCCCCACAAAACAACCAGTGAAACTTTTGAAACTGGCAAATGAAGTTTAATCATTGAGTTTCCCTAAAGGAAGTCATTCTATGTACTCCGAATGGATTAGCACCTTCTGTTTTTAACCCCCAAACCCCTCCAAAAATAAATAAAAACTTTGGATGCTGGCAAATAAAGCTTAATAAGTGAGTTTACCTAAGGGTAGTCAGGCCAGGTATTCCGAAGGGGTAAGCATCTCTTGTTTAAGCTATCTTCACACACCATGTGTGAACTTAAAAAGAGAAAAAAAGGAACATGTAACTCGTGGGTGTTAGATATACCGTAAACGTATTTATTTTCGCGGTTTACTAATTTTCGCGGTCGTCAGTTTTCCGCGAAAATTATATTATGCTTATTGTGTTATAATACTTATTTAACAAACGCAAAAATATAACTACGTGGATCATTCCAAATTTTCAAAAGCGCGAAAAAACATACACGCAAAATTTAATACGTTTATAGTAACCGGTATACTATTTAAAACATGATGGAGAAATATCAAATAGTAGAAAATGTTCCTTTCACTCAATTTTGATTACAAACATGACGGGTGTAGCTAGTTAATCTGGAGGTGTTTACCTTTCCGGAACTCCCGGTCTCACTTCCCTGGTGGAAGTTCACGTGTTTAAACTTATTTCTCAGTTTGAAAGTTTTAACTTTATTTCTGGATTTTGATTCGGACATGGATTAGTATGTTAGATTTTCATTTCTTATCCTGGGATATTTTTGCAGCAATACAGCTATAGATAAGGATAATATTTAAGTCATAATTTGACATTTATATCATATCTATTTACATTTGATGTCATTTAATAGGCCATTTATTACGAAGTGGTTCAAACTGTCCGTTTAACATTTTGTCTAATACAGCAATATTAGTGTTACTAAAGCCAACCTTCTTTGACCGGATTTCTGTATGATTACTGCTTCATCCAGACCTTTCCGTGATAGACAGATGTATATAAAATCTATCATTAGGTTTATCCACTCAATTTATCTTTTTAAAATATATACTAACTTGTCAGGCAGAAAATTATCTGCAATGTCAAAGAAAAAAGCCGAGTCAGAATTAAATCAAAAAGATATATATGAAAGATATTATTATAAATTTGCTAGATGTTCAGAAAAATCAGATTTTGTTTATAGTAATGTTTAATTCAACGTCTTTTTCACGTCTTTGTGAGCCTGTCACACGAAATTTGTCATGGCATACAAAAGACTAATAAAATTGACAAATTTGATTCTTTCCAGGAAATTAGAAATGGCCTGATGCTAACGTTTATCCTGATAGATGACTCGCCGACAACAATATACATCTACTGAGGTAATATGTTCCCGATATCAAGCGAGTAATTGGTGCTTAATATAGCAATCTATCGATGGATGTAAGGTTTATCCCATTTTACATCAGAAACAGAAGGTCTTCTTTAAGTCTTTTGATTCAGGAAGATATAGAACATATTAACCTAGAACAAATTATGTCTTCAGAATATACATGGTATTTTCGTCAAATGCCAAAGCTTTGGGGGCAAAGTACTGCGATATACGATTTTATTATTGAAGAAGTCATCAAGACCCTCACAAAGTTTGATGGGCGTCATCACAAAAGTGTTGATAAGTACTAAGTCTCTGTATCCAAAATTACATATGAATATATTTCACGTCCCTTGGTAACATGTTCATTTTATTCTAAATTTTGATTTACATGTTGCGGGTGTAGCAAGCTATTCAGGAGGTGCTTACCCTTCCGGGGCACCCGGCCTCATTTCCCTGGTGGAAGTTCACGTGTCTAACCTGACTTGTCAGTTCCAGTTTTTACATTGCTTTTGGATTGTGATTCGGGCATGAAATAGTATGTTTGTTTTTGGTTACATGTTTATATAATTCTAAATTTTGATTTATAGGTTGCGGCTGTAGCAAGCTATTCAGGAGGTGCTTACCCTTCTGGGGCAGCCGGCCTCACTTACTCGGTGGAAGTTCACATGGACACGGTATAACTAAATTTGACAGTTTTACTTTGCTGTTGGGATTGTGATTTGGACATGGACTGAGTTGTCTGTTCTTGGTGATTATTAAATAATCTTGCAATACTTAGTGTACAATCAACATAGAATATTTTGTAATATGTTTTTATCTTTTCTTGTTCACTTGTTTTTTTATATATATCATCGTTTTATTGGTTACATTGGGTGTTGCCAAATTGATAAATTTCATCTGTGGGCTATGTCATTTTAGCATATACTAGTACGCAATTGGGAATTTTTTCACTTGTCCCAAATTCCGATTTCGTATGATCAGAATTTTTTATGGTTTTTATATCTTGCTTGTGGTTTGTTTTTGTAGCCCTGTTGCGGCCTTGTGGTCGTTTATGTTGACTCTATGCCTTGTTTCGGTGGCGCTGATGCTTGTTTTGTTGGGGCTGTTGTTTGTTTTTAGGAGCCTTGTTGCTTGTTTTGGTGGTCCTTAGGCTTGTGCCAGTGGCCCTGCCGCTTGTTTTAGTGGGTCTGTTGTTTGTTTTGGTTGGCCCTGTTGTTTGTTTGGTTGTCCTATGGCTTGTTTTGTTCGCCTGATTGATTGTGTTGGTGGACCTGTTGCTTGTTTTGGTGTGCCTGTTGTTTGTTTTTGGTGGCCCTGTTGCTTGTTTTGGGGATTCTATGGTTTGTTTTGGTGTGCCTGTTGTTTGTTTTTGGTGGCCCTGTTGCTTGCTTGTTTTGGAGATCCTATGGCTTGTTTTGGTGGCCCTATTGCTTGTTTTGGTGGACCTGTTGCTTGTTTTGGTGGGCCAGTTGTTTGTTTTTGGTTGGCCCTGTTGCTTGTTTTGGTTGCCCTATGGCTTTGTGTGTTCGCCTGGTTCATTTTTGGTTGATCTATTGCTTCTTTGGGTTCATAGAGTATATCTTCATAATTCATTTTTCCATACTTTATTACGAAATTTAATATAAATAAAAAAGTGCCCTGTTAAATCTTGTAAAATAACCAAAATTGGCAGCTGCCTTAGGGGTGGTGTAACGATCGTATTGAATTGAATATTTATATAAAAATTAAGATAAATACAGCAATATCGTCAGTTTAGAATTTTATTAAGTCTAATATTTAATAACTTATTTGTCTTCAAGCTTCAGTTTAATTGCTTAAAATTGCGATTTAATGAATAACTAACCAAATATGAGGTTACATATATAAAATTCTGAGATACCATAAGCATCGATTATTAGTACAAAATGATTTACAAGCCTACAGCAAAATCGCATTTGATCTTTCCACAATAATTGGATTAATACAATTACGTTCGTAATGATGAAATATACCAAAACATTGTTATTGGCACCTTAGTCGTCTTTGATTGATGGGTAAACTAACGTCAAATCGATTTCTTCACTAGTTGACACACTGGAACTAATTATCGTTTACAACATGTGTTTACACAGCTTCTATTTACTCATGATATGTCAACCAAAGCAAATATCACTTCTCTTCAAACGGCACCATCGAGTAGGCTTGGTGAGACATTAACAAATTAGGAATCCGTATTAGATGTATTTTCGTGTCTCTTCTTGCACTTTTAGGTCTACATTCACGGGTTAAGTGCCCTTAAGGTCATTTTTTTGTTTTATTTTCATACTTTGTACACCTACGACGCTCTGATTAGAAATTGTAATTACCTGGCGTAATTACCTGTATAAGGTGATTGCATCTGCAAAAGTGGTCACGTGACTACCTGTAATTTCGTTTGATGCATCGTCTTAGGGATTCAGCGTTTTTTATTTATTTATTTTTTCCCCTTTTTTTTAACGTCGTTAAAAATAACTGAATCTCAATAATCTAATCATTTGAACGTGTCAACATAGGATGGTTGTTTTGCAGTTACAAGCGTGTTCTGAATGATCAAAATGAAATGAACACGAACAAGTGTCAGAATTTGGTGAAATAACATTTCCTTTTCAGAAATTGAGTTTGCATACCAATATAACTTCATTTAGTCATGACGGGATTTTGGCCGAATGATTTTCAATTTCTTCAAACGCAACGCAACAAATCTGAAAGGTCTTGAGTTTTCTTGCACAAACATGGTCTTAGACTACGAATGTTAAAACAATTAAAGAATGGTCCTGCCAAATGATAAAGTCGGACCATAAACAAACTGATTGTTGGAAATTATTCCCAACCACCATAAATGCACTTCTTCAAAGTATTCAAGCATTTGGAACTGTCTGGCATCAGTTTAGTTAAGCCAACATATTAAAAATATAATTACTAGCCAATTCGTATACCATACTGCTTTACTCGCAAACCCGGGGACGTCATCTCGCTTGTATTTGTGCTTGTATTGTGAATATTTGAAGCTTTTATAGTACCGACAAAACAAAATTGGTATGCTTTTTGTATGAATTATTAGAACTCTACGCTTCTGATATCAATATATCAAATATTTTAAAAGCTTAATATTTAATTCAATGTATGCTCATTAAATTGTTAAAAACCCTCGAAGGTTTTAATTTGACATTGCATCATTTTGAAAGAAGTATTATGACAAGTCTTGCTACAAGCACAGGGAACTGTACAAGCGTACTATAGGTAGGGATGGCTCTCAATATTTTGTGTATGAGCCAAGTTCCCTTGTTATTGTGGAATAATAGAATCTTAAAAATATTCATCCGAGTTTGATATATCTCTGTTTTACCGGCGTTACTGGTGTAGGATTTTTTTCTCACATATTTGCAACATAAAACATGATTTGTAAACAAAAATTGCATCAAATGTTCAGTTTTCATGTCACCAACCATGCTTGCTGAAAATGACGTAATCAATTTTTGTTGACGTTCTCACGTAAAATGATTATGACGTCATCAATTAAGAGTGTGTAAGTGATTGTGAAGTTGAAAATATTGTTGATTGACTTCGGAACTTTTCTCATGTTATTAAGTCATCTAAACGATAAATCCAGAGCAGGTATAACTACGAGGGAAATTCAGCGTGTAGCCTGTCTCAACCCTAGGGTGAGACAAGGAAATCCCACATAGGTAAAAAACGCGGGATTTCCATGCCACAGGTGTCAGAAAACAGTGTAATGGTCAAAATTGTGAAAATAAAAATTACAACGAACGTTACAAAAAATCTAAAACAGGTGTACATTAGTTGTTTTTGTTTCTAAATAATTTGTTTTTACATGGATATATTTTTATTTTTATTTATTTTACCCTTTTCATTCTATACTTCTTTCTTCGCTCAGTCTGTTTCAATCGCTTTTTAGTTGTAAGCGTCATCTCTAGCGTCCACATTGGCCTACTCTTTTTCGAACTCTTCAAAGGTGTTTATATCATGCACCGACACAAATGACCTCGGATTTAGTCTCATTCAAATGCCTGTAATAGTATTAAGCTTTTTACAGCTCTAGTATTAACGTGATATAAAACTCATCTCAGAAAATTTCAAGTCCCCAGAGAGGTTCGAACCCACAACCCTTAACTTTGAAAGCCAGTGACAGTACCACCCGGCCATGCCCGTCAATAGTCCTTGTGAAAATCAACTTGGTGTTTGTGAAAAAAACCTATAAGATTTCATCTAATTATGAAAATGGCCTAGCGAAAGCCTTGGGTCGTTGATAATTACAGTCTGGTCTTGAGTCTTATGATGGTGACGACGGATACGCGCCCGAAGAGACCTGAAAATCCAATACTCCGTGTCAAGGCAGGCGTAGCACGTTAAAGAACCTTCCCTACACATTGCTCTGGGTGCACTGCAAACGTCAAAATTTTCTGTCACTATACTGAGTGATGTCTCGATATAAGTGAAGTATTCTTTACTGGAACGCAAACCCTTTTTTTCATTAATCAATCAATATAAAGGTCTAGTCTTCAGTGTTATGATGGTGACGTCGGATACTCGTCTTTTTAAGTACCCGATAAAGTCGGTCTGTACTAAATGATTTACACACGCTTTTAAAATACTAAATCAAAGTATAAACTAGTAGTTTATAGTAATCAATTTCCATTTAACATGATAAGGTTAGTGTGTTTACATAACTTTAGATGAACTTGTATATGGCAAACTCTTTTCATCTTGACATGATGGACAATATTTGTATGGACAGTTGTTATGATCTGATGCTGGACATGAAGGGGGCAGACGACAGACAGACTTCCGCCTGGCACCCGTCACTAAATAAATTTACCTTAGTCTTACATCCAGATGCCTGTCAATGCTTTATTTGTTAAACAATTAATAATACCATTTACAATTGTATTCAAGGTGTGATAATTTACCTGATATTTGTATTTCATTCATAATATCGTAAAAGTCAGGCGCCTTTAAACGCTTTATCAGAGAATGCAAACTTATCAACGTTTCACACATTTGACGGATAAATTAAATGGATCAGCGAAATATTTACTTAAAAGAAAATTAGTTAAGTGTAATATTTTGTACGCGTAATTATACTCTCATTTGGAGTGATAGGGTAAATAGAGTTTCACAAAATCAACGAAACCTAGTAACAGATTACTACGCGGATCTGAAGTATTACACGTCTCGTACGTGCGAGAGATAACGAGGTTTGGCGACATCTACATTAAAAGGTGTTGATTTGAAGCACATTAGTCTGAGTAATGCTTTATTCTCAATTGATAATAAAATGCTTAATTCAGAATTAAAATAAAACTTGAAATGAAAGCGATTTAAATTCCAAACAACCGAGTAAATCTTAGCGTTGTCACCAACCACTTGCTCTGCAAGACAACACAGCAATTTACATGTTACTTATAAAAGTCCCAACAACAAGTCTTATTTCTAACCGTGGTTGAAATAATTTTGATTGGATTATTAAATTGAGTAAGTTGATCGTGTTTTCGACTCTTGAAGAATATCAAATATAAATAAATAAATAAATAAAATAAATAAATAAATAATTTTTTAAACATACATGTACATACATGGTTTGAATATTGGAGGTTCGCTCTAAAATTAACCACTGCGGTAGCTCAGTTGGTAGAGTGCTCGCTCCGTTAGTGGAAGGTCGTGGGTTCGAACCCCGGCCGGGTCTGACCCGAGACTTGAAAGTGGGTAGTGACTGTTCTTTCGCCAAGCACTCGGCATTACGAAATGAAAGTCACGGTTCTTTCGGATGGGAACTTCAAATAAACGAGGTCCCGTGTCACGGTGGGCTTGGCACGCTAAAGAACCCTGCTGTATAATGCCATAAGCGCAACGCACAGGCAAAATGTCTGCACTTTCGCCTATAGCTGGCGACGTCTTGATATAAGTGAAATATTCTTGACTGGGACGTTAAACACCATTACTCACTCACTCACTCGCTCTAATATTCAGAATAATCAAACGTTATTTTGAAAATTTGGTGTTATTCAGAAAGCAATACTGCTATTTTTACATGAATATTTTCGACAGCAAGTTTTCTATATTCTAAGTTAAATTTTCTAAAATTTACATGTACTAAAAACACTTTAATTTTGTGTTGATTATTATTGTTTTTGCGATTTCGTATGACACAATTTTTCTCAAAATAGCAAATTTGGAATTTCCAATCCATTATGCCAATGCAATATATTGAAACTTTCTGAACTTTTATTTTTGCGAGAACATCGTGAATTTTGCGGAGAAATCGTGGTGCTTAAGATAAAACATGTGTTATGTTTTTGTTAAACATCTAGACTTTATAGTCATCCGGCAGCAGTGTAATTTCCTTGTTTTGATACCAAACATCTGTTTATATAAAACAAATAATTTCCGAAGTGAGTTTTCTAATGGAAGCAATTTATTCGTGAATATTACATTCAAAAATATAAATAAATACTCATTTATTCTTTTCAAAGATATTAAAAAAAGTTGTACCATTAAAATTTCATCGGCATCAACAACGTTTTCAAAAGCAAAGCTGAACGTCGTTTAATTTATATTTATATAGGTAGTAACCATTGGTTTATACTAGCCTTTCCTGATGACTGTTTAAATTTTTGTAATTGTATGCATAAACTTATTGCTCTTTTAGTGTGTATTTTACACTTTTTGACTTTTCAATATTAATTCTGATTGATGCCTCCGTCATGTGCTGATTTTGAGTATTTATTAGAATAATGCATTCAAAATCTGCATTATTTTAATAAAAATTCAAAATCAGCACATGACACCTCTGTGGAAATTCAGAGCGCTTGTAATATATCGAGTTATTTATTTCTTCATTCTACATATTGTTATTGTCATGTCACATGCTTATATTTTAATAATTTTTAGGAAAATCATTAAAAAAACCACAAAACGGTAATATTTAAAAAACATTTAAATAAATAAATAAATAAATAAATAAATAAATAAATAAATGGCAAGCTTCAAGATAAGTTCGGTGTCACACATGACAACAAGGGTAAAAGGACCATTGCAGGTTCAGTCGTTAAACATACTGAGCGTCAATATTCTGTTATTCCAAAAGTTTGACTCCTCCAAAACCAAAACAACACTGATCTTAAGTCATCGATATATATAAATTTACAGTGTTTATTTGTAATTTTCACGCATGTTTAAGAATGGAAATTATAATAAGTATACTAACTTAACGTTATCTCGCGTGAAATACCAGCAGGAAAGACAAGTCCATTTAGCCAGATATGAGGCATTCCGGCTTTGGCAGACACGAGTATTCCGGATTCTCCGGCCTGTCTCCGTTCACAACAAACACCAGGCACCTGTGGTCAAATTAATTCATTAACTCGCACATAAACATGACTGGTCATTTAGACAGAAAGACTGGTCAAACCGTTTATATTGACCAGGAATGTGATATAAACAAATCATTTAATACCTGTTAATTTTGTTTTACCATATAGTTATTTCGAAAATTGTCTCTTGCTTTGTTTGTAATTTCCCCCACTTTCCTATTTCTTGATAAATCTAATCTTTACAAAACTTTCATATATGTACTTTTATTTAATGTCTATTCTTTGTTTTAAAAAATTGTCTTAAAAACATATGTTGCTTAATGACGAACATGGTTCGTTAACAATAAATAAATAAATAAATACATAAATAAATAAATAAATAAATAAATAAATAAATAAATAAATAAATAAATAAAAATAAAAATTATTTTTAATGTCCAAAATCACGTTCCTGACAAAAATTCTGTAAACTCTTTATTTGAAACAGTTAAAATGCAGAAGGTTTTGTCGAATAATAGCGATTAACAAAAGCTTGACGTAAATCAGCATTTATAAGATGAACATCTCTAAATAACGCGATGGTAAGCTTTTTAGTAATAATAATACTAAAAAAAAATTAGAAACTCCGTTTTAATTATTATATACCGATCCATGTTCAGATCATTTTCCATGTCATATACCATTTTTTGAATGTATTTTATGATTAAATTAAAAAAAATGGTATATGACACATACAACAAAGTAAAAACTTTGAAAACTGGCAAATTATAATGCGTTTAATTCGTGAACTTCCACCATTAAACCTCTTTTTCGGACTCTTGGTGATTAAACATAGGTTTGCAATATCCCTTAGTCAAAAATATATGTATTTGTAAGGTAAGCAGCTTGCTTTGTTATATAATCTTCTCGTTTTCTGAACAAGTTTTATCAAAATTAAAACAAGGGCATTTGCAACTGCAATTGAAAACATATATTTGAGAACAGCCAGCACAACCAAGAACGCGAAACAATATAAATTATTAATAAAACAGGCAAACAAAATAATACAATTGGCTGAAAACATGTTTGCAATATAGCAACATTTTATCATGGGGTTGTTGTTTGTTTGTTTTGTTTATTATCATCAATTTTTTTATTTTGCAAAGAAAATGTTACAATTGACATTGAAAACGTGCAACTCTTGGTATCAGTTAAATTTGGTTGACGACAGAACCTACAAAATCTAAATTCTTGAGCGCCTAAACCAAAAGCAAACAAAGTTAATATGTAACAGAATAATGTCACTTTTAACTAAACCAGTTCATCGATTGTTGTTGAACAATAAGTCTATAATCTACAATTACAAACTTATGACGCCACTTGGATTCAACTTCTGACACCACTCCCTAGTCCCTCAAAACATGTTGGCTGTTTTGGCATCAACGCTTCATGAAGGTTATCACTAACACGGGATTCCAGTAGTTTGCAAAACGCTAACATAAATACACTTAAACCTTTATGTCTCCGAAAACAGCATGGGTCTCTCTTTTCCTATTTGGAAATTATTATGTCGTCTTTAGATCTGTGAAAGCAAAATCACAAAAAATCACATAACTTATTCAGCTAAGGTCAAAGGTTAAGCTAACCAAGTTCTTATCCAAAGTCTATTGTTTTATTAATATCAAATTATATCCCAGTTTTGACATATTTGATAACACACCAATATCTACTATCAAATATTACCCTTTCGTATGACAAGTAAAAATATCTTCCCACAACTTTAAAATGTCTTTTGTATGCCATTTAGGATTTTTGGCGACCACCTTTCTAAATTTTAATCCCAGTCATTGACATTTAGTATTTTAAAAGCCCAGACTCTTCTGAATTTTTACTCATACACGCAATTTTCTTTATCTTAATGTATCGATCCACTTATTCAATTTTAAAAGGTAAACATTTAAAACAACTATCATAGCTCTTCTAAGTGAAAAAAGTATATAAAAAAGCAATGAAGAAATATATAGTTTGAACAATAAAAATTGCATTTGTGGTGTGATTATAAGTTACATTTGTGACAAGCATTTATGTAATTTTAAGGTCTTATTTTGTGAAATGGTAAACTTGTTACTTAGGCACGTCAAATTATTTATTAACTGGTCCAAAAGATCATGCACTCACTTAAATCCGGGTAAACGAGACCAAGAGGTATAAAAGAGTATTCTTGTAGAAAAATGTATCTAGCTATTTAAAAACAATTTCTTGTGCCAATTCGTTTTTTCCGATTTTTCAATCATAAAGAATTATTGTAGACTGAAAGTTTAAGCAAATCCTATACTTTTTGGATTTCAGATTTTGAACACTTTTTTGGTCTTTACTCTCCTGGTGGAACAGTCATTAATTAATTGATTACTAACAATTAGTAATTTAATTTATCATTAATCTAATAAATTATACACTTATGTATTTTTCCTATAGTTATGGCCATTATAATTTGAATTAATGTAGAACAACCTTTATTGTTTCACTGTTAGCCCAAAGTGTAAATCGCGAGATAGTGCTTTGTTTGGAGTTGGAAGTTGACAATAAAGGTTGTTTTATATAATGTTGTACAGTTGTTCTGGAGACGGGTTTAAATAAGCTTGTGCTTGTTCCTGAATCCAGTTTACAGTTGATCTGGAGACGGGTTTGAATAAGCTTGCGCTTGTTCCTGAATCCAGTTAACAATTTGTTTTGCATTGTATTATTGTATTTACTGATAAATAAATATTGTTTAACTAAACAATTGATTGATTTAATGGAGTTTTACGTGTCATAAGTTTGATGTCTCTGTGTCCAGGATTGCCTGCGATATATTTGACGTCTCGTAGTTCCATGTTCCTTTCACACAATTTTGATTACACACGTGGCGGGTGTAGCTAGCTAAACAGGAGGTGCTTACCCTTCCGGAGCACCCGGCCTCACTTCCCCTGGTGGAAGTTCACGTGTCTAACCTAATTTGTCAGTTCCAAAGTTTTTACTTTGCTTCTGGATTGTGGTTCGGAAATGGAGAAGTATGTTTGTTTTTGATCAAGAATATATCACTTATATCGATATGTCACCAGCTATAGATGAAGTGACAGGCGTTTTGACCATTGCAGTGTTCCCATAGCAATATGCAAGTAGGGCTCTTGTGTCAAATGGCGTCGGTTTTTAAGTTCTCTACCTAATGACTCACAATCATTAGTGCATCATGTTTACAGTGATTTTTGGTGTAATCATATTGTGATGTTTTCTCACAGAACTTTCAAAAGCTTGTTCATTAAAATTGCATTACAAAATAAAAAGCCAAAGCCAATTATCGCATAAACAGAGATTGAGCAAAAACAGAACAGAAAACAAAATCTCTTTTATTACAACACATCGCATTTTGTTTAATATGAAGTAAAAATAAATGATCAGAAAATTTCACTAAAATTTTATTCTCAATATAGACAATGGACTTTAAAATGATTTTAGAATTACTATTCGGTTCTAAAACATTTTTTTATGTTTTGGTCTTTCTGATCAAAATTAAAAATCCCAATGCAGTATTTTTACTGTTTCTTGATCGACATACAATCGCCTCTTTCTGTTCCAAATATTACGATGAAGTTAATATTTGCATTAGAAGGATTTTATATTTAAATGCCTAGTAATTTAACATGACGAATGTCTGTCGTATATAGTTAAATATTTCGTAACTGGAATATATTTTGCATTCCATGCAAGTTCAAATAGCATCGAAATAAATCGGCGAAAAAACCTTTGTCACAATAATTTTTCTTGAATCTATCTGCCTGTTACTATTTTTCAATTAAAAAAAATGGGAATTTGTTGGTACTGTTTAAAAGATTCAGATTTTTTGCGATTAATACAAAAATACAAAACCTATAGCCTCGAAATAAATTGGTGAAATTTGCTTGTATATAATAATTTGGCTTATATCTAAATTTTTAAAAATATTTATTTTTACAGTATACATTTTAGTTTTTATATACATGTGTCATATACCATTTTTTGGGTGTATTTTATGATTAAATTAAAAAAATGGTATGTGACACATGTACAAAGTGGAAGTTTTAGGTATAGTTTGTGATCCATGCAATATTGTTCAATTGGTGTCGAAATAAATTGGTGTGGCATTGCTTCGGCTAAAATTATTTTCTAGCTTTTAACTGATCAAGACCTTATACCAATTTTTATGAACAATACTAGAGTATCGTTTTAAATGATTTGATCTTTTGTGTTTTGCAATTCATGCAAAATATTCATTTCTCTTGGCAATAAGTTAATTAACAAATGCTTTGGTATAATTGTCTGGCTTATAAAGAAGATTTGTAGCATTTTTCAATGTTCGTTTTTAGATTTTAGATACTATTTTAAAAATAATTTCGGTTTCACAATTTTGGTCTAAGCACTACTGATTAGGAATAGTATTTCGAAACGGCCGTCTAGTGCTGTAAAATTAAAACAAGTATAATATATATGTAATTGAAGCATTTTGGAAATGGCACAACGTAAAACGCAAAGAGGTTTATGGAACGTTGAAACGAGTGAAATAGGTATTGCAAACATCTCAAAAATGACTAGAATTTGCTCACACTAGCATAAAAAGGGATAGATTTTTAAATGAAACGGGAGGCAACACCTTTATCAAATTTGAATGGGACTTAAATTGTAACGATTTTATTAGTGTGGCACAATGTGTAAGCACTTGAAAATTCATATATACACGATCTTAAAAGTTACATTTGAAGAGGTTTTAAACTTGATAATTTACTTAAAACTGTCAGAAATACCGTCTCAAATCCTGTTATTTACTGAGAGTAGTGAACAAAATAAACATCAAATGTCTTGAGATAAACAAGAACTAAAATCAATAAAGGGTGATAAATGTTTCCGAAAAATCGAATTGGAGTTTTAATGATACCACGTAATACATAATAAATCTGTAAAATTCTAATTCAAAGGATAGTGCGATTACGAGGATTTTGTTACTAGAGTACTGTTATGTGTTGTCCAGAATGCTATACCAAACCTTCATATCCGTTATACTGGTAATAGTGGCATAAAAGTCCCAAACTTGGGCGTGATAAACAGTCACTTCAAAGGAAATAGGTAAACGTAAATGGCTGGTGATAGCCCGACGTCTGATAAACGTGGACGTGTCTTGAACTGAAAGTAAAAGTAAACAAGCCTAACACAGAAAAGTTGGTAAAACTTAACATAATTTAATTATACACCCTTTTACTAACTTAGATAAAAGGCTTCTAGGTGTCGAAGAAAAGACTGATGGAACTACTTTTTGATACTAATTAGTAAATAAAAATGTTTAAATCAACAGACTGGGTACTTAACGTGGCGACCACTTCAAAAAATTTTCAAAGTTATCAGAAGACTTATAATGCAGGCTTGCATTTAATATATTGGAGTTAATGAAATCTTTTGACTTTTTTCTGATAACACCATGACAGCTTCTTGTAAGTGGTTGTGCCTTTTTATTGCCTTTGAATTCGATTTAGTATATGATAATTTATTTCGTTTAGGTCTGTGGACAGACATGAATGAAACTTCTTGTCTTCTGGTGCGTTTGTTAATGGTGTATACAGATACTGTGATCTGAAAGGAAGACAAATTTCGCTGCTTGATTACGAGTCACGATTTGGCGGGCTAAGTCCAAAACTAGAATGAATGAAATTAAAATAAACATAAGGAATAAAAAAACAAAATAAATAAATAAATAAATAAATAAATAAATAATTAATTAAGTAAAAATTGAATTAAACGAAGTTAGTAAGTAAGTAAGTAAGTAAGTAAGTAAGTAAGTAAGTAAGTAAGTAAGTATAAGGAATAGGTAAATCGTTGCTTAAAAGACAAAGAGAAAATAAAAATTGAAACTTTTCTATTGTCATGTGTTAATATTGGAATTTTTTATAAAAATAAAGCCTTTAAAAATTAAGTTGTCATCAATAATCCTGCTAACTTTTTAATATCTTAATTTAAAAAGAATAAAAAAGTACTTGACATGAGATGAGTAAAGTCGCGTGTAAGAAGCCATTTAATATCAAAATTAAAACCGACAAAATTCACTTACAATCTTTGAAAAATACAATAATTATTTATAGTCAATTAAAGGCAAAAAACCCAAAATAATGTGAATGCACTAACATTTACCCAATTATTGGATTCACTTGTTATAAATTTATGAATGGGAAGAAATTTTAAAGTTTTGTCTTTTTTCATTTTTTTCTGCACCCAAGGCTGTAAACCTTAAGTGCAGAAATATTTTCTATTGAATTTGACTGACAAGGTCAACAATTATGATGAACTTTGACCCCTCTTTTGAATTTCATGACAGGAAATGAAATTTGATAAACTTTACTACAAAAAATACAATCGTGAAGATAAAACAAATGACCTTCTATCCAGCAAAGACCACTGACCCAAACGTCGCCGTCTTGTTGTCCAAATTAGATAGATTTTTTTTAAAAAAAAAGGTCTTATTTAAAATTACATGCGTTATGCCTTTAAATTACAACACTAATAATTGAACAGAGAAGACATGCTTCTTCATATTGAGATCAAAAAGATATCCGAATGACTTACAATACCAAAATCCATTCATTTAGTGATCTTCGGGTCACCTCGGGTCAGTTCAAATTTAATCATGTCATTATTTCGTTTACGGTTTTGTCAAACATGGTGTTATTTTTGTCGCTCCAAGTTGCCATAGTGCGTTCAGCAGTATGTGTTCAATCAGCAAATTATACCCGGGAACCAGAACCTATTCAAGTACAAATGAATGCTTGGTGCGAAGTTTATTTTTTAAATGATTGGAATACTTGAAGATCATAAGTTATATGTACTCATCAAAATGTACTTAACTTCAGTTTTTATTTCCTTAAAGTTGATAAAAATTATAGTGAAATTAGAGACGAAAATAATTTGTATACAACATCAAATGAACAGCTTCTACCAAAAGGTCATTCGTCCGATCCACAGAAAAGTTAAGCCCCTTCACATGCCGTAAAATGTGAATATTCCAAAATAGACATAATTGTTGATAACTTTGATGTCTCTGTGTCCAGGATTACCCTGACGTCCCTTGGTCCCATGTTCCTTTCACTTAATTTCAATTACACACATGACGGGTGTAGCTATCTGAACTTAACCTTCCGGAGCACCCGCCCTCACTTCCCTGGTGGAAGTTCGCGTGTTTATCCTAACTTGTCAGTTCCAACGTTTTTACTTTGTTTCTGGATTGTGATTTGTGTTTTTTATTTGATACATTTTGCCGGTTTGTGCACCGTTGCCACATATAACCGAACCCGAATTAATATTATTTGCTATTTGTTTGCTTGTCACTATTGTTAAAAAGATTCTAATCTTTAATTATATTTTTTAAAATGAGTAAATAAAATTTTTATTTAGTTTCTCGTAGGCTGTGGTAAGTGAATTTAATCAAGGATTCAGGGCGTATTTGGCATCCTATAACTACATGTATATAGTTTAGTGCTCCTCTAATTCTTATTTTTCATTTTACACGTGGCGGGGTGCAGTTAGCTAGAAAGGAGACGAGCTTACCTTTCCGGAGCACCCGGTCTCATAGCTTTAGTGGAAGTTGTAACTTAATTTGGTAGTTTTTAAAGCTTTTACTTTTGATTTTTGTATTGTGTCAGTATTTATTTTTTATTTTTCTTATATTATTATTTTTTATTGAAATGAGTTGATATAGATTGCATTTTACCCGACTAGGACAATAGGAGGTTTGTATACTCTAGGTTGTTTCACGTATCGATGCTTACATCAATCAATTACATGGTCATCAACTGAGTATTTTATATGAAATTATTTTCATTGCTTTAAGGATTGTGTTCAAAACATGTAGTTGATATATAGTCCAACCTATTTTAATGACCACCTTTATATAATGACAGTCTACTTATAAAGGTCAAGAAAATTGTATCCCAATTGGTCTTATTCATATTATTGGAACCTGTATATATATAGGTCGCTTTTATTGGTCCCCTTGGGTGTCCTTTATAAACAAGTTTGACTGTAAATCTTTAAAGACTTGCTTTGTGTCGAGAAGTCACATGCATGCTTACCCCAATTTCATCCTTCAACAATATGCTATAAATAAGTAGATCAAGTTTGGTTTTTATTTGGCACGTAAACTTCCATCAGTCCAATCAAAGTGAGTGATATAACTGAAAGAATGATCACTGGATGTAAACCACCATTACTTAACTCGAAAGCCTTCCCTGTTTGCATTTTATTTACCAGTTTTCCAAATTTTTACTTTGTTTTTTATTGTGATTTGAACACGGACTATCGTGTCATCTTAACTGGATGGTTACCATTACTTAACTCCTTCACTGTTCTGTTGTTCTCTTTGCATTTCAGGCGTTTAACGAGATTTAAAAGTTTCAAAGTTTTTACTTTGCTTTGTTTTGGATTGTGATTTGAACACGGACTGTTGTGTCATCTTCACTGGATGTGAACCACCGTAACTCACCTGTTTGCATTTCAGGTGTTTAACGAGATTTACCAGTCAGGTTTCAAAGTTTTTACTTTGCTTTGTTTTTGGATTGTGATTTGAACACGGACTGTTGTGTCATCTTCACTGGATGTGAACCACCATTACTCAACTCTTTCCCTGTTTGCATTTCATGTGTTTAACGAGATTTACCAGTTTTCAAAGTTTTTACTTTGCTTTTTTGAATTGCTATTGGACATGGCTGGTATGTTTTTCAATATTCTTGCATGTGAAATTATTGACTTGTACAATAGAAAAATACAATGCCTTGAGGCGCTAGTTGATTGTGCACCAAAATTGCCAACTGCCGTGTAAACAAATTTGTTTGATATTGGTTATCAATGCATTTGATTCAGAAGAAGTTTTTGATATTTTTAAGATATCTTTATATATGTATGATATAATTATTTTTGTCTTTTGTGTTAACAAAATATTTAGACTGGTTTTGATATTTTGATTTGTTTTGTCTAGAAACAATACAAATAAACAATATATATCAAAGAACGAGATAAAATAAGAACAATACAGACACAATCCCTTACTCTCCCGGGATGTGTATTGTACATTCTATAACCTTGTTATTACAGTGTTCAGATAAAAATGATCTGATTTCTTACTCAGCCAACCATAGATAAATTATGTATGGAAGTTATTTTTTTATAATTCGGCTTTTCTGTTCTCGGTTTTCTTTTTAACATTGGAACATTCGCGAAACATAATTTGTTAGTTTCCTTTTCTGTCCCTATATTTTTCTTCAGAAACGTCAAAAGTGAGATTTTATTAGAGTTAAAGCATTCTTCTAGCGATGCTATAGTAAACATTACCCAGGCATTCTGTTAGAAAATATTTTCCAGGCGTTCCAATAGTATGCATTCTCCAAGCGTTCTGATAGAAAATATTTTGCAGGCGTTCTAATAATCTGCAATCCCAAGCGTTCTGATGGAAATGTTTTGCAGGCGTATGCAGTCCCCATGCAATCTTACAATAAGAATTCGCAATAGCCTTCTCAAGAATCCTGGTAGTAGAATTTCCACTACCCACGTAGCTCAATGGTAGAGCGTCCGTCTCAGTAGTGGGAGTGTATTGGTTCAAACCCTGACAGGATCATACATGTATAAGACTTTAAAATTTAAAATCTTTTTCCCTCCTATCTTTTGGTAATTTTTCTTTTCTAACAAAACATTTTGACTGGTTTTGATATTTTGATTTGGTTTGTCTAGAAACAATACAAATAAGCAATATATATCAAAGAGCGAGATAAAATGAAAACAATACAGATTTTGATAGACAGACACAAACCCTTACTCTCCCGGGATGTGTATTGTACCTTCTATAACCTTGGTATGCAGTGTTCAGATTTCTTTCTCAGCCATTCAATATATATATATAGTTTTCTTTAGAAAGTATTCGTCAAATCAGTCTCAAGCATTCTGATAGTAATCATTTTCCAAGTTTTCTTTAGAAAGCATTCGTCAAGTTAGTAGTAGTGAGCATTTCTCAAGCATTTTCCCTGTTTTTCTCAAGAAATCATTCGCCAAGTTAGTAGTAATACGCATTCCTCAAGCTCTCAAGCATTCTGACAGTAAGCGTTAGTATTAGAACCATCCTATTTATGATTATCCCTGGCATATTCGTTATCTAAAACATATAAACTGTTTTATAAACAAGAATTGAAGTGTTTAAGCTTTTACCATAGGTGTCCCAAATATTCTTATTTTTATAAAGCGTAACCAGTAAATCTTATCCCAATTTTAATGATTATGAAGTGTCTCATAAGTCAGTTTTAACTGTGTTGAGATTCTAATTTCTAAACATATAGGTATCATTTGCTACTTAAATAATTTAAGTAAAATAAACCACATTCATTATTACTTAAACTCCGTTTTCAGAGATTGTGGTCGCATTTTACAAAATTTAAAATTCTTTCTACATGTAGTTGTATCATTTTATTTGGAATTGACCTAATGCACAATGCAAGTCTCTTCTCAAAATCTTATTTCAAAAAGTCTGCACACTCCGTAATATTTTCAATTTTACTTCAAACTTTCTATGTCTAACAGCTCCACAGGAATGAATGGGTTGAGTAATAATGAATACCCTTTACTATTAACGTTTGGTGTCATGATTGCAAACCATGGAACCAGTAAACGAGATTTTTATTTAATCAGATATAGAAGCGAGATATTTTCAAATAATTGTGATTAAGATATATATTTTATTCTTTAGATCAACATAAACATCACTTTTGATCATTTTAAAGATTCTTTCAACACTATTTGTTTGAAGAAAAAACTTTTTCTTAGATTTGTTCCTAGATCAATTTTCCAGAAAACAAAACAGATTTTTATCGAGAAATCAAAACGTTAGTTATATCTTATAGTAGATTTCAGTACAGACCTGGTAAAAATTTAACACTGAGCTAACGGAAACGTTAGTTGAATGTTGCTTAACGTCGCATTAACAATTTTTTAGCTATTCTTCGCGACGAAAACTATTTTATTAATCTCTATGGATTAATCTATGAGTTTTTTTGCATGCATGTGAAGTGTGAGTGTGTTTTATGGTCTGCCATGTACTAGCGCGCACTCAGGGCGACTTTAAGGTGCTAGCTCACAGAGTCAGCACGTCGCAGACAAGCGTACCACTCTCCCAGTCCATTATACTGATACCAGGTGAACCAGAAAAGGCCAACGGCAAGGAAAATTCACTTTCCCAAAAGCGGTCTGAGCGGGACTCGAACTCACAGCGGTGAGATTTCCTTGATTAGAAGACTAACGTGTTATCCATTAGGCCACCGCGGCTTCGGCCGAGATATGGATAGCTAGTGAGCAAAACGAAAAACGGTTCAGGTATTGCTAACAAGGGACCGTAACGAGCCACCGGATTGTAGCCAATCCGTTAACTAAGTGTAAAATTTTCGATAGGTCGGTACTATGCATCAGATAACGCTTTTTATTGGACTTTCCAAAAGATATCATAAAATATACCAATGTGTGTCAAATATTCCGATATTCGAACTATCATTCATAATTGAATTACCTTAATATTAACGATAGGAAACGTGTTTCTCAAAAGCTCCAGATGCAACACCCTTTTATCGGTGTGTGGATCTTTGGAAATCAAATTTGAAATGTGCGGTGGTTTACAAATATGCTGAAACAAATTGTGATATATTAAGTTAAAAATCCATTTATTATTATGAAATTACTCTTATTTCCGAAAGAATATTTAATTATAACTCCTTGTTTTAAATGGCACAATGAAACATCTTGATCATCACGGAAAGTGTTAAACAGATAAACGAACCGAAAAACTGTAGTGGTGTCATGTGCTGATTTTGAATGCATTATTTAAAAAAAAATTCAAAGTCAGCACATGACAGTGGAGTCGTGGAGTTTTACGTCCCAGTCAATATTTTTTTAATATATCGAGACTGTCAGTTCGGAGATGGTCGAGGAAATCTGGGTGTCTGGAGAAAAGAACTTTCGACAAGCGAACTACAAATTTCTCCGAACTAGGATCTGCCAGACTGGGATTCGAACCTAAACAGTGGAGGAAGTTGTGATCCGTAAGCACGCGCTTTTAGACCAATTGGCCACTGAAACCTCTGAAAAGGAGATAACTTGTATCAGAACGAGAACTGAAAATAAAAAAAAAATTCTGAAAATTGTTTGATGAAAAAGGACCATATCTATATTAATTATATAGATCGTTTACTTGACCATCTCACGATTAATTGGATGTGCTCATTTAGTAGGTCAAAATGATAGAGCAACTAGAAGCACCTTAACTTTAGGATAAGGACCGCTGTAGTCGATGCGTCTAATTATATAGTTATAAGGGACGCCTTTACGGATCAAAGCGCGTCTTTCAGTGTAGGTTCGAAACCCGCTCGCACATATGCCAGTGTGAGAAGGTTTGTCAGACTTTGCAAAAATCAGTAGTTTTCTTCGCATGCTCCGGTTTCCTCCACCATCATGATAATCTTGAAAATTCGCAAAAAAAAAACTATAACTACACTCCATTCCTTGAGTATAAACAAAATTGCAAACGAACAATTAGAACAATTAAAATGATTGGATGTATGTTGAAAATTTTCTGAACAGCTAGCTATGCATGCCCCAAATCAAAAAAATGTTTTGAGAATAAATAGTTAACTGACGCTGAAGCTTCTTTACACCCCCAAATACGTATTTAGATGCTTTGATTGAACGTGGTTTATATCACTTATATCGGGATATCACAAGCTATAAGTGAATTAGCAGAAATCCGTTTCTTAGGTCTTTTCCGAAGGTCAACATGATTTTCATTTTTAAATGCGAGTGTTTGGTAAAAGAACAGTTACTAACTATTTTCAAGTCTTGGTCAGACTCGGCATTATTAGAACTTTAGCTAGAGGGGTTCATATAGAAAGCATGATGTTTGCCTCTTATGTTTGTCTGTTCGTGTAAAATCGTGTCCGCTCTCAAGCTTTCACAATTATAGATGGATTTTCACCAAACTTGACACAAATGAATTCAACATGAGGTCAAAGGTCAAGGTCTCAAATCAGTTGGGACGGGGGTATTTGGCTCTTAAGAGACAGTTCTAGGTATTTCGGGCCATAGTTTTATTTTGTAACTAAATATTTCCTTAACTTTAATCTGGGTTATTTGAAATCTAAATAAATCTAAAATCTAAATTATGTTTGTTTTAGGTAATTTTAGGTGTCATTTTCACGATCACATTGAGCTTAGGACATTGTGTTCAACTATTGTTGCCAGTTTTTTTTTTTTTTTTTTTTGTAGTAAGTAAAAAAAGAATACATGTTTTTTCTTTATTCTATCTCATGATGGCAAGGCAAAAATATGCTCCGGGTGAGGCTCGAACTCACAACCTCCGCATGCCTCATCCTATGATATCATAGGGAAGGTACTGTCTATAAGTACGGCGCGCTAACCGATTGCGCCACCGGAGCACTTATGCCACAGCATTTTGTTTGTTCTTTGCAAGCATAGAGCTATGCGATCGAATTCAACAATGGGAAATAAAGATGAATATGATGTCTGCAAAGGTTTGGCGTAAAAAATTAATAAAGCTCATTATGAGGCTTAAAATAAGACATTATTCGCTCATTAATTTTTATGTGAACTTTTTTTTTTTTTCAGAGACGTTCAAATGTTAAAATCGGGATCCAATATACAGAAAAAAGTAAGTAAACAGTAAACAGATAAAAAAAAAAAGATTTAATAAACTAAAGGTCTTACTTTCAAAATTTACAATATTAATATCTTGATATTTTGGTGTAATTTCACGTCGAATTCCTAAGAAGACGTTGACAATTGCAAGGAAAATAATGTGTTGATGATGAACACGTTAATGGTAATAATTAGTTAAACAACAGTGTTTTCCTTTTGCAAAGGACGTCCACTTTTTTGTTCTTGTTGTTGTTGTTGTTATTGTTGTTGTTGTTCTTCTTCTTCTTCTTACCGTCGTCATCGTCGTCGTTGTTGTATTTGCTGTTGTTGATGATGATGATGATGATGATGATGGTGGTGGTGATGATGATGATGATGATGATTTCTGTACATGACAGTAGCGGTGATTGCCATGTGCGACTTTCAGATACATTATTTCATGAAAATTAAAAAGTAGCACATGACAGTGTTTTCATGACTCTTAACTAAGTATCATAGATGATTTTTTCTTCTCATTTACGTCTGACACTTCCCTAATGAAATTCCATTTTGAAGAACTTGGTATGAAACGTGATGACATTTATACTTATCAACATAGAACAAATTAATTTTCTGAAAAAAGTGAAAGTCACAAATTGGCAAAAAATATAATTAATATCGCGACAGAAGGGTAAATGTTTATTGTCTCATGAAAATCAATTAATTCAAACTAAAATGAAAAATGAAAATAAAAAAATAAAAAACGCAATACATATAAGGAAAACCATCTCGGGTCAACAGGTGCAAAATTGTTATCGGCATAGTATATTATAATGTCCGGAGGTGAAAAACGGAAAGATATTGATCTGGCTGGAGACGGATATTCATGTCAATATGTCTAATGATTGATTGAGAAATTAACATTTGTGTCTGAGCGACACCTTTTCTACTAGGTAGGTATTTCAATAGACAAATTCATCTTACAACTTGTGTGTCATATATGAAAGATGATATGAGGTTTATAATAACATAATTATGAGGATGTATGTATATACAAAGGTTGAGTTTATTTTTATGGAATTTTAAATTTTAAAATTTACTTCAGGTGAATAGATCTGAGGTTTATTCAACCTTTTACCGGCGAAATCAATATACGGAGTTTCTAAAAAAAGACACGAAGAGAGGCGCTGTGGTCTATAAGCGCGCACTTTTAAAGCTCTAAAAAGACCAAATAGGACCCAAAGAGAGAGAGAGAGGAGAGAGAGAGAGAGAGAGAGAGAGAGAGAGCATTAAAAGATGCGGGTACTGAGATAATTTCATTTCGTGTATGGGTTATCTCTCTTGAATTAATTAAGTTTTATATGTTCAATTGTTGAAATTCATTGTGCTTAAGTCGATAGCCTAATTATCGCTTTAATGAAAGTCCAAATAAAAGTAACAGGGTAACATCTATTCTTACAGTACAGACCTGCCGAAATTTTAACACTAAGTTACCGAATCGGCAGCTCATCTCGGTACCTAGTTAGTTATTTCACTGAACAGCTTATCAGCAGCTGTTATCTATCTGTCGGCAGTTTTTCGGCCATAAGGTATCCATATCTTGGCCGCTCTACAGCCGAACATCGACATCGACATCGACATCTTTTCGTTAACTCATTGGTCAACTTTCGACAGGTGTGTTGTATTAGAGTAATCAGCAAAGAAAACATCTTGCAAAACATTAATTAAGAAATAAGTTAATTTTTCAATGTCTTTATGAACTTGTGAAGTATAATGGCCTGTTTTAAATTTTTTAACAAAAGGTTTTGCCTTTTATGCAATTTGAGACAGCCCATTATACTTTGCAAGTTCATAAAGACATTAAAATTACCTTATTTCTTATATTTACAATGTTTATAAAAATTAATTTCATTGCCGTCTCACTTTTTCCATGTTAATTTGAAAACAATTTTGAAATACGCTGTCCATCTAGGTATTCAAGTACAGTACTGACCTGTCAAAAGTTTAACACTAGGCGAACGAAAAGGAGTCGAACATCGACTGTCGTGTGGCCAAAATTGGGATAGATAGTGACCGAAAAAAAGCCTGGTGAAATTTAAAGACGGAAGCTACCGAAAAGCCGCTGAAATCTAGAAAGCGAGGGTCCAAGATGCACTGTCGATTAAGTACTAATTTGTTAGGTTAGTGTTAAACTTTCTTCAGGTCTAAACACTCGATTTTGAATGTTGAGGTGACGATAAGTCTAAATCAGGAGGAAGAGTTCCATGTGCACCCTCAATTATTATTTTTATTACAATTTGACTGAAAAAGCATAAAAAAACACTTTTCAATCGTTTTTAATTTTCTCTTAAAATATTTATTCGAACATTTTAAATAAAATTTAATGGATATAAATGAAGTCTTATAAGGCAGTATTTTAACAGCAGACATCTCGATATCAGAAATTAGAAATCATGAAATGATTTTGACACTGACAATTATTATATTAATAAACGAAGTAACAACTCAATCCGGAGTCACCGTATTGTAGTTTTTGTCTCCAACAGATTCCGTATCAAATCAGCTGCTTTCCCCGCAAAAAGTCACAAAATCAATCCTCAACGGAAACAATTTTTAAGCAAAACCATTTTTACCCCAAACAACAAAAGTAACTTTTTATTTTTACTTTACCTATAACTGGCGACGTCTCGATATAAGTTAAAATATTCTTGACCCGGCACGTTAAACGCAAAAGCTCATTTCAACTCCTAACATATTCAAGTATATGCCTAACCTATTCTGAAATGCGGTACCGTAATTGAAATATTAACTGTTTCCGTGGTGTAGTGGTTATCACATCCGCTTAACACGCGGAAGGTCCTGAGTTCAATCCTCAGCGGAAACAATTTTTTTTAGATAAAAAATCTTCACTATTCTTTCAAATTGAAACAAGAGGCCCATGGGCCTTAACGCTCACCTGAGGAAGAGTACATATCTTATGCAGAGGTTCAATGGTCAATGACATTAATAAAAGAGAATAGCAAAATTTTCAGCAGTAAGGGCCAATAATATGCAAGTATTTTTTTTATAAATATGCTATATATAACATATTTAAAGTCTAGCTACAATATATTATTTATAAACAGCTAAAACATCTGTATATTAAAATGTGCATTAGGCCAATACCTACAATATTCCAATATACATGCCTATACAAAAAGTTTATAGTTTTTGAGATAATTAACCATTTAAGTATTCGTTTTCATCTATGACCTTGACCTTTGAACCTAAGACCTTCATTCATATATCAAAATGATTGTTGTGCAAATGCCTACAATATTCCAATATACATGCCTATACAAAAAGTTTATAGTTTTTGAGATAATTAACCATTTAAGTATTCATTCACGTCTATGACCTTGACCTTTGAACCTATGACCTTCATTCATGTGTCAAAATTTTCAGCAGTAAGCCCAATACGTACCTTATTCCAATATACATGCTTTTTGAGATAATTAACCATTTAAAGTATTCATTTGCATCTATGACCTTGACCTTTGAACCTATGACCTTCATTCATATATCAAAATGATCGATAGGCCAATACCTACAATATTCTAATATACATGCTTATACAAAAAGTTTATAGTTTCTGAGATAATTGATCATTTAAGTATTAGTTTGCATCTATGACCTTGACCTTTGAACCTATGAACTTCATTCATATATCAAAATGATCGTTGTGCAAATGCCTACAATATTCTAATATACATGCCTATACAAAAAGTTTATAGTTTTGAGATAATTAACCATTTAAATATTCGTTCACAGCTATGACCTTGACCTTTGAACCTATGACCTTCATTCATATATCAAAATGATTGTTAGGCCAATACCTACAATATTCCAATATACATGCCTATACAAAAAGTTTATAGTTTTTGAGATAATTAAGCATTTAAGTATTCGTTCGCGTCTATGACCTTGACCTTTGAACCTATAACCTTCATTCATATATCAAAATGATTGTTAGGCCAATACTCACAATATTCCAATATACATGCCTATACAAAAAGTTTATAGTTTTTGAGATAATTAACCATTTCAGTACTTGTTTACATCTGTGACCTTGACCTTTGAACCCATGACCCTGATCTATGTATCAAAATGATCGTCATGTCAATACCTACAAATAACTGAAAATCCTACGCCATTATCACAAGATATGTTAAAAAAATAGCATTTTTTATCAAAGGTCAAAAACTGGGACATGACCTTGACCTTCGACCTTGACATCAATTGGAAGAAAATTGCAAGACAAGATCAACAGTGAAAACTCCATACAATTATCTTCAGCCATTATGAAGTTATAACAATAAATGTCTCATTTTAAAAATTACGTAATTTTACGTAAAAAACGCGTAACCTATTTTTCGTCTAATTTTCATGAAAAACACAATTTTAATGTTCCTAGGTATGCTGAATCCAAATATCCAATCAAAATTTGCCTGCACCTTTTGGTTTCAGAGAAGAAGATTTTTTTGTCTTTTTGCTATTTTTAGTAACAGCGGCCATCTTGTTGGGCGTGGCCAAACCCCGAACACAATTTTGAAAGGCTGTGACCCAGGCATGATAATCACCAAGTTTCATCAAATATGGCCCAGTAGTTTTGGAGAAGAAGATTAAAATGTAAAGTTTACACACGACGCACGACGGCCGACGCACGACGGACGACGCACGACGCACGACGGACGGTGATAGATTGCAATAGCTCATCTGAGCCTTTGGCTCAGGTGAGCTAAAAATTGTTTAGTATTTTTTTTTCAGCTAATCGCGACGTAACATTTTTATTGTGAATTTTCTCGAGTTAAAAATCTCTTAAAGATGGGTTAAGGGATTTAGTATATGCATGTTATCAAGTCAGCTGAAACATAAAAAGGGATTGGGGACTTAGGCCCCACTTTGGTTTCAAATGACAATGCTGAGTGTTTTCAAATTCTAATGTGGTTTCATCTGCATTATCATTTGTTATTTAGGTATAACTTTATTTTTAATAAAATATTAGTTCCATATCACGCCTGTGCTATTTTAGACGTGTTGGAAAGGGCAGCCAGTCTGACGGGCCATGGCTGATAAACTTTGGGAGGGACTCCGACTGGTAACTTTTACAACACTCTCCTATATACTGCAATAGAGAGCGTTGAAAGTATCAGACATGGACTGACTGATTTTTTAAATTTATTTCAATACTGTTTCTAGGTTCGAAAAATCTTTTGACATTGACCTTGGATCGCGTTAATTATTAACGGAGTGATAATAGATAATTATTACGGAAAAATGGCTACTATTCCGCCACCTTTAGGAAATATCAAATTAGAGGTTTTTAATGAATGAAATACACGATATACATGTTGTATGAATACAATGCCATTTTATCGGTCATGATACTATGCAGTATTTTATACTTTTTATAAAATACAGTCAATCCTGTCTTAAATGGTCACCTCCATATAAGGACCAACTGTTTTTAAAGGCCAGTAAAATTTCATCTAATCGCTCTTTTATCATGTCATTTGAACCTCTATCATATATAAGGACCACCTGTCCATAAAATGCCACTTTTACTGGTACCGCCGAGTGGTCATTAAAACAGGTTTGATTGTAAATTAAGGTAGTCCTATTCTTCGTTTAACTGTTTCCGTGGTGTAGTGGTTATCACATCCGCTTAACACGCGGAAGGTCCTGAGTTCAATCCTCAGCGGAAACAGACATTTTTTATTACATTTTTTTAAAAACATAATTTTAACATACAGACAATTTTTCATTCGTTTTCAGCTAATTGGGACGCAACAGTTTTAATTTAATGACTTGATTATTATGTGAATTAAAAAGTTATTTGTTGCGAATGAATAGTCATGGTGGCTGAATTGTCTAAAGCGCTTGCTTGCAGATCACTTTGTCTCATGCCGCCGAGGTACAATTGCGGTAGCTAAGTTTGTAAAGTGCTTGCTCAGTAAGTGGGTTCGAAAGTCCGATCGGGTCTGACCTAAGACTTGAAAGTGGGTAGTGACTGTGTTTTTTCGCCAAGCAATCGGCATTGCATTACGAAATAAAAGTGATAGTTCTTTCAGGTGGATGGGAACTTAAAATAAACCGTGGGTCCCGTGTCACGGCAGACGTGACACAATAAAGAATCCTGCTGTATAATGCCATAAGCGCAACGCACAGGCAAAATTTCTGCACCTGCGCCTATATAGCTGGCGAGGTCTCGATATAAGTGAAATTTATCACTGGACGTTAAACACCAATACTCAACTTAACTCTTAAGGCAAGGCCCCAGTGCTGCTCAATCAGATCAAAAGTGAGGCAGTTAGTAAGTTAGCTTGCCAAAGGTAATGGTTTTCTCTGCCTGCTCTGAAAACAATATCACTCCATTCCAGGTGTTCGAATGCATACTGCTTACACAAACCATTGAAAGGCTATATAAAACGTATGTAATCAAAGCTGTTTATAAAGGCCACCCAAGGGAACCAGTTAAATAGCCTTTGTGGTCAGGTAGCACTTATATAGAGGTTCAAATAATATGAATAATGAACACTAGTGATAAAATTTTTTTACTGGCTTTTATAAACAGATGACCCTTATATCGAAGTTGACTTAAAGACAGGTTTGACTGTATTTAAGAAGGTGGAGGCCACGGCGATGGAGTGGCCTAAATGTTAGAAGCTCGTAAGGATCACAGTGCTGAGAACCACCTAAGTTAAAAATCCTACTCGAACAGATTCTAATATATGAGAAAGTTTTACGGTAAGCTCTCAGTGGTTTTCTCCGAGCACTCCGGTGTGCCACACAATCTTAGAAGTAACCACTTCGATATAATGCAACTAATCTTGACTGTAGCGTCAAATTTAGAAAGTCAATCGCATGACAAACATGGAAACTTTTGTCCTACTTTTTGATGGTGGATGGCTGATAGCGAATCAAAAGACGAAACGTCATTAAGTCGTTGTATTTTGTTTGACAACACCTTTTAACAATACAGTACAGATCTGTCGAAAGTTTAACATCAAGCTAAAAAAAGGAGTAAAAAGTTAGCTTCCGCCAAACGGCCGTGGTATGGATAGTTACTTAGATTATGATTGCAAGCGTCGAAAAACTGGCCAACTATAGAAAACGAGGGGTTAAATGAGCACCGATTCCGTACTAAATCGTTAGCTTAGTGTTAAACGTTCGGTATGTCAGAGCAGTACAACTGGTACACTTAGCTAACGCCTACTTGCTTACAAATAAAACAGAGAGAGAGAGAGAGAGAGAGAGAGAGAGAGAGGAGTTGTTTTTCATGTCAATAATATGATGTGATAAATTTTTCATTAATTTATAGGTTTGAAAACTATACAACATGTGGTACCGCTTTACTCTCATCTTATTCATACTAAGTTCACACGCAATCCTCGCCGTATTGAGTTTAATTGATATTAGAAAAAAGTATATTAGTAATATTATCTACTTGAAACAATTATACATCATCAATACGTAACACAAACAGCGGAGGAAGTGCTAGGCGACATATTCACTTAAAATAACTGAGAATCACTCAATTATTGACAAGTTAGTATCAGCTTTTCACAACGATGTGTGCAATTACCGGAAATGTTAAAAGACAGTCGGAAACCAGATTAAAATGGCGGGATTATGATCAGATCAACAAGCAAGTGGGAATTTTTAAGATGTAAACAGCACCAGATATAGACAGTACTTATCTGAAGTACAGAGAGGCGTTATAACTAATAACCTAAAATAGTTCTCACCAAATATAGTACAGACCTGTCGAAAGTTTAACACTGACTAACGAATTAGTGCCACCTGAATGTCGAAAGTTTAACATTGATCCAACGAATTGACGGATCGCCGGCCACGCCCACAATGTTCCGACAAAGGTCCGGCATGCTTGAATTACACACAAAAGGTCTGAACTGTGCCTTTTAATTCTCTGGTACTCTGATACTAGTACGTCATTAGTTGCCGTGACGCTGTTTTTGGTACCGTGATGGCAACCAGTGTCGAACATAAACGGCATGACTAATTAGTGCCACATGAACGTCGAAAGTTTACTGAACACAAACCTTACGAATTGGTACCACCTAAGTGTCGAAAACTTAACACTAAGCTAACAAATTAGTGCCGCATGAATATCAAAAGTTTAAGACTAAGCTAACAAATTAGTGCCACCTTAATATCAAAAGTTTAAGACTAAGCTTACAAATTAGTGCCACCTTAATATCAAAAGTTTAAGACTAAGCTAACAAATTAGTGCCACCTTAATATCAAAAGTTTAACACTAAGCTAACGAATTAGCGCCGCCTCAATGTCGAAAGTTTAACACTAAGCTAACGAATTAGTTCCACCTGAATGTCGATAGTTTAACACTGAGCCAACGAATTAGTTCCACCTGAATGTCGAAAGTTTAACATTGAGCCAACGAATTAGTGCCACTTGAATATCAAAAGTTTAACACTAAGCTAACGAATTAGCGCCGCCTCAATGTCGAACGTTTAACACTAAGCTAACGAATTAGTGCCACCTGAATGTCGAAAGTTTAACACTAAGCTAACGAATTAGTGCCACCTGAATGTCGAAGGTTTAACACTAAGCTAGCGAATTAGTGCCACCTGAATGTCGAAAGTTTAACACTAAGCTAACGAATTAGTGCCACCTGAATGTCGAAAGTTTAACATTAAGCTAACGAATTATTGCCCCCTGGATGTCGAAAATTTAACACTAAGCTATCGAATTAATGTTACTGATTGTCGAAAGTTTGACACTAAGCTAGCGAATTAGTGCCAGCTGAATGTCGAAAGTTTAATACTAAGCTAACGAATTATTGCCACCTGAACATTGAGAGTTAAACACTAAGCTAACGAATAAGTGCCACCTGAATGTCGAAAGATTAACATTAAGCTAACGAATTTGTGCCCCCCCCCCGAAAGTCAAAAGTTCAATACTAAGCTAACGATTTATTGTCGCCTGAATACCGAAAACTTAACACTAAGCTAACGAATTAGTGCTTTTTGAAAGTCAAAAGTTTAACACTAAGGTAACGAATTATTGCTGAATCATCAGCTCATCCCGGCCCCTTGTTGGCGATATATCACAACACCATTTCGGCAGTTGTTGCTTATTTCTGGACATCCTTTCGGTCATTAGCTATCCATGAAGTTACATGTGGTTCTGAATCGGCAGCTCATCCCGGCCCCTCATTGGCTATAATATCTCGACACCATTATGGCACTTGTTATCTATCTCTCGACAGCTTTTCGACCACTAGTTACCCATATCTCGAGCACACGGCAACCGAGCTTTCGTTCCTTTTCGTTATTTTAGGCAGCTTATCTCGGCTCCAATTGACTATAACATCTCTACGCCATTTTGGCAGTTGTTATCAATCTCGCTACAGTTTTTTGGTCCTAGCTACCCATATCTCGAACACTCGGTAATCGAGCTTCCATTCCTTTTCGTTAGCTCAGTGTTAAACTTTCGACAGGTCCGTAAGTACTGTATACTAAAATATCTTCTTCCTAATTGTCAAGTCCTTATGAGAAGTTATGAATCATAGGAGCCAAACTTGTTTTATTTTCACATTAATTGGTTTACCCAAAACTTAAACTTGGCTGCTCGCTCTATGTCAATAGAAGTTTAATCGGAGGTCTGCAAAACAGAGCATGAAACCACAGCTTATAACGTTGTATAAAAGAGACAATAACCACTATTTAGCAATAGGCTAAAGGAAATTACGCAGTGAGCCCGGGGCATAAAACAGCATACATTTGCCATTCTATCAGCAAGTTACAAAGACAGTAGAAATTGGTCATTCTATTGTTACACCGTGAAGGATTGGAGCATGCACCACCTGGTACTGCTTGGGAAAAAGATTGAGGCCGCGGCGAGCCTGCCAAAACACCACAGCGCATAAAACAACATACATTTGCCATTCCATCAACAAGGATTGGAACATGTACCACCTGGTACTGCTTGGGAAATAGATTGAGACCGCAGCGAGCCTACTGGTCAAAACACCACGGGACATAAAACAACATACATTTGCCATTCCATCATTCTATTGCTACACCGTGAAGGAATGGAACATGTACCACTGCTACTGCTTGGGAAAAAGATTGAGACCTTCAAGTTTCAAGTGGCAGTACTAGAGGATTAGTCTCAAGGGTAACAATCACGTGGCTATGTTGACCACACCCACGCGCTCTTGTATGTGTGTCTCTTAAAACGAATGATTATGTGCATTCAACTACGGGGAATTGAATGTTGTGTTTTAGAAATGCTATATATCCTATAATTTTACTACGTTAGATCAGTTTGTATAGTGCTTGCTTCGTAAGTGGGAGGCTGTGGGTTCGAACCCCGACCGTGTCTGACCCAAGACTTCATAATGGGTAGTTCTTTCACCAAGCACTTGGCATCACAAAATTAAAGTCACGGTTCTTGCGGATGGGAACTTAAAATAAACGTGTCACAGTAGGCGTACCACGATAAAGAACTGTGCTGTATAATGCCATCAGCGCAACACACAGGCAAAATTTCTGCACCTTCGACTATAGCTGGCGACTTCTCGATATATGTGAAATATTCTTGTCTCGGACGATAAACACCATTACTCAACTTAACTCTACAATAATTCTATAATCGTACCAATGGACATTTTCTTCGATACCCGTCCAAAATCCCGAATGTTATATCAGTGGTTCCAGTATGTGTTCTTCTTGGCTCTTCGTCTCTTCTTGTCTTCTTGAGAAGCCGCGGTGGCCTAATGGATAAGACGTCAGTCTTCAAACCCAGGGTCTCTCACCGCTGTGAGTTCAAGTCCCACTCTGACCACATGAGGAAAAGTGAATTTTCCTTCCTGTTGGCCTTTACTGATTCACCTGGTATCAGTATAATGGACTAGGGGAGTGGTACGCTTGTCTGCGGCGTACTGACTCTGTGAGTTAGCACGTTAAAGTCACCCTGAGTGTCGCACTAGTACAAGACAGACCATAAAACACACTCGCACTTCACATGCATACACAAAATTGTTCAGAGATTAATAAAATAGTTCTCATCGCGAATAGCTGAAAAATTGCTGATGCGACGTTAAGCAACCTTCAACCAACCAACCAATCTTGTATTGTTTGGCTGTTTTGTCGTTTGCATTTAATTATATTGCGCCTTGTTTTGGTTGCGTTGACTGTTGCCAAGTAATGTTTAGTTACAAATGTCTTCCTTTCACTTTTTAACAACCCCCCCTGCCTTTTGAAGAGTTTCGTCCGTTCGTCCGAAATTCTTGTCTGCGCAAAACTATGAAGCAATTTCATGAAACTTGGCGCATACGCCTCTTGTAAACCCGAGTTGGTGTAGTCATTTTCCTGGGAGAAATTGCCCTGTGAACATAAGTGCAAATCACAAAAAGATAGAACCTGCTGGCGGGGGACCCTAGGTCACTGAATTTACTTGTAAAAATTTTGGCATGACTTCAACCACAATGACTAATTTTCATTTTGTCTTGAACATGTTGAGCTACACACGAATGTTTATCTTCTCCTCGTTTTGCTGTGATCAATTCTCTTTTCCCCCACTAAGTTTGTCACAGAACACATCCAACAAATAGAGCAAAATAAATGGTTTAGACTTGAGCTTTAAATTAGGAAAATTAACAAACAAATAAATATGCAAAGTTTTAATAAAAACATTTAAAATAATTGCTGATAATACTCTAAAATAAATGAATATTTGGTCTTTCAATTATATTAATTTGTTAATTTATATATCTATTTAGCACTTCTACCAATACATGTAAATCTAGCCAGAAAACAACAATAATAGTAAGTATAGTATATATATATATATATATATATATATATATATATATATATATATATATATATATATATATATATATAAACTGACCATGTTCACCTTAGAACATCATTAGATGACCCCAGATTAATTTTAAAAAACTTCCTACAAAATTATGAATCATTGTTAAGCTCTCAGTCTTTGCGTCTCTTTATCACAATAGTGAAAAGACTAATAAATGCCCTTTTAAGAGGACAAATTACGATTTGAGGGCATACTTAAAACCATAGAAAACAATGTTTATAAATGGCGGCAAAAATATGTATGGCGAGAGCTAGTGGTATGTAAAACAGTCAAAACAGATATAAGTTCAAATATTTATTTTTTAAAATATTTTGATTATTTATGAAGTAAGAAGTTAGTAGAGACACTACAGAAAAAAGATTAAACTGATAATGTTAGGGATGAAATGCTTTAATCTGTAAAATTGTAGAGGAAAATTGTCCTTTGATCGCGGAAATTATATGTGTACGAGGGGGATAGTTTTTCTTATTGATGTCCAGTACAGGCCTGACGAAAACTTAACATTTAGCTGAGAAATTAGTGTCGAATAAACAGTCCCTTCAGAGGGCGCGGTGGCCTAATGGATAAGACGTCAGTCTTCAAATCCAAGGTCTCTCACCGCTGTGAGTTCGAGTCCCGCTCGGACCACATGTGGGAAAGTGAATTTTCCTTGCCGTTGGCCTTTACTGATTCACCTGGTATCAGTATAATGGACTGGGGGAGTGGTACGTTTGTCTGCGGCGTACTGACTCTGTGAGCTAGCACGGTAAAGTCGCCCTGAGTGCGCGCTAGTACAACACTCGCACTTCACATGCATACACAAAATTGTTATAGATTAATCCATATAGATTAATTAAATAGTTCTCGTCGCGAATAGCTGAAAAATTGCTGATGCGACGTTAAGCAACATTCAACCAAACCAACCAACCAAACAGTCCCTTCGTTAGCTATATCTCGACAACTTTTCGGCAACTGTCAATTATCTCTCGGAAGCTTTTTTAGTTTCTAGATATCACAATTTTGGCCATTCGGGAGCCAAGGTTTAAATCTTTTGTGGTAGTTCAGTGTTAAACTTTCGACGGGACTGTACTGTAATGTAGATTTTGAGACTTCTTTACTGACAATTTAAGTTTTTCTGATGTAATGGATTAAATTTAATTAGGATATAATCTTTCTTCTCAAATAAAGCGTGAAAATGTGTTATGGTTGGGTTTAAAAGATTAAAAATAAATCTAAGCGTTTGCTTAAAGTCACTCAAAAAGTTTATTCAGTAATGAAGACCATTTGCTTTCTCTACATGATCTTAAAAATACACGAATTTATGAATAAGATGAAAAACATGACACATTCTCAGAGGTGTAAAAGCTGATTAAGAATATACTAAATTTAAACATCGCCGGTCGCCTTAAGTATTAAATTAACACGCGTTTGTAAAGTAACTCCAAGGGCGTCGAGAGTATTTTGTAAATTAACTCCAAGGGCGTCGAGAGTATTTTGGATTCGGCGCCGTCCAGTTATATCCCCTTCAGGTAGACCATCATTTCTGCCCTTCTCAATTGAAGAGCTCCTTCACTTTAATGTCTATATTGTTAGTTTTTGTATATGTGTTTAAGGGTTGGTTAACGAGTTTTAACTTTTTCGTTAATTGAGGAAACATTGGGAATGTTATAGACATATTTTAAAACAAGTAAAGAAATACTAAAATAATTGGAATTGATTTTTTTATCATCTTTTTATAAAAATAAATCATTTTGTCCTTAAATAAAAAATACTAAAATATTGATATAACATTATAATTAACTATCCTGTATATACCTTTTATAAACAGGGGTGGTCTGGATGAATGTAAATGCTTCAGGATATGTTGTAGGATAGAGATGTGTCTTAATGACAAGACTAAAATCTGACACGCCAATTCAACATACTAAAATAATTATGGGTACTTAGAAAGTACTTATAACCGATTTCAAGTATCCATAATTCATAGTTCTACATTAACATGCTATCCTGTTTACTTATATTGTTGCCTCTAGTTTGCCGCCTTTTAAGTGGGACAAGTGGAGTAAGTGTAAGCTTTAAGTAAATACTGAAAAAACAGTCAAAAATTTATAATACATGTATATAGCATCTGTGTACTTGTGTACTGATGGCCGTTAATGTAACTTCTGCAGGCTTTCTGTATACAGGACAGGCATGTCGAAAAGTCAACACTGAGCTTACAAGAAGGCGTGAAAGCTCGGCTGCCAAATAGGCGAGATATAAATGACCAGTGGCAGAAAAAGCTGCCGAAAGATAGCTGAAAAACTGCTGAAAAAATGTCCAGATTTAGCTTACGAAGAGCCAAGATGAGCTGTTTATATATTTGGCATTAGTTCGTGAACTCGGTGTTAAACTTTCGACAGGTCTGTACTGTATTTAACTTTGCAAAGAATAGGAAAAATTCACAACTTAAAGAAAATAGAACTAATAGTACCACATACAATGTTTAGTATTTTTCGATACAATATATTCAGAATATTTAGGTGCAGGTGAACCAAGCGAATTTTTTTTTGTTCAACTGTACTGAAATGTTTTCAGTATGGTAGGTGTCTTTGATAATGATACAACTACTCTCTATACTGAGCAAAAATTCAACATACAATCATACAAATTATTTTTTCAATTCAATTCAATATCTTTGTTGCAGTAAACATGCAAATGTTTTTGCAACAAATATATTTTACATAACTGGTGGCAACAGTAAGATACAAGAAAAAAAACCAACAAACATACCAATCCTTGTTCTAATCACAATCCCTAAGCAAATTAAAATTTTGAAATTGGCAAATAATGTTAAATATGCGAACTTCTTCCCACCCACCCCTCACCTAGGAAGTGAGGTCAGGTGCTCCAAAAGGGTAAGCACAACGCACCTTCTATTAAGCTAGCTACAAAATCAAAGTTTAGAATGAAAGGAACATGAAACAATGGGGTGTAAAATATATTTAGGGTAGATTTGGATACAGAGTCATCATACTTATCAACAATATTGTGATGACGATCATAAAACTTTTTGATGGGGCCTTGACAAGCCTAGGCTTGCAATACACTGCGTCAGCAATTCATTTGTATTATGTGCTACTTTTGCATTTTTATGAAATAATGCATTCAAAAGTGTCTAGTCATGTGCTACTTTTGAATATATTATTTCATAAAATTTCAAAAGTAGCTATAGTACACGACATTTGTAAGCAGATGGCTTCGTTTTATAAGATTATGCATTTCACCGTACATTTATTCTGTATATACAGTGTGTCCACCGAATATGAAACAGCTGTAAAAATTCTTGTGCTTTTGCTTCGTAATCAACACACAATTAAAGTATTATTCTAATAATTATATAACAATATGGCGACACAAAAATCATCTCGAATACAAACCTACAGTACGGACCTGTCAAAAGTTTAAAATTAAGTTAACGAATTAGTTCTTCTCATCTCCCGCCCTCGTTAGCTATTTAAACAGCTCTATCTATCCCTCGACAGTTTTTCGATCAGTAGCTATCCATATCTCGATCACACGGCTGTCGAGCTTAAACTCCTTTTCGTTAGCTAAGTGTTAAACTTTCGACAGGTCTGTACTGTATAACTCGGCCACTCGGTAGCCGAGCTGTTAGCTGAGTGTTAAACTTTCGACAGGTCTGTACTGTTTAACTCGGCCACTCGGTAGCGAAGCTGTAAGCTGAGTGTTAAACTTTCGACAGGTCTGTACTGTTCGTGGAACTTTTAGACCACGTACATTTATCAAAATTGTTTGTCAAAATATTACCGCACGTGCAACATTCACGCCGCCGGTCGTTAATAAAACGATATAACAATTCAAAAATTATCTCATTACAATAAATATTTCTCACTTTTTCAAAGTTGTAATAGTGATGATAAATTCATTTTGTGCCTCAAATTCATCCGACTTAACAGATAAATTATTTGAAATAATCGGTAAACCACAGTCTTCGTAATTTAAACAAAAGCATTATTTATAAAATTCATTATATAATATTATCTTCTGTTTTTCCGCTAAATTAGAAATCATTGTCAAGTATAAGTTTTATGGGCGTCATCACAATATTGTTGATAAGTAAATTATCCTGGATATAATTTGCCAGTTTTCAATTTTTTTGCTTTGCTTTTGGGATTGTGGTTTGCACTTGGCAAACAAACGAGACAGACAATTCACTTCATTTACCTGGTCGAACAATAGTCAAAGATTTGTAATATGAATAATACCTCAGTCAATTTTATGTAAAAATCGTAGTGAAAACTGAATGTGTTAAAAGTGGCATACTATGGTCCCGTATCAATCGTAAATGAATGGCTTTGTAGTTTGTACAGCCCTGTTTTCATCATCTTATCTTATATTATTGCTCAGTCTGTTAAATTCGCTTCTAGTTGTAAGCGTCATCTGTAGCGGCCAAAGGTGGCCTACTTTTCAAACTCTACAGAGTTGTCTTCAGCGTGTACTGAGCGCGGGGCCTCGGTTTTGAGTCACACCCAAAAGTCTGTTCTGGTAACGAGCCATTTACGGCTCTAGTATGGACAGCAGATGAAAATCATCTCAGAAAATTCCAAAGTCCTGAGTGAGGTTGGAACCCATAACCCTTGACCCCGAAAGCTAGTGAAAGTACCGCACGGACATGTCCGCCATGTGGCTTAGTACAGTCCGGAATTATATGTGTATTTGTCAATGGGTGGCATTGTCAGGTCCATGTTCTTCCATTTCCTACTAAAAACTACGTGACCTTTTCATTTTGTTTCATTTAAGTGTGGCATATAGAATTCTATTAAGAAACAATTTTAAAATTCCACCCACTGGCAGCATGTTTATTTCAAACTTTCTGGCGACATGATACGGTTCTGGTTCTTATCAGGCATCGCAATAAAAAGATCATCACAACTCTTGTAAAAACTTCATTTCTCATAAAACTTTTACCTTATTAAATTTGCTATGAAAAGTGCGATTCGTAGTAATTTTAGGGACGATTTTCTAGACTAGAGGCACAGATTTTTCAATTTTGATAGAGGGTTGATTTTTGACATTTATGAGAGTAAACAAGCATCTAAATGAACAATCTGGGGAATCATAGTCAATCAAACTCTTAAACCTGATTGAAGTCACATGATCTGTGACGGGCGCCGCCTCATCTTGGCTCTATCTGGTCTTAGTTTAACGCTCTTGAGTATTTATGAATCACTTAAATGTTTGATACTTATCAGATATAAAAATAATTTCTAAATCGGTAGGAGGAATGATAATACGGATTTTATATGCTTATGGCTATGTTATACACTCGTCTATTTAAATAGTATTTAAAATCTCACAACAAAATAGTTAGTAGGCGTAGTAAAATTAAATTAAACTATAATAGTATTTGATATATAAAGTCAAAAGTCGTTTTTGAAATAAATGAAAGTAAAAATCCGATTGGATTTTAACTTAATTTATTATCAAAAATGTACAATTGTTAATTAGATTTTGCAACCTTCAAGTAAAGTTTGGACCACACACTCACTATTTTACGGCAATATATTTTGGATTTGTTAAGGGTTAAACGGATTGTAGAATCATTGTGATGGTAAGGGAAAGGTGATACTGTTATTTACACCCAAATCAAGAGTACTCCACTTGCATATGCACATTCATTAGTTCATGAATGGCGAATGAAACCGCCTCAGTTCCAGATTCTATCATTGATATGCAGGCTGTTTGTTTTTGGACAGTAGAGGAAACCGAAGTACCCGTAGAAAACCATCGACTCTCGAGAAACGACCTGACAAACGTTCTCACACTAAGATCTGTCCAAATGGGATTCGATTCTAGCCAGTGAGACGCAGTGATTCGTCATCACACGCGACGAAGGACCCTGTGGTGGTAAGGGTCTAAAAAAGAACGACGATTTGTGTTTATGACCGGTTTTCGTCTTAATATACATTGCAAATGTAATTCGTATATTAATTATTTGTTTTTCATACTTTTTTGTTTGTTTTGCTCTTTCTTGCTACCGTCATTGCTTACTACATTCTACCAGCTACTTTAACATTAAATGAAATTTACCATATGTTCATATGCTTTTAGAGTCTGCTAGTCGTATTTGGAATCTAAGATTTGGAATACAGATTTCAAACACCATACTAACAAGATAGATTCAAATTAAAATGCTAAATGTCGGACTTTTCACGTCAAGAGTACAATAATGGTGATAACAATATGCTTATTTGAATTTCTTGTTACTTTACCTTCTTGAAATACATCCCGTATAATCTGGAGCAATTGTACCAATCCAAGTTCCGCGACTATCAGTTTTAAACTGTTGGGAACATAACCAACTCTGGTGTTTAGAATGACCAGCCAGGTGATCCAGGACCGTTGAATATTTCTTTTGGACCAATAAATTCGACCCATGGTAATTCTAGTATTTATTGATTGAAACATAACCGAACCTGGTGTCTAGAATGACCATTGAAGTGACCTTAGACCATTGAATATTTGTTTTGGACCAATTAATTCAATCAAGGACAATGATTATGTTGATTGCTTCAAAGGACGAAATTGCTACATATAACCTCCCTTACAATTGCAGTGTCAACACTGTAGCTCAAGCGGTAGCGTGCTTGTTACGTATATTGGGTGTTTAGGGTTCGAACCCAGTCGGGCCTGGTTAAAAATTGACAATAGGTTGCGACTGTTCTTTCCCCAAACATTTAGCATTTAGAAATTAAAGACACATGGTCTTTTGGAAGAGACCTTGAAAACCGATGGACAGTTTTGAGGTAGTCATAGCAAGCTTTCCCATTCCCCTTGATGCGCTACCAATGTAAAATTCATGTCATTTCACTTATAGCTGGTGTCGCCTCGATATAAGTGAAATACTCTTGCCTGGTACGTAAAACCCTATTCAACAAACCACTTAATCCCATGCTGTCTTGAATGTATCTCTGTACTTTTGACTGGGAGGTTATATCAATCAACACAATCCCAGAACTGAAACAGTAGTAACAAAATCTTAACTGGGCGTTAAACACCATCTCTCTCTCTCTCTCTCTCTCTCTCTCTCTCTCTCTCTCTCTCTCTCTCTCTCTCTCGTGGGTGTGTCAGTTGAGTCATTGTAGTATCAACATAGTCAGCATAGTTCATAAGTTATAATATAATAAAGAGTGTTTATCAATTCATGCCTATGTGCATTAATAAAATTACTAACACTTTCATTGTGAAATATTTGTTTAGTAGGTGTAAAAGGTTACAGTCTGTGCGACTCCGTTATATACTTACGATCAGGTCTATATAAAAATTACTGCCTCTAGCCTAATCCCTGTGTCGACCATTATGAAATACCACAATGGTTGAAATCGTTGAAGCATTTGATGTAATTACGCTCTCATTAACTTGATCTAGCTTAAAACATTGTGATTTTGCAATCATTTGGATATTTTGACGCCAGTGTAAGTTTTAAGTCCTTAATGAAGCACTATCAGCAGATATCATCAGATATAGTATATACAACATGTCCGGAGACACGTTGGTCAGTCTTGACCATGGATTATTTATGTCCTAGTATGGGTTATTATTAATTACACTACAGACCCGTCGAAAGTTTAACACTGAGCTGTCTAAAGAAGTCGAAGCTTGGCTACCGACTGGTCGAGAAATGGATACCTTGTGACCGAAACGCTACCAAGAGACAGATAGCAATGGCCGAAACGTCGTTAAGCTAATGAGGGGTCGAATTGGAATTCCTAATCAGCACAAATCGTTGGATTACTGTTAAATTTTCGACAGGCGTGTACTGTATATTGGAATCCTCTTACTTTTAGTTTCTAGGGGCTAGGCGTCATTCGAATCATGTCCTTTTTTGTCTGTTGCCGGATGACAAAGTTTTCTATTTACTCAAGATAATTTTCACTTTATTTGTGTACTTTTCTTACCGCTTTTAAATAATTTAAGTTGTTACGATAAATTCTATTTACAGTACAGACCTGTCGAAAGTTTAACAGCTTTAAAGCTTTCTAAAATGAACCAAAGCTCGGCTGCCGAGTGTCCGAGATATGGGTAGATAGCTACTGAAAAGCTGCCGATAGATAAACAGCAGTTTCAGTAAAACTGTCGAAATTTAGCTGACAAGTGACCGAGATGAGATGCCGATTCGGTTCTTATTAGTTCGCTTAATGTTAAAATTTCGACAGGTCTGTACTTTAAATGTGTAATAATCTTGACCAAATTCCAATGTTTCTGTTATAATTAAAAGTGTTATTTATTACTTTTGAAGGGAATTGTATACACAATATATATATATGGATGTCGTAACCTGCGATTTTCATCCGGTTTTTATAAAATTATTGCGACAAATGAATGGTATATCCTTGACGAAACTGCCGTTGGTCTCTATAGCCGGTACTCAATTAAATCAGCAAAATTTGAGTCCGGGTTTTCAATTTATGGCGGCGAGACTTTTTAAAATTTATCGTACTCGTATTATCTTTATTTTTTCAATTTAATTTATTGATAAAGTAGTCCCCATTTGTCTCTCTCTCATTTGGTCCCAACTTGTGTATAATTTCGGTGTCAATAGCGGCATGCAATGCACAAAGGGTTGGTACATTGCATGTCCATTGAGGTGCATTGTATATAATATAGTTTGGAAAGGACTTTTGAACATCCATATGTAAAAAATGTATAATATAATGGCCGAGGTACAATTGGAATTTCTACCCCATTTGTCTCCTTGATTTGTCCTTACTTGTTAGTTTGATGTCAATTGCGGTATGCAATGCCCTTAGCACTGGCGTTTTGCATATCTATTGCGTTGAATATTATCCAATATAGTTTAGGAAGGACTTCTATTTGTGCCCCAAGTTAAACTTTGATTGTAACTGAAAAGCGTAAAAATGACTGTTTCACGCCATTTTGAACATTTATGTTAGAAACAATTTTACACGTTAGGGTATTAAATAAAGTCCTACCCAGCGTCTGTTTGTTTCCATGGTTGGTCCTTACTTGTTAGCTAGGTGTCAATAGCGGTATACCATGTCCGTGATATTGACGTGTTGCATATCTATTGCGTTAAATAGTGCCCAATACGACGCAGTTTGTTGTTGCTTATGATATTCATTCGTCTAGTTTCCACACCATATTGCTCCATGATTGGTATATAATTATGACACAAATGTTCCTGTAATAAGACAAAGTTAAGTATTTTTGTGGTGTCCCAAGTTTCGTCGTTTTCGTATACAACCTTTACAACGAATGTCAACAAAATACATGTAGTATATACATGAATTTTACAAACTAACCTTAAACAAAACCGCAAATCACGAATTTATTAAGCCACAAAATGGTATTTTCTCTGAGAACCACGAAAACTTGATACCACGAGAAAAAAAAAGATTTTACAGTAAGCAAAATTACCTTTTCTTGTTTCTTGCTGTTGGTTCCTGTATATGTCAATATCATTTGAGTAAATGGTATGCAATGTTAACAGGGGAATATGGCTCTAATTGACTCGGTAACAGGAAGTGATTTGATAAAATATACACATTGCTAGTGTAGTGTATACAATATTCATCCTTTTTGGTGCCTGCTGTTGTTTGTACCTTTTGGTTAGGTATTAGTCTTAATGCGACCAAGTGGATTGCAGTGTTAGGCAAAAACAAACATACCTGTTCATGTTCAAGGGACACAGTATAGAGCCAATACAATACAATACAATACAATACAATACAATACAATACAATACAATACAATACAATACAATACAATACAATACAATTCAATACGATGCAATACAATACAATACAATACAATACAATACAATACAATACAATACAATACAATACAATACAATGCAATGCAATACAATACAATACAATACGATGCAATACAATACAATACAATACAATACAATACAATACAATACAATACAATACAATACAATTTAACGCAAAACAATACTCTTAAGACGCTTCAATATGAATGCTATTCGCCGATTTATTTTATAAATCTTGAAAGGTTGTTGATTTTGAATGGTGAAATGTTGTGAACTGTTTTGTGCTGCTTTTAACTAAGCTTGCAAGGTTCAAATCCGTTGAAAATTAGGGTCAACCTAAAATTATGCGGAAATACACGACTTTCATTTTTAAATATACCAAGTAGTTGGTGAAAGATCAGTCACTACCTTTTTCCAGTCTTGTTTAGACACGACCAAGTTTCGAACACTGAGCTCCTACATGCGGAGCAAGCACTATACCAACTGAGGTACCATAGTGGTGCAAAGACTTAAGAAGTTTGAAATAAATATATAATAATTTGTTTATCAACCCTCGCCTACCAAAACAAACATCATAAAATGATTTCTGAATTTGAGCCAGTAAAGGCAAACAACACTGACCTGTCCGTTTGACCTTTCATTAAGAATATTCATATAGACTGGTCCATTCAATACATGGCCATGGGTAGCGTAAGGATTCGCAGGTAATACATATTATACACATTGCCTATGATTAGTGTTCACATCATAAATCGAAATATACACGCATAACCCCTTTTACTAAAATTTATTCGTCCACAATGAATATTTAAATCAAAGGTCAAACGGGCAGGTCAATGTAGTTTGCCTATATTAATATGCACTAATAATTAAGTAGGGATGTACAGTGTATATCGTTTAAAGATTTCAGTATTCGCATAATTGTTTTAAACATCGCTCAAGTACCTCGTTTATTTTTGTTTTTAGTTTGAGTCAGTTGTGGGTGGTGATATTTTAGGGTATTTTAATGTGCACTCTAAGTACAATTTATTTAAGGTTATTAGTGAAGCATCTAAATAGATTTTAAATGTTGATTTACAGTACAAGCCTGTCAAAAGTTTAACAGAGCTAACGAATTAGTGTCGAATCGGCAACTCATCACTGCCGCTTGTTACCTCCATATCTCAAAAGCTGTTCTCTATCTCTATCTCTCGACAGCTTTTCGAATCCAGTGTCTATCACCGCTGTGAGTTCGAGTCCCGCTCAGACCACATGTGGGAAAGTGAATTCTTGCCGTTAGCCTTTACTTATTTACCTTGTATCTGTAAAATGGACTGGGAAAATTGTACGCTTGTCTGCGGCGTACTGATTCGGTGAGTTAGCACGTTAAACTCGCCCTGAGTGCGCGCTAGTACAAGGCAGACCATACAACACACTCGTACTTCACATGCATACACGAACTTGTTCATAGATTAATACATAGAGATTAATGAAATAGTTCTCGGCGGTAATAGCTGAAAAATTGCTGATGCGACGTTAAGCAACATTCAACCATTCAACCAATCTATCTCTATCTCCCGACAGCTCGGTCACTAGCTATCTATATCATGGTCATTCGGCAGCCGGACTTCAACTCATTTTCTTTAGCTTGGTGTTAAACTTTTTGACAAGTATGTACTGTGTATGACTTTATATAAATTTAGAATTTATACTAATTTTGTATCACTTTAAAGTCCAAATATTTACAATATGACTGTACCTGTCTTCGATGAAACATACAGAAGCAATTGTATTTCAATTCCCAATAAAAGACAATAGGGGTCATGACCCTTGATGTGTATCGATTTTCCCGCGATATATTACGTCATGTCCTACACAGGGGGTCGCGTGGCCATGATCTTGCATGGCTAAAAACTCTATATCACACGCGCAGATATGGAAAAAAATAGCGCCAATGTACAAAATATTTATTGTAAATATAAGAAATGACATTTCTGCTCATGGTATTTCAAGGGGTAATGAAAGATAGTGTGGCGCGTGCCAAATTCAAAATGAAGGGCTTCGGGTACCATGATCAGAATGTCATTTCTTAATTGCATGTACTCAGCCTCTTATTTTAAGTTTCGTACACCCTTTTTAAGAGCTATCTGGCGACCCTTTACAGTCAGCAGTAGGTCACATACACCCTTTGATTATGTTCTCCTCATTCTTTTTAAATGGTTTGTGTCATTCCAGCAGTTTAACCACTGCGGTAGCTCAGTTGGTAGAGTGCTCGCTTCGTAAGTGGCCCCGCCGGGTCTGATTCAAGACTTAAAAGTGATTAGTGACTGTTCTTTCGCCAAGCACTCGACATTACGAAATGAAAGTCACGGTTCTTTCGGATTCGAACTTAAAAATAAACGAGGTCCCGTGTCACGGTGCGCTTGGTACGCTAAGGAACTTTGCTGTACGTCATCAGCGTAGCGTACAGGCAAAAATTTTGCACCTTCGCCTATAGCTGGTAATGTCTGAATATAAGTGAAATATTCTTGACTGTGACGTTAAACACCATTACTCAACTCATTCCAGCAGTTTATTATACAGTGTTATTCAGAAAACACCTCCAATCTTTCTTATTTTAATCTTGAGAGAATCATTTGGAAGAGAGCTTACAACCTATGCACCGTGTCACGGCAGGCATGACACGTTAAAGAATTCTCTCTACACAGTGTCCTGAACGCACTGCAAAGGTACAGATTTCAAACGTCTCGGTATAATTGAAATATTCTTGATTGGGACGTGATACCCCATTCAATCAAACAATCTAAAAATACTGCTTAAACTGCAGTGCAATCAATGTGTGTTTGGTCATTTATTGTAAAGGACGCTTTGTTAATTATTAAACATTTTATAATTTCTGACTAGATGGACATCTCCAATGAAACCGGAGATGATAAAGGTTTTGTTCGATATGTTTTGTTGCACATGCTGCAGAGCTCATTTTCCAGAACACTTTTCTAATATACGATATGAACTAATGGTTCAATCTCCATGGCAACATAATTTTAATCGGTCTCTTGAAATTAGACAGTCAATTTCAGAACCAACAGAAAGCATTTGCTCCCACTCATCATATAACAATATACCGTTAAAAGTGACAAAGCAACAGAAGAGTTGCATGCAACTAACTTTGAAATGAAAAATTCTTTGTCTGCGGTCTAATGGATTCCTTGCAATATATGCAGTGCCATTACAAACAAAAATATTAGCACAGGAAAGGATATATTATTTGAAGCTATTTGACAAATGTGATGACTCCAATTTTTCTACTGTCAATTTTCCTTTTTACACAGCAATATGCCTGGTTCCCCTTCATACGATGTGTTTGTATCACGGTACATAGGCTATGGAAGATTTTGCCCGACTTCGGGAACTTCATGCAATATGATTTATAAGCACGCTTTACAGCTGCACACAATTAGCCAACGAGGCCTCTTTTATGAAAGAAGGCCGAGGTGACCTAATGGATGATAAGACGTCAGTCTACAAATCCAGGGTCTTTTACCGCTGTGAGTTCGAGTACCGCTCAAACCACATGTGGGAAAGTGTCAATATAATGTGACTGGGGGAGTGGTACGCTTGTCTGTGGTGTACTGACTCGGTGATCTGACACCTTTAAAGTCGCCCTGAGTGCACCCTAGTATAAGGCAGATCATACAACACACTCGCACTTCACATGCATACACGAAATTGTTCAAAGATTAATAAAATAGTTCTCGTCGTGAATAGCTGAAAAATTGCTGATGCGACGTTAAACAACATTCAAACAACATTCAACCAATCTTTTATTAAAATCCAAATTAGGGTTAACATGGGATACCAGCTTTTGATGCCAGTATATACAAAAGGTATTTAAGTCCAGTATGGGGCTTTGGTGGCCAAGTAGTCTTAAGCGCCAGGTTACAGATCACCGCTTTGGTTCGAATCTCGCTCGGGAAGATTCTGATGTTAGAAAATTTGCTAGTTTGCTTGTCGAAGAATCAAGATGAGTTGTTTTCTCCAGATACTCCGATTATCTTTGTGCACATTGCCACTTCTTTGTAGATACTATTGTTTAAGGTATTCAAGTCCTAGTATTGCATTTTGGTGGCCCAGTGGCTTACAGATCACGGCCTTGGTCCGAATCTCGCTCGAGAAGATACTGGTGTGAGGAATTGTTTTGGTTTGCTTGCCGAAGAAACAAGGTGGGTGGTTTTCTTCAGATATTCCTGTTATAACTAACAATGTCATATCTTTATGCACATTGTCACATCTTTGTAGACACTATTGTTTTTAATATTGATCCGAATATGCAGGGCATAAAATCATTTGTCAGCTGTTTTTGTTTCAAATAAATGTTATATTATTGTGAAACGTTTAACACATAATTACAAGGTATTGATTCTGACGGCAGTTGTCGGAATTAGCTAACTAAACCATACAAATTATCACTCATAGATTTTTGTACAATTATAATCGAGTCTCTAATCCTTGTATAGACAATTGTTAGAGCCACATGATGACAGCGATAATCTATACAGAGGCGTTTAAACATTAGTCTTTCTAAATAATTTTGATCTAATCGCAAAAAGCGTTTCGTGCGAGAATAACGCGAGCACAGATGGCGTAATTTGAATTTTAGTTGACAAAAACGCGCACGACATACTTATTGTTGTATATCCGATATTAGGACATCTTTCGTGCACCAAATGTCGGCATAGCGACACACACGAGATATTGAATTGCCAAATATTCGATATTATAACCGATGACTTGACACCTAATCCGACTAATTTGTATAGCTTTTTTCATACTTTAATAGTGGAAACAGATGCGGTTTATGGGAATGGAGCATGTTGTTACGTCATAAGTACAGTACGGACTTGTCCAAAGTTTAACAACAACTGCAGTAGCTCACTTGGTAGAGTGCTCGCTCAGTAAGTGGAAGGTCGTGGGTTCGAACCCCGGCCGGGTCTGACCCAAGACTTAAAAGTGGGTAGTGATTGTTCTTTCGCCAAGCACTAGGCATTACGAAATGAAAGTCACGGTTCTTTCGGATGGGGAACTTAAAATAAACGAGGTCCCGTGTCTTGGTAGGCTTGGTGCGATAGAACCCTGCTGTATAATGTCAGCGCAGTGCCTAGGCAAAAATTCTGCACCGACGTCTCGATATACTAGTAAGTGAAATATTTTTGGCTGGGACGTTAAACACCATTACTCAACTAAACTCCAAAAATTTAACACTAAGCTAACAAATAAGAGTCTAATCGGCAGTTCATCACGGTCCCTCTAAAGCTATATCTCGACAGATTTTCGGCAGCTGCATGTAATCTTTCGACAGTTACCAGCTACCAACATCTCGGCCACTTGACAGCCGAGCGTAACTCCTTTTTGTTAGTTTAGTGTTAAACTTTCGCCAGGCCTGTACGGTATTTTCTGGATCTTTGTTCAAGGCTTCATCAATTATTATATAGATTCTCGGTAATTTCCTGATCGACAACTTTAACATTTATTTATATATAATGTTACAAATTAATAATTAATTTATGAAGGTGTTAGTTCACAGCCATTTTGTGCGGCTCTAATTTACTTAAACGCTCTCTTATTTCTCATAATTATGGTTAGCAAATTATTCTTTTTCGCGCAATCAATCGCCGATGTCTGGGTTGATAAATTTTCACCTAATCATCACTTAAGCTAATATTTATGCATTTTGTGTAAAGCAGAAACTGGAGTGTCAATTGAAGCTAAACGTTGATATGGTAGGGCTGATTGGTTGGTTGGTTGGTTGAATGTTGCTTAACGTCGCATCAGCAATTTTTCAGCTATTCGCGACGAGTACTATTTTATTAATCTTTTTTGATAATCTTTAAACAAGGTCGTGTATGGTCTGCCTTGTTCTAGCGCGTACTCTAGGGCTTTAACGTGCTAGCTCACGGAGTCAGTACGCCGCAGACAAACGTACCACTCTCACAGTCACATTATATTGACACCGGGTGAAACAGTAACGGTCAACGGCAAGGGAAATTCCTTTCCCACATGTGGTTAGAGCGAGACTCGAACTCACAGCGACGAGAGACCCTGATTTAAATTTGGAGACTAACGTCTTTGATAAGGTGGATAAAGCTGAAAATGAGACCATAAGGGATCTTTTATATCTCTGTATCAGAATATTAAGACCAATAACTATAATTCCTGATCTGCATAGTCCTAAATGTAGCAAGATAATTATGTCCAGTAGTGTGGTTTAAAAAATAGCTATCCCAAATATTTACGAACATTAGTCAATTGAAAATCATGAGGTAGATGTTCATTGTACGAAAAAGTCGTCCATTGACCGAAAAATTAAGATCTGACGGAAAAGACGGTATTTTCATAGTTTTTCTATCTTGCACATAAAATCCACAATAACTGTTTAAAGTCGGCCCTATCATCCAAAATAAATTTAACGTACCGTTTTGAATTCGTACCCATAATAAAGTAACCAATTCTTTACCAAATTATTGGTAGGTTTGGCACTTATCCGTTAGGTCAGTGTTAAGGAGGCTCGAGTGAAAAAAAGTTTAATTACCATCATTGTGAATTTTATATATTTTGTAGAGCAAAATGTGAAGATTTGAAAAATAAAAAATTTAGTATAGGTCACCGGACTCCCTTTTTCTGTATCTGGCTTTAAAAGTAGTGGAAATTACACAGTTTTATGCCTTTTTAAAGGATTTTTAGTGGTCCTCATAAGTTTAAGAGTGAACAATATGTTGCAGTGTTTAAACTCTTAAATGGTGATAAATTTATTTATTTTCCAAGACAGTTGAAAGACATAAATCTACTCTTTTGATTTAAGGAGATTTGAACAGTAACAAACTAAAACAAATACAAAATTTAATAACAATTGTGTGGGCATTAGAGATTTATCAGGATAATATTTAGCACTATTTTCAGATAAAAGTATGAACAAAAAATGGAATATTTTTAAGAAGCAAATTACCAAGAGTTTCAAAATCTCCATGAATATAGCTTGACATATATTTGATAAAATAAGATATTAAAAAATATGGGTCACCGGATTCGTTTACTGTACAGTCGCTATGGTAACAACCCTACCCCTATTTTTATTTAGTATTTTGGGGGATTTATTTAGTTGAATTTTAAAATAAGTGATACTTTTGGTGCAAACGGTAATAAAAACGATTATTTACATTATAAATTAACATTTTAGCCCAAGATGAATGAAAATCTACGGTAAATTATCAATATTTTAGCAAAACCGGCGACATATATTTGTAATATTGTATGTGTTGCTAACAGTTACCGTCAACTGCTCAAACGGTTTATCACATTTGTGTTGCAAGTTTGAAAAGATATCAATAAAATTTTGTTCATTACTTTTTAACTTGTACATTTAAAAATATTATTGTGAATTTAGATCTTCTTAATTCAATGCTAATGCTATCAAAAGTAAAATCTTGATGAAACCATGAATGATCCGGCGTTAACTTCCGGGATTCCGTTACGTGTCCAATTTGATTTTTATAACCTTTAACTTTATTCCGTGTCACATTTTTGCATTGAAGACACGGGAAACTATGCACAAAATTTTACAACAGAAACAAAGATGTTAAAAGATCGAATACAGTAGGTATATTATTTTCAATATGTTTATTAAAAAGCATATAGTTTTGTTTTGAACATCACGTGAATACACGGTATATTATTTAGACATTTCAACTTAGAACATGTTCAGTGCACAGGGGCCAGTTTCATAATAAAATTTAAAAAATGCCGATAAGTATATAAAAAAGAGTAAAGGGGAACAACGAATCGGATCTTTCAAGTGTAGGTGCTCCGACAAAACTCTACATTACTTTTTTAATTTTTGTCCGATCATCGTGATCTTGGTGTCATTTTGTTCCCAGATAAATATTCTTTAAGTTGGCATTCAATTTTTGGACATAATTTAAAATCTAAATAAAATGTTCAAACGGAAAACACAGAAAAACGGTGTAATTTTGCCCGATGTAGCTAAGCCCGTCCATGTAAAAGTAGCTTAAAATTCGCATTACGCTCATATTTTTCACTACCAGCGTCCGTGTCAACTACAAATGCTGATGTGTATCGAAGAACTAAATAAAAAGTAACAAATTTCAAAGGTAACCGTTACTCACTTCTAAATCTACAAGCTATTATATTCTATTTTGTTCCAACACGGACCAACTTTCCTCTATCATGCCTCCATTTTGAGCTCATACATAAAGCATGTACCGCGCATGTGTTATAGCTGTTATTCGATTGGTTAAAACTATTTCAATCTACTCTGTGTTTATGAAAATTTAAGAAAATGAATTTACATTAACTTATTTGATCTTTCTTTTTTAAGTATAAATCGTTATAAAGTCATTTTGATAGAAAGTTTGATACATTGACAAAATTCTACAAATGCCAACGGAGGGGGTGAAATATTTTTAACCAATCAAATCGCAGCTTAAAATAACTGCATATATAATAACAAGATGGAGGCATGATAGAGGAAAGTTGGTCCGCGTTGGAACAAAATAGGATATAATAGCTTGTAGATTTAGAAGTGAGTAACGGTTACCTTTGAAATTTATTGCTTTTTATTTAGTTCTTTGATCCACATCAGCATTTGTAATTGACACGGACGCTGGTAGTGAAAAATATGAGCGTAATGCGAATTTTAAGCTACTTTACATGGACGGGCTTAGCTACATCGGGAAAAATTACACCGTTTTTCTGTGTTTTCCGTTTGAACATTTTATTTAGATTTTAAATTATGTCCAAAAATTGAATGCCAACTTAAAGAATATTTATCTGGGAACAAAATGACACCAAGATTACGATGGTCGGACACAAATTAAAAAAGTAATGTAGAGTTTTGTCGGAGCACCTACACTTGAAAGATCCGATTCGTTGTTCCCCTTTACTCTTTTTTATATACTTATCGGCATTTTTTAAATTTTATTATGAAACTGGCCCTGTGGTTCAGTGCTGGAGTGTTCAAAATAAATGTTTGTCCAGGCAGTTGGGTAGACCTGAAATTCATGGCTCCGAACGGCTTTTTATGATAATGATGTTGAACGGCAACATCAATATCATAAAAAAAACCGTTCGGAGCCATGAATTTCATGTCTCTGCAGTTGGGATGTTAAAATGTGTCCATGGGTGAGGGGATTAGTTGGGTTAAAATACTGTAAAAGGAAATGGAAAAAATGCAACAGCCAAACCAGGACTCGAACCTGGTACCTTCCAAATGCTAGCGGTAGCGTCTACCCACTAAGTTACCTGGCAAATTATCAAATCCTGTCTGCCACATTACTACCTTCCCTTTTGGGATTCAACTCCATTGAATCGAAACAATGCACCAGGTTCCAACCTGTTTGTCTGCCACTTCCCAGGGTCGGACGAGCCCCCAAATGTAAGAGGAAAGGGGAAAATATAGCAGCCAAACCGAGACTGGAACCTAGGATCTTCCCAGTACTAGCAGAACGCTCCACCTATTGAGCTACCTGGCTACACATAGAGTCTGGTCTGCCACAATACTAAATAAACTGTTAATAGGTATAGAAAGATACGGTAATGGTCAGCAGTTAACAATGTTAGTCATTGTATATTATTTTAGGAAATTTACATGTGCATGTATTATGTAGCAGGACTGAGCAAGTCTTGTTGTTGTTGTGTTGTATATAGTAGATATAATCGAGTGATTTACTGCCAGGCTTTGCGGTTCAGACCTTTTAGCCTTGTGAAAAAGTGCCCGCTTTTCACCGGGGAGGGTAGGGTTCAATACTCAGTCAAGGCACTTGGTGAGGAAGTGGTTTTCAGGTGTGTCCTCCCTCCTGTGGTATGTAACTAAAAATAAGTAAGGTCCAAGAACAAGATTTTGACTTTTTGAGATGCATGGGTAAGTACTATCATACAAAGTGTAAATACTCAATATGTAATACTTAATATGTAAACAGAGTTCTGCTAAATGTGTGAATTTATATAATTTGTATAAGTTTTAAACAATCTATGTGCATTCAAGACAGCATAAAGTACATTTTTTTCTCCCAGTACTAGTTTATTTTGGTGACAATTATGATATGTTTTATATGTACCAGTATATTCAGTGTTCAGTTTTGTGGATTGACCCCAAAATAATATTTTTGTCTCATAATAATGCTGTCTGTTGACCAACACTGACCCATATTTTAGCCTAAGTTAAGTTTTGAATAAATCCAGTTTCAACTCTCTCTTGTTTATATATTTTGAAATAATTGAAAACATGGGCCCTTTTTTCAAGGCTGGACCAGGATGACCTCACCCACTAGTAATGACTACAATACTGATATTTCTAATGTTAATTACCAGTACACATAATAGTATACTTACAATTCAATTAAGGTACAATATATGTTTTAATTTGGGTGTGTGTGATCTTTTTACTTATATTTTGTCACAAATTGACACAATTCTTATAAAGTATTTTCTTTTATTTTTTAGGTACAACAGGATCTCATCTGCCATTTCATGGATACAGCAGACCAACTAGTTTCTGTAATAACTGGGCATCATATGAATGGACTTGTCACATATATATGATACTTTAATATGCGAATATATTACAATACAGGGATAGTTGATCTGGTTTATAGGAGATTGATGACAATTTTTAATTGTCATACTTTCATTAATGTATAAACAATGTATGTGTGTTTATTTGAGGAGGTATGACAAGTGTATATTTTAGAATTACAACAATACATGTTAATAAGACTAAGAGATACACATATTTGTTTCAAAGCATTATACTTTACACATGTGTGGATAGTTAGAGATCATTTGTTAAAATGTAAAAACTGCAGTTGTGATTAAATATCAGATTTGCAATAAATATGTAAATTTGCTGTCATTTATTCAAAGTAATTAAGAAAGTTAAACCAGTTATTGCTTAAATTGGTCCAATTGGCCATCTGGGTTAGGTTATGTCACTTATATTGAGGTGTTGCCAGCTAAATAAGTTGTTGATTTTTAAACCCATGCAATATACATGTTGCAGTGACCGAGGGTTCTATATAATGGCACTGTGAGTCAGTGTTCATCTTCCGATTGCTTGGTTCAATTCACTACCTTCATTCAGTTCTTGATCATGCCTAGTCAGCATTTCAAGACCCCACCTACCCCGACCCCACCCCCATTGCTTATTGAGTGGGGAATTGTAATATTAACATTGCTTAGAGAAAACTGAGCTGTCATGTGACAATTAGATTATATAGTTAATTTTAAGTTACCAGTACAGGTATTGCACTGTAATTTGGCTTTGAAGTCAAGATTATTTCTTTTTCATACAGAAATCAGCATCTGGTTACTTTGCTTTGCTTAACCTGAATTCCCTCGTCAAGGAATCACACTTTTTGTAGTCATCATCTTTGTAGACTTTTGTAGTTTATTGAAAAATCAGTTTTTAAAACATTCACTTATATGAAATAAATCATTTAGACAAAATCAAAAATTTAATTTTACTCAAGGCTTGTACTTTTATCACTTCCCTCTTATATCTGGAGCTAGTTTATCCTGTTCTGTGGTAGGGGGGGACCATTCATTCCATGCATTGGTCACGGGAAGTAGAACACAGATGTTCCTTATTTTCTGGTTATATTTGGCAAGCATGTCAACAGTAAGAACATTAAGTCAGAGTCAGAGAGGGATTTGATCTAGAGACCTCCTATACTCCCATTGCTCTACTAGTAGTGAGGTAACCACTAGCCACATTTCTCCTATTTTTTAATTAATGTTAAGGTCTAGATTTATTATAAATTTTAAAACAAAATATCCATAAATTAATATATAAAAGGAGTTTAGATTCAGTACATTGTTTTTTAAAATGTGTTAATGAATTTGGTCCATTTATATTGAATTATTTTGAATGAACCAATCCATCCTTGTATCCACAGACTCATAAGTCAGCCACTTCCATTGATGTTGCAATAAAAATTTAAATAAATAAAACACACACGATGCAGGTGGAACTGGGCACATCTCGTAGTAACCCGTTCAGTACAAAACAGACACAAACATAACTGGCTGTGACCCAAAAATGTTAGACGTCACGGACACAAGTAAATATCCAATTAAACGGATGTATGCGACGTCTTACTAAATTTGTTTGTCTGCATACATCGTAGTGTTAGCTGACTGACTAGCGTAACACTCGGCCTATACTAAGCAAGATGACGGAGTTGTGACCTTCGACGGTCGGTGTGTTTTGATGTCACTGATGTCGGCATTACAAGGAAAATCGCGGTAGATAAATCCGATGTAGCATAAACGTATGATTAAATAGATTTTAAGTACCATTCCTTGTGATCTAAGACATTTTGGTTTTGTATTTAATTGTATTTTTCTTTCTCGTGTTTAGGTTGGCTGCTGTTTTGATGTATTAATGCCGTAAAACGTCATATGTCGTACACGTATGTGACGTTATCACCGTTATTTCAAATAAAGTTGTAATTACATTTTTACGTATGCTTTTGAACGTATATCAGAATATTAACACGTGTGTGTGTTTTATTTACTAATTAATATAGTAGATAACAAAAAACGTTTTACGTCATCATGTTTGGTGACGGGGACCAGTCTAGCGACTCACTCCTAAAATTTATTTCACTCGAGCCTCCTTAAACTTTTGAGTGACAAGTTCTGTGAATGAGCTCTACTAATAGGATTCCTTTTAGATTGTTCCATTCTTTCCCGCAAAACCCCTAAAGGTGTCGCCACACTAGTATACCGTTTTATGAATGGAGAAAGTGTTGTTTACACTCCAGTCAAGATTTCTTCACTTATATCGAAGCGGTCATTTAAAGGATGTTTGTAATGTTTTAAGTACTTTCGATGTTACGCGAACATTTGCTTTTCAAATATTTTGAGAAAGATTCTTTTCGAAGTTTTAATAGCTCTTTTTTTAAAAAAATAATTTTATAGAGGTGCTTCCTGTTTACCGTGCTTACAACTGGTGTGCACACGCTAAAATTTCGAAATAAAAATCAGTTTTATAGTGGCTCATTTGTGTCATTCCTAACACATGCAAAAAAGCGAAAATTTAGTGCGACAAATCGCCAAAATGCTACGCAAAAAGCGACACAAGTATTGGCTTTTTCGCTTTGAGTTTTCGCTTTTGCGCATTCAAAATTTTGCTATGGCGCTTTTTCTCCGTTTTTGCGAGTGAAATGACACAAATAAGCCACTATGTAATTACGTTTTAAATATTTTCTAAACTAAAATATCAGAGGATCTACCCTTGGCAACGTTTAATATGCTTAAATCGTCCAGGATTTTAAATACTGCAATCAGCTTCAAATTTGAACAAAACCCACATGTTAAGATTGATTTTAATATTTCAATATCACTGCCATTTGGATAATCAAATTAAGGCCTGTTAGGCTATCTACAAAATTCTATACCAGAAATTGGTGATGAATTAATGGCTAATTACAATCCTGTTTCACTAGATTACCTACTATTTACAGAATCTGTCATCTCTCCGTAGTCACAGCGGGAATCAGCACGCCACGATTTCGTGATCTCGTTTCAGATCGCGTCTCTAAAATTTCTCGTTTCGCTTTTGTATATCCCAAGCGGCCCTATTTTCCCGCAAAAACAGATGATGGAATTACGGTTTTAATACGAATTTGATCAAATAATGTGTGACAAACAATTATTCTGAAAGAAAGATTGGCTCCATATTTCCAATTATAACCTGGTATTTGTTTATCTGGGCCACTTACTACAAATCAAACTCTCACAGGGCCGCTTATGATAGATTAGGTTACGGTGACGTAATGGAAGTGTAGTAGCTAGTCTGATAAGAACGGTTTATCATTTCAAAAAGCAATTTAGATGTGTTTTGTATTATTTTATGCCATAAACCCTTGAAATATCTAAGTTAGAAAAAATAGACTCTTTTGTTCAGTATACGTATATTTATGCATCTGTTTGGTGCGAAGTGTCAACACGCGCGTTTTCTTTATTTTTAGCTACATGGTTTTTTTTTAATTTAATTGATTAAATATTTTTAAATCACTTAATTTTTGTATAACATGCGTATTTGTTACCAAATTAAAAAATCAATGTTTCTCGAAATTAAAGCACCGCGAAAATAAAAAAAAAACCCTATAGATTCTGCAGTTTCAAAGCCTAGTTCAGATGAGCTGCAAATAGACTGTTGTATCTTTGTACAATGTGTATATATGTTACCAATATAAATAGCCAACGTTTCGCGAATAGATCTTTAACAACACACTCGCGAAAAAAATCATTAAAAAATCATTAAAAAACTTTGATCAGATGAGCTTCAAATAGATAGACTGTTATCTGCAGCTAAACTTAATTTTTGTACGACATGTTAATATGTTAACAATATAAAAAGTCAAGGTTTCGCATATAGGTCAACAACATACTAGCGAAATTACAATTCAACAAAAAACCTATGAATTCTACAGTATTAAAACCTAGGTCAGATGAGCTTCACATAGACGATTTTGTACAACTAAACTTAATTGTTGTACAACATGTATATCTGCTACCAATATAAAAAGTCAATTTTGCGCGGAACAACAACAAATCTTCAACAACAAACTCGCGAAAGTTAAAATTCCACTAAAAGGAAAAATCTATAGAATCTGCAGTATTAAAACCTGGATCGGATGAGCTTCAAATAGACTGTTTTCTACAACTTATCTATATTTTTGTATAACATTCGTATCTGTTACCAAGATAAAAAGTCAAATGTTCGCGAAATTAAAGTACCGCGAAAATAAAAAACCTATATATTCAACAGTTTTAAAACCTGGAGCAAATAAGCTTCAAATAGACGATTTTGTACAACTAAATTTAATTTTTACCTGTTATCAATATATTAGGTCAAGGTTTCGCTGAGCAACAATATCTTCTTTAACAACAAACATTCGAAATTAAAATTCTACGAAAATAAAAAAAAAAACCTTCAAAGTCTACAGTATTGAAACCTTGATAACATGAGTTCAAATAGACGGCGGACATAGACCTAAACTTAATTTTCGCACAACATGTATATATCTGTTACCAGTATAAAAAGCTATATATTATGTATTTAAGATAAGTATCTGTTTTTGTCTATCGCGTGTTGCGTTTCCTGGTCATCATAATTGGATCCTGTCGATATAATGATGACTTTAATTAAGTTTTAATTTTTACTCAGTCATGTGCTTAATATTGGTTATTATCAACATAGACCGTCTGTTATTGGTGACATTTTAGGAAATATTTCTATAATAACAAACATATTTTTTAAAGTATTTGAATCCAGATAACCATCATGTACATTGCACTAGTTTTGAATTTTTGTAAAATAAACTCATTATGATATAACAGAGGTTTAACTTTCTTAATATTCAGACCACTAGTACTTCGGAAGCTCAGTTGGTAGAGTACTCGCTCCGTAAGTAGGAGGTTGTGGGTTCAAACTCAGAACGGGTTTGACCCAAGACGTCAAAGTGGGTAGTGACTGTTCTTTCGCAAAGCACTTGGTATTACGAAATGAAAGTCGCGATTCTTTCGAATGGGAACTTAAAATAACCACAAGAGTGAAAAAAAAAATTGTAGCAGTGGGGGACATCTGCCATGGGATGTTAAGTTTTCGGGGGTATGGTTTTATATTAAACATCAAATTACGTCAAATAACTCTATAATAAACAACTCGGAAGTATTACAACTCCACACAACACTCGTAAAACAAGGATTTCATTAAGATGTAAAATTCTTAAAGAAACCACATGAAAAAGGCAAAAATTCTCAACATCGATGTGTTTATTAAACTTATATACAGGAGTGGTGATTTGATTTCATTTGATTTAATATAATATTCAACTTTTATTAAATTCGGATAGTGTAGGTTTTTATTGTAACCAGGGTAGAGAGAACGATAATCTACGTAATTTACATTGAAAGCTTTATGGAAAAATGGTGTTAAAGGAATAATTAGATCCTCCCTTTAATCTTAGATATATGTTATAAAGTTGATCAAAGAGAATACAAATTTTTAACTGATCATAAATTCATAAGATGTTTGTAAAATTGTCAGAGACGGTTAAAGTTTAAATAAACGATTTACAGTACAGACCTGTCGAAAGTTTAACACTGCGCTAACAAAAAAAAAGTCAAATCTCAGTTACTATAGATAGTTTGTTGTTGTTCGACAAAGCTCCCGAAAGATAAATAGCGAGTACCAAAAAGCTGTCATAAAATAGCTTCTGAGGGGGCCGAGATTAGTCGCCTTTTTATCACTGATACGTAAGCTTAGTGTTAAACTTTCGACAGGTCTGTGCTATACGTCCAAGTATACACCTCTGTAAACCCAATAAAAGTCAATTATAATTTACACGGTACTAATAGACTTTATACATAAAAGTTCACTAAGATAAGTTGTAAGTGTCAAAAGTAACACTTTAAACTTCTAACCAGTTACCTGTTTTGATACATTTTTAGGATAACATGTTAACTTGTCATAAATATGTATATATATGTGTATACACTATGTTCGTGTTTAAGCTGGACAAAAATGCCGTTACATGTATTTCGTGTGAATATGGTACGAAGTACAGTACAAACCTGGCGAAAGTTTAACACTGAACTTACGAATAAGCAGTCGGAATTTGACAGTCAAGTGGCTGAGATAAGGTTCGTCAGTTCCTGATAAGCTGCCGAATGTTAGATCAAAAACAAACATACTAATCCATTTCCGAATTACAAAACAGAAGCAAAGTAAAAACTTTGGAACTGACAAGTTAGGTTAGACACGTGAACTTCCACCAGGGAAGTGAGGCCGGGTGCTCCGGAAGGGTAAGCACCTCCTGTTTAGCTAGCTACACCTGCCACGTGTGTAATCAAAATTGTGTGAAAGGAACATGGAACTATGAGACGTCAAATATATCCAAGGCAATCCTGGACACAGAGACATCAAACTTATCAACAATACTGTGATGACGGCCATAAAACTTTTTGAGGGCCTTGATAAGCATAGGCTTGCAATATCCCTGAGTCAACAATTTATTTGCAAGCAGCCTGTCAAAAAATTGTCCATATATTAGCTAACGGGATACCCAGATCAGCTGTCCATTCGGCACTTATTCGATATCTTAAAATACTGACCAGCCTGTATTGTATTGTTTATTTGATATTTGAAATGTTTTGCTTTGTCCCTTGCTCTATTTTGTACCATTGTATTATATCAGGACCAAGAATGAGACAGCACCAGCTTAGTGGAATAGAGCAATAGAGTTTTAAGTCCAAGTCTTTTAAGTAATAAAGGGGATGACAGTTCATGGGTGGTGTGAAGTTAAAATAAAACTAACTACTCTGCTAAAGTTCAGTCTTTTAATTTTTTATGTTGGGGTTATTTTATCTTTTCCTGTGTTTTTTTTTTGGTATTTTGCCTTTTAAAGTTCCTGTTTATGCTTCTGAAATAGATTACTGAATTCATCACGCATAATAATAAAAACAACAACAATAATAATAATAATAATAATAATAATAATAATAATAATAATAATAATAATAATAATAATAAGAAGAAACAAGCATACCAATCTATGTCTAAATAACAATCTCAAAGCAAAGTAGACATTTTGAAGCTTGCAATTTAAGTTTAAACACATGAACTTACACCAAGGAAGTGAAGTCGGGTGCTCTGGGAGGCAATGCAGCTCCTGTTAATCTATTTACACCCACAAAAAATAATACAACAACAACAACAATAATAATAATAATAATAATAATAATAATAATAATAAATAATAATAATAATTATAAGAAGAAGAAGAAGAAGCAGAAGAACAAGAACAAGAAAAAGAAGAAAAGAAATAAGGTAAAAAAAAACAAATAACACCACAGGCATAATAGAACAAAATACCACCAAGCGAAAGACGAATAGGTCATTAGGTATGTAATATGAATAAAATGTGTAACATATTGCTTTGTGTTTATTAATTATAACTTCGATTGAGAGTGACATTCAATAGTCCTTTAAATAGAATACATTGAAAATGTGTACAAATTTAAACGAGAATTTTACGCATCCAGAAATTCTAGTGTTAAACACTCTTATTTGAACGTCCAATTTCTACTGATTGCACCCGTATGTTAAAGTTATACATTAGTTAAAATGACATTCATAGTGTCGCCAGTCCACCTCATAAGTAGACCAAAACAAGTAGTAATGTCTGGTGTTAAAACTAAACAGCTGTTGTTTTAGCCACGGAGACTGATTTCACTGATGCGCCGTGGATTGGACATTTAAAGTGATTAAAACAACTGAATCTCATCAATAATGCCTTTAGGATATATAGACACGCGTAGCGTTAATTGTGTAGTTCAAACAGGTAACGTAGTCTGTCCTCCCTTCTTTTTTTCGGATGCTCGAATTTGAGTTAGGGACAACGGGTTGTGAAATAGGCAAAACAATTAAGACAATACAAAATAGCATGACTTCTTTTTTGTATTTCCATCCATTAACTTTTAATTGAGGGTGCAAATGGAAGCTCTGCCTAGGAAACAGTGCAATATCATTAGGGACTTTGTATCCTTTATGGCATACAAATGTATTATCCAAAAAGATGTTTGCTTGATCGTTTTTCAATGAGACTGATTTCACTTATGTGTAATTGACGGATAAGTGAGATATGCAGGCGTAAAAATGTGTTCCAAGAACAAGTCTTATGATAATTATGTCCTCTATATGAAAATACATTATTTTATTTTATTGGGTCAAAATCAATAATGAATTTGAGTAAAAATACTTTCAAAATGCAGTAAACCATGTTTATAAAAGGCAACAATTGAACCAGTAAAAGGTACCTTAATAGACAGGTGGCCCTTGTATACAAGTGTTTAAGTAACACGAATAAAATACAATAAGATTAAAATTTTACTTGTCTGAAAAGGAGATGGCCCTTATACAGAAGAGACGTATAAGACAGATTTGACTTTACTCAAATTGATGACAGAACAGTGATGCGAATATAGAATTTACAATAGTTTCATATGACATTTAATGATTTCAGACCACTGACGTCGACCGAAAAAACTAGTGTTTAATTGAACATCTGTTGTTTCAGTAATGAATGGCTCATGTAATGTAGATCGGTATTTCGACAGATGAGAAAGGTATGGAGGCGTCAAAATGGAAATAAAGGTCACCCAGTTTAGGCACATGATTCGTACATTGAACAAATAGTAATGTAGGATTTTGTAGCTTAACATCTACTTTTAAAAGTGACAATGACTAAAGCAATGGAACAGCAGAAGACAAAAAAAACTAGTAAAAAAGAAACAGAGAAAGCAAATACAAAACAATAACAAAAATAAAAAACATATGCATACGATAAAAAACTGCCTTTCTTACATACTGGATGGCGCTTCCTCGCCATGCACTCGGTATTAAGGGGATAGAGTATCGACTGGTACGCAAGGAGTAAGTAAAATAGGACTAGCGAAGTGACATGCTTGTTTACGGCATACTGGGCCTAGTTGTTTGAAGCTTGATTAGTTTAATCAGTGATTAACACAAATAAAAAACATCAATAAAAATCAACATAGCATCATCAAATTGATATCTTTAAAACAAAGTGCTTCAGTTTGGTGCAATTCTATTCTTTTTGAAATTTTAAATTTTAATTTAACAACATAATTGAAATTATGTAAAATCAACTGATTAAACTAATCAAGCTTCGAACAACTGGCCCCTGACTGTAAGCTAGCAATTAAAAACCATCGAGTGTATGCACAGGGACAAGGCATGCCATTATATGCATTAGCAAATCTCAAGTATACAAGAATTTGAACTAAGATTAATTTTTAAAGAATGAATAAACTTGCTTTCATCGCGAATAGCCGAAAAATAGGTGAAACGACGTTAAACAACATAAAAACAACCAACTTATCTTGCCTTCAATACATTGTTTTATATGCAGAAATATTGAACACTTTCTATCGATCAATAACCAGATCATTCATTTAGATAAAAAATATACAATATGACATTTAGCGACTTGAGCCAACAGACGTCGGCAGAAAACAAGTGTTTTAACAAACATCTGTTGTTTTGAGAAATGGATATGTTGATAGATGCGCATTTAAACTAATGAGATAGGTATGAAGGCGTAAAAATTGAAATCCTAGACTTATAATTGATGGTTTAGTGTATTGGATGATATTTGTTATTTTATGTGTCTAGGTGATCAGGACTAAAACCACAGTTATAATTTTATCTTGTGTCCAGATTAAAAACTATGAAGTCCACATTATCTCACATTGAGCTAAAAGGTATGAAGGCCACGTTCACGCTAGTTTTGCATCTCTGTATTTATACTTTTATTGTAGATATACATTTATTGTATTACTCCATAATAGGTTAATGTCTTAACTACATTTTTACTATATTTGCCCCATTTGGATGTACATTGTACATGTAAATGTTATCGATAATTTTATCCGGGTAAAAATGTGTCTGGTAGGATATAATTTCATGGTAAAATCTATCCGGCGGAATAAATGTCATGGGTTATTCCGTAAAATATTATCCATGGATAATAATTACCTATATAATATTATCCATTACAAGAAAATAATAATCTAGGAAAATATTTCATGGGTGATCAAATAAACCGTTACATACATTTCTGTCCTATACACAGTGTACAAGTGTATTATACATTGAAGTTTCCTGTTTTACCTAACGTTTCACTATATTTGCCTCATTTGGATGTACATTTCGATTGGTCCTATATATTCAGTGTAGGTTTATTACTCCTTCAATGGTTCCTGTATTGCCTACAGTTTTATGACATTTGCCTTGGGTAGTACACTTTTGTTCCACTTTATATCCAATGTTAAAAACTACTACTTTTTAAGGGTTGCTGACTTAATATTATCATTTGTGGGTGTTTAGAAAGAATTTCGAGAAATGTAATTGTGTCCACTAAAATATCACTTTGTTATTAGACATCCCATAATTCTATATTCATTTCACATAATTTTGATTACAAACGTGGTTGATGTAGCTAGCTAAGCAAGAGGTCCTAACCCTTCTGGAGCACCCGGTCTCACTTACCTGGCGGAAGTTCACGTCTCTAATCTAACTTGTCAGTTCTAAAGATTTTACTTTCCTTCTGGGTTGTGGTTCGGACATGAATTAGTATGTTTGTTTTTATTACGAATGCAAAGGGAAGATAGGCGTTTGCCACTGGATGCACTTAAGTCTGTTTGTGTGAAAGCACTGGTAATAATAATAATAATAATAATAATAATAATAATAAAAATAAAAAAGCAATTATAAGCAATAATCGTTAATGACAACTATGACTTTAACAGACTTGTGAACAAGGGCAACATCCTCGAGAGCAACACACCTTTACTTCTGAGTTTTCCGTGGCTCTTTGCAGCTACTTTTTATACAATGTGTTTGGTTCAACGATTGCCGAGACATCTAATAAAAACAAAATACTGATCCATGATCAAATTAAAATCCAGAAGCAAACTTTAAACTTTGAAACTGACAAGTGTGTAAGTGTGAATTCTGTTTAAGTAGATAAGTTATACTGGTAGTAGTAAATACGTGTAAGTAGGTTGGATTGAAAAAACGTTTGTCAGTAACCTGGACTGATACACGTATGCACGTAAGTCTTAAAACTCATTAGATGGCTCATCTGTTCTGGACAAAAAATAAAATTGCTTTATCATTATAATCAATCAATTAAGAGTGACAGTGGTCTTAAATACCTTAACACGGAAACTCCGTATTTCTCAGAAAACCGCGTTTTATAGTATTTAAAATAGTTTTGATTTATATATTTAATTAGTTGTACATATACTACTATATCGTGTTTGCGGAAATTTTGAAATGTAAGCCGCTAAATTGATAGCCAATAACACAATATTCAAACACTATTATAGTAAGATGGGATCTTTGTTTTCCTTGTTATTGTAAATTAAAGGGAAAACTTATTTGTATTTCTCTGTGTTAGTCATAGTTTTATTAATTTTTTATATGAAAATTTGTTTCTCTTCCTTCGATCCGAAGTGATTATACAGGAAAAGCTTTAAGAAAATATGTGATGAATTTTAGGTTTGTGACAATGCATAAAACTTTTGAATGATTGATAAATTGGTTAAAATATTGTGTAAAACTAGTAGCTTTATCTATTTTCACTTAACCAGTGCTGGCCATTTGTGTCCGAGTGGACTAAGGCGCTAACTTACGGAACAAAGTGTCTTTCACAACAAAAGAGTTCGAATCACAATTTGACCAATCTCAGTATGAGAATTTTTGCATATTTCCTCCCAGAAGGTCGGCATTTGGTTTACTCTACCATCCCAGAAAGTTCGATAAAACAAAATAATCTTGAGTGAGACTTTAAGCACAATGCTGCATACCACTTTTACGGTTGCAAATTTAAGCATGTCCATTGATGGTAGGGTTTGAAACATTTCATCTATCCACATTTATTCGGTAGAGCACTGGGCTCACGTATCGAAGGTACCTGGTTCAAAAAAATAATTATTGCTTTTGCTAGCAAACATTATATCGTAATGGAAACAAGAACGCAAAACAATAAACAAAAATAGCAAGCAAGCAACACCAAAAAGAAATGACAAACAAATATTAGAAGAATGCAACACGAAATACAGTAAATGCGGTATATAAAGACCACTCTTGAAATATAGGTAGGTGATCTTTATTATACCCCCGCTTAAAAAGTGGGGGGTATATAGTGATAGGGGTGTCCGTCCGTGTGTCCGTCCGTTCTTCCGTCCTTCCGTTACACCTTAGGGTACCTATCTCTTATCCGCAACTCCTCCTAAACCCTTCAATGGATTTTCATGAAACTTTCACACAATATGTGATATAATGTAGATGTGCACCTTCTATTTAAAAATTTGATCCAATGGATTTTTTATGTAGGGGGAGCGAGGAGTATTTTTTGTGAGCTTGTGGCTCGCAGTTTTTCTAGTTTATTTACTGTTTTGGTTGAAATATGAAGCAAAGGCATCTCAAAGCAGTTTTTTAATGAAAAGGTGGTCTTTATAAACAGTTGGTAGTTATAACAGGTTTCATTTATGATATGACATTGTGGTTGGTATTAGTCACAAACTGCACCAGATAATCCACAACAATGACTGTGGTATTAATTGCTGAGAAGTGAGAAAAACGACATCTATGTTTCAAAACACAATCTCAAAACCAAAGTAAAACTAGAAAATAAAGTAAATTATTTCATCTACCACCAGGTAAGTAAGACCCGGTGTTCCAAAAAGGTAAGAACCTTCTGTCTCTGTGGAAGCGCGTGGCCTAGTGGTTAAGGCGTTGGACTCATGATTCGAAGGTCGTTGGTTCGATCCCTGGACCGGGCGATGTGTTGTTTCCTTGAGCAAGACACTTAATTTAACGTTGTTCCAGTTCACTCAGCTGAAAAATAAATGAGTACCAGCAATATGCTGGGGGTTAACCCTGCGATGGACCGGCGTCCCATTCAGGGGAGAGTCTTGTACTCTCAGTCGCTTAACGCCACCAAAACCGGGATAAGCTCCGGCCTGATGGGCCTAATGGCTCGGGACAGACTTTAACTTTTTTTCTGTCTCACAAGATAAAACACGTCACCTGTGAAATCAAAATTGAAAATAAAACAAATGTAAAAAGAGAAGTTAACTATATCCAAGATATTTTTATAAACAGAGACATAACAATATTGAAATGACTTGTTTTTATTAAACATTACAAAGACAATGATGTGCTTATTTGTCATATTGTAAATATTCAACTAAGTTTCCTTTCAGTAGTATATAAACAACAATTAATTAAAATTAATACAATTACTGTAGTGTGTTATTATACTACACGATGTAACATCACTGTTTATCATTGTATGAAGGAAGCATGATTTGTTTGTACGTATGTCTTCATTCCGAAACTGTCATCTAGTTGCTGTACAATCAATACTGGTACAGTCCAACCTGCCTTAAAGACCACCCATATAAAAGGACCACCTGCTTATTAAGGCCAGTAAAATTTTATCACAATTCTTCTTTATTCATATTATTTGAACTTGTATATAAAGGCCACCTGTCCATAAAGGTCATTTTACTGGTCCCCTTGGGTGATCTTTATAGACAGATTTGACTGTATAATATTTAATTTAAACCATTGAGCCGATATTTATGCCAAGGAATGTTTCCCGGAAAACTCAAACTCAGTCGGTAAAACTTTTGTATTGTCAGAAATATACTTTTGTCTAAATTCCCTACTAATTAAAAACTAAAAAATCTAAAACAAAAACTAAGGTATACTCCCTCTTAGCTAAATTTGTTTAAATATATTTTGATCATTTGGATATTGGAAGAAATTTTGGTTTCAAAGTATAGGTCAAAGCACTACATATGGGAAATTGTATTCCGAAAACAGTCGTCTAGTTCAGTAAAATTAACACTGTTAAATGTTATTCACAGTTTCAGTAGGCTTAATAAGCATTTTGACAACCCCGTCATATTCCTTTGAAAAAAAATTATCATCCAATACATTACAAATTGATATATGAGTGTCATTTGCTATCTTTGAATGCATTTCAAGAGTAATATTTTTCAAATGAGTTTTAGTTAAGAAGATTCAGTAGTTGCCACTTGATAAATGGTGATATCTATGTATGATGACGGCTTTTAAAATTGAATACTAAAATAAGAAAGCAAGACAAAAACGAATAAAATAAGAAACAAACAACAAATTAACAAATTACAATAACCATAGCAAAACTACCGGCTATACACTTATCCATTTCGGCAATGCATTGAATGATTATAAATTTTTAGGAATCACGTCAATCACCAGGTATGGGAGAATGCGTATATATCCAACGCCCTTATCAGTCTTGTCCTTGTAATATATATCTTGTCTATGCTAAATAAGCACTATCTGAAACATCATAAGGAAGAACAATCTAAGCATGATGACAATTGCGGGCGTCGGTTTTATATTAACGTGCGTTTTACTGCAGCACTGAGCATAAGATTTTAATGTCTTATTCAAAAGATTCTCAGCCATGCTATGACTATACAGAACAAAGAACAAGGAATTGAATGCGTCCACAAGAATAAATTTTCAGTATATTTTAACCATTTCGTGAATTAAATAAATGTCACTACGAATTATTTTTTTTTCATAATTGCTATTAAATGGCTTAAAGTTGTATGACTCTCTTTTAAAAAGCAGGGTTTCAAATTTCAAACAGAATATGCTGAATGTCTTAAAGGTTCACAAGACACCACACGTGTTTGCATGTGCCAACTTATGTGCACAAATTATTTGATATTTGGAGATGTCCCTGGTTTGCACATTTTTTTAACATCGCGTGACAATATAAAAGATTAATTGAATATCTTTGTTAAATTTCATTGAACTTTCTGGTATTTAGCCACACTTCCTTATCTGAATTCAAACCTTTTAAATTTGTTCAACCTTGAAAAAATCTAATGAATTCTGAAAAGCTGAAAAATCACTTTTATTTTGGAATGTCACATACTTGTGCAGATGTCCAAATATCCAAAATAAAACCAATATCGTACATGCTATGTGCTACTTTTGGCTCTTTTCAATAACAATGAAATAATTTTGAGACGTTCAAAATTAGCACATGGTAGACAATGAAAATGGCACATGATAATCAATAAACAAAACATTAGCACTGCACAAACAACCATGTGTCACAACACAAAGCATCTACCCAAGGACTTTGAAGGGTAAGCATATGCAAGATATATTTGTCACTTGTAAAGTAACTACCGTGGTGTTTGTCTAAAAACTGGGATACGACAATGTGTGTGCTAGAAAAGAAAATGCCTTTGTGCAAATTCCTCAGAGGCGTGATCCTTTCAAATTTTATTTATGTGTTCTTATCCAGCCTACTCATCTACTGATTTTTGTTTCGCTTTGTTACAGTCAAACTTGTCTTAAAGGTCACCCCTATATCAGGGCCAACTGCTTTTAAAGTTTTCTTTATTCATGTTGTTTGAACCTCTATATAAGGACCTCCTGTCCATAAAGGCCATATTTAGTGGTTCCCTTGAATGACCTTTATAGACATATTTGACTGTAATACCACTTACATATTTTATGTCCCTTTGCCATCATTAGGCAGTTTAATGACCTGCGAGTCCTGCTCCTTCTAGAGGCAATCTTGTTTTTTTCCTTAATAAATTGTCCGATAAAATTATTTTTTTTTTGGCTGTAACCATTTTTAGAACTTTGTCTTCTTTTTGATTTTATATTTTTATATTTTTTTCTTATATCAGTTATTATTTCCTTTATAAACACATTAAAACACTCGTTAATCATGACTTAATTTTGAATTGACAGAATTCTTGGCTAAATACTCGAGCAACTACATACTCATTTATCACTGTGTTTGTGGCTTTGGGTTTCCTGTTAAACAAATGGTTTTATTTATTATTTTCGCTATTGTTTACAACTTTTCACTGAATTATGACAATTACTGGATTTGATAAATACATTTAGAGTACAGATCTGTCGAAAGATTATCAATAAGCAAACGAAAAGGAGTTGAATCTCAGCTGCCGAGTGGCTGAAATATGGAAAGCTAATGACGAAAAAGATTCAAGAGTGAGAGAGAGATTGTAGCTCACGGGAATTTGTCCAGACATAGCTAACTAGGGTTCGAAATGAGCTGATTCGACAGTGATTCGTTAGCATAAGGTAAAACTTTCGACAGATATGCACTGAATCCAAGGGCAATATTATTTGATGTAAACGGTTTGCTCATACTGTGTAAATCAGTCGAACACTAAATTTGACACGGTACACCACCGTGACTTCTAACAGCGACCAGATCTTGTTAAATATATTTGTCTCTGATGCTTTTAAGACATCGGTATGTCGTGCTTGAAGGAGGGACATTTAACACGCGCCATGACGTATCATTAACATTTGTACGGATTCCCATAAATTTTAATAGCAAAATAACTTGCATGTGTCGAAAATAAAAAATACAATCATGGTTTAATAACTTATCAATTGGATGGAGGACATGGCATCGATGAAAAACTGGTTATAACCGCCATGTTATGAATCAAAAGGTTCAGGTCAAAATCCTGAATTGCAATTGAGACTAGAGAGTAACAGTGATTCGAAAACAGGGGCATCATGAACACCGATGCTCCTAATGTCTTTAGGAAACATGTCTGTTAAACGTACGAAAGTACGAAAAGAACGCAACGCTCGGTTTGCAAGTGATCGTTATAAATATGGATAACTTGTGGCATTTAAGCTACTTGGGTATAGATAGCAGAACTGCATAGATATATATTGGTCCTTAGGGTGGCTTTTCAACATCTTAAATAATTTTGGTTTCATAATTTTGGCCCAAGCACTACTGATGAGGAATTGTATTCCGAAACGGCCGTCTAGTGCTGTGAAATTAAAACTGGTATAATATGTAATTTAAACCCCTGAGTCGATATATCTGCTATTGGCTGGTGCCCTGAGGATATCACAAACTCAGTAGGCAATAATTTCGTATTATTGTCAGAATATACTATAATTGTCTAAATTTCCTGCAAGTTTAAATTTGAAATTTCTCAAAAACTAAGGTATACTCCCTCATGCAAAGTATTTCCTTAGCTTAATTTGGTAAAATATATTTTGGTCCTTAGGGTAGCTTTTCAACATCTTAAATAATTTTAATTTCATAATTTTGGTCCAAGCACTACTAATGAGGAACTGTATTCCGAAACGGCCGTCTAGTGCTGTGAAATTAAAACTGGTTTAATATGTAATTTAAACCCCTGAGTCGATATCTCTGCTGGTGGCCAGCCCCGAGGATATCACAAACTCAGTAGGCTATTGTCAGAATATACTATAATTGTCTAAATTTCCTGCAAGTTAAAATTTGAAATTTCTCAAAAACTAAGGTATACTCCCTCATGCAAAGTATTTCCTTAGCTTAATTTGGTAAAATATATTTTAGTCCTTTGGGTAGCTTTTCAACATCTTAAATAATTTTTGTTTCATAATTTTGGTCCAAGCACTACTGATGAGGCATTGTATTCCGAAACGGCCGTCTAGTGCTGTAAAAATTAAAACTGGTATAATATGTAATATATTAACCATGAGTCGAGATGAACTTCGTTTCGTCATAAATTCGTTAGCCGATTGTTAAACTTTCGACAGGTCAGTACATGTTCAGTGACAAAAAATTTGTATTCACCTGTTACGGCTGTTATAATTCGATGTATAAATTATATTGCCCTTACAAATAGTCTTTATTATTATTCTAATCCCGCAAATATAGGGCGGATGTTAATTTTTATTGTTTTATCATCCCGCAGACATGGACCGGATGTTAATTTTTATTGTACCATCATATGTTACGCGGGAATTTTTACTTCCGCTATAACTTTCTAATGCTTTCATATTTCGTATTATTTTTTTGGTGTATTTATTGTTTAATTTATGCTCTGGTTGTTTATTTTATATGTATTGGTTTAATTTTATGACCAAAAAAAACAATGTTTAGTTAATGCTAAATTGATGAAAATGAATGATCCGAGTGAAATTCATGTTTTCCTAAGCATTTAAATCCTGAATCATTGCCTGTAAGCTAATTTGAATTTCCTTTCGTTTTATGCGAATATTGTTGTAAAATTCCTGAAACACCAACACACTTGCAAATTATGGAGTAAATTATATATGATTTTGTTATACACGAAGCAAGCTGCTTACAAATAAATTGTTGCCCCAGAGATATTGCATGCCTAGGCTTACCTGGGCCCTAAAAAGTTTAATCACTGTATTGTTGATAAGTTTGATGTCGCTGTGTCCAGGATTGGCCTGGATATATTTGACGCCCCATAGTCCCATGTTTGAATACACACATGGTGGGTGTAGCTAGCTGAATAGGAGGTGCTTACCCTTCCGGAGCACCCGACCCCACTTACCTGGTTCACGTGTTAAACCAAACATGTCAGTTTCACATTTTTACTTTACTTCTGGATTGTGATTCGGACATAGATAAGTATGTTTGTTTTTGATATCAAATACCGTTAGTTTCCATAGCGATATTTATGATTTCATTTAAAACAGATTGGTCTCAATCACCTGCTTACGTGTCACAAAAGTCTCTTATACCCTTACTTCAAATCCTGCTCGGGCTGATCCTGGTGTGATGACCCTTGCTAGTTCATTTGCCGAAATCCGGTGGTTTACCCCGGCATTTCGGTTTCTTTCGTCATTCTAGAACTTACCGCCTCAGTATAAGTTAAACAATTTTTTGACTTTGTGTTTAAACTCCAATAATCCGTCCATCCATCAATTGAGAACACTGTATTTTATTGTATTCATTTAGGTGTGAAAAATATATATAAAGTCTTGCATACGTACTAGGACAACACCGTCTATTGTCATTGAAAAGAATCATAGATTTTCTTGTCAGTTTAGAAATACGTAGATCACAATTTATGAAGGTCCATGTAAAAAAGCCAAGGTCACAGTATGTCAAAAGCTACTGTGCGGTTTCTAGTTCCCTTCATAGCTTTTATTTTACTAAGTTTTTCTGACAATTTGTCATCACTCTGAAACTTCAAAAATTTATATGACATTGCTATCAAAATGTGTGCAATTCAAAAGATGTGCAGAATGCAGTGCATAAAGGTCTTGATAAAAGGTCGAGTTTACGTTTCAGTGTCCTTTCCATAACGTTTTGGATGCGATTAGTAAAGCTTCGCCATTGCTTTGGTTACAGTAAAGACTCTACCCGGTGTCTTTACAAAGTCGAGAATCGTCTTATAAGCAGTTTATTAATCCCCGCAAACCAGTTTGAAGGGCGTATAGGCATGTAGGTGATTCTGTCCGTGTAAAATCGTTTCCGAGACATATCACTTTCGACGACTATCATAAACAATGTCATATCGAAAAGGTCAAGGTCGCGGGAAAACATAAATCCTTGTAGATGTTGGGGCGGGGCATTTGGCTCTCAAGAGACAGATCTAGTTTGTTCATTTCTGATGCTTGTTTTTTTTTTTTTTTTTTTTTTTTTTTTTTTTTTTGCTGAAGCCAATTACAAATAAATTTCCCGAAACAATATTGGATATTTATAAGAGTCGACAATAAGGACTATTATTCCCATAAAATAAGTAACGCAACGCGTATACGTAAAGACCTTTCACTGGGCCTAGGAAATATGGACTTTATAATGAAATGACCATTACATATAGGCTTTGTTTGAGGTCCTTAGCACAATGGGATTTGTGAACCAATCAGTAGATTGCTGCTTTTATGTTACTGTGTAAAAGGTCCTGATTTGGATGTCACGAGATTTCTTTGTGCTGGTGTTTTTGTATATTTGTTTTGCTTATACATTTTGCTGTTTCGCCTTTTTAATACAATACAAACAAACATACTAGTTCATGTTAAAATCACAATTCCAAAACTTATAGAACTGGCAAATTAAGTTTACACAGGAACTTACGCGAATATGGGGCCGGTTGCTCCAAAAGGGCAAACATCTGCTGTCTAGCTAACTATACTTGCCACGTGTGAAAGCAAAATTGAGGGTGAAAGAATCGTGTAACAAGGAGACATCAAATATATCCAATATATTTTTGATATAAGAGAGATTATACTTTATCTAAGTAGATTTGAAATGGAAACAATTGAATCATACTTTTCTGAATGTACGTGCAAGGACCGCATAACACTGGACGACATTTTGTGTTTTTATCAATTCCATGCCTAGAAGACTCGGGAGATTTCAGTCAGTACAGTCTCGAAATTATCAAGTGCCACGTCTTTCGTTCTTATTTTTTTCATTTTGGGATTTTTCTTGATTCCTCTGGCTAGGTGTTGTTTTAAATCTTGTTGTTTTATTCCTTTCATGCTTATGCGTCGTGCTCATGATGGCTTTGGTTATTGCAAAATATGTGTTTTAGCTACGGATCAACCAGGTTAAATAATTATGTATAATAACATGTTCGGCTGTCATACTTAGGAGCCTGAAACCAACTGCCCTTGAGACCTCAAAATGGCAGACGGATGACGGGAAGAATCAGGCCGTTTCCAACACTAAATCGAATTATTTCTCTTGTCTCTTAAACCACTGTGGTAGCTGCGTTGGTAGAGTGCTAGCTTTGCAAGTGGGAGGTTCTGGGTTTTAACCCCGGCCGGGTCTGACCCAAGACTCCAAAGTGGGTAGTGATTGTGCCAATATTAGATTTCACCATCTCAACGACAATTGTGTAGCAATGGGCAAAATATTGTGCTTATAGTGTTTAAAGTTTGTTTTATTTCTTAGACAAGATTATTTCACTCACGTCAATTGTAAGTTCTGGAATGGTTAGGAAACCAAGTACCATGAGAAAACCATTATAGCTTTGCCGAGCGAAAAATCAATCTCTGCTACACTAGAACCTGTTGGAGTATGATTCCAAACTACAGTACAGATCTGTCGAAGGTTGAACACTGGGCAAACGAAAAGGAGTCGAATCTCGACCGCCGAATGACAGTAGCTAGTGACCAATAGGCTGTCGAATGATAGATAGCAGGTGTTGAAAAGCTGTCGCTATATAGGTAACGAAAGGCCAGAATGAGCTACCGATTCTGTTCTTTTTCGTTAACCTTTGTTAACCTGTCGACAGGCATGAGCTGTAATTGGTAATTTGGTAGTTATGGTTATTGACAAGTATACATTTTTATTGAACAAATGAGTGTTCTGTGTATATTTCAAACAAAATCACAACGGTCTGTCAATATCCAAATTAAAATCCCAAAAGCAAAGTAAAAACTTTGAAAACTGTCAAATTTTGTTCAACGCTTGAACGTCCAACAGGACAATAAGAATGGGTGGTTTGGAAAGTTGAGGACCTCTTGTCCAGCTGGCTACCTCTGCAAGGTGTGAAATACAAAAAGTGTATTATAAAATAATAATGTTATTTTCTTCGACTTTTACTGGATTTAATAATTAATTTTTAGCACATTATTATATACATAACAATACCACAGACATTAAAACAAACGAATGCATAGCACAACAAGAACATTGAAGGGAAAACCTGAGTTATTTATGTAAATTAGAACTCAATCTTCCCTTTACAGATAAAAGTTGAAACATCAAAATTTTATATAACAAGTATCATCTTGGGAGTATTGACAAATATTAAACAACAAATGAATTTGCGTCTCTAAATATATGTAATTCTGCTTCATCTATACCTGGTGAAATCTCGATATAAGTGAAATGTTCTTTGACTGGGGTGTAAAACTCTATTCAATCAATAAATCAATCTAAATATGTTAATGATTTATTCATATGTTGTAACTGATGAAAATGTTAAAGCGCCTTAAAGATGAAATTTTTCTGTGTTTGATCAATGTTTATAAAATGTTTGATAACCAATTTAAAAAAAAAGATTAAAAAAAACTTTTTAAAAAATTATTGAATCACAAAACTTAATATAGAAATAAAGTGTGCATATTAAACTCATATCGAGTTTTCGAATTGCATTTTTTTTAAATAATGAAATAACTGCTGTAAGTGATAAAACGTAGTGATGCTAGAAAACTTATGAAAAGAAATTAACTATTTTTGCAAATTATGAGACTGTTCTAAAAAATATTACCATCTTTTGACCATTTTAATGCATTTTTTTACTTTAAAAAGGGTTAACATCATCTCCAAAAATGAAATTAGAATAATAAATAAATAAATAAATAAATAAATAAATAAATAGGTCTATAAATAATAATAATAATAATAATAATAATAATAATAATGACTTAAAACACCAAATTTAGCGGAAAGAAACGAATTTTTTCTGTAACATTCTTTTCAATAACATCGAAATAATAGATTCATTTTGAATATTAGCTATAGGTACCAAAAAATTACTGAAGATTTTATCATTATCAATACTCGTCATACATGTAACACGGGACTAACGCCCCAGTCCTGGACACATAAATTAATATGACTATATGTTTCTGTTTTAAATAAAATTACCCGTAAATATACAACATGCAAAAATGTTCTTAGCAACAATGACTGCAGCTACCAATATATATATATATATAACCACACAATGTTTGTTCTGAGATCATTAATATAAAAACAAGACGTTTAAGCTCAAAGTTAGCTCTGGCATTTGCAAATATGTCAAACTGATATTTGAGTCATCTCGGGCTCCAAAATATAGATTTTTGACTGATATTGTTGCTCAAGGCTAGCTCTGAAATTTGCCAATTCAGACAATTGTTAATTTTTGATTAATATTTTGCTCAACGGTAGTTCTGCAATTTGCCAGTTCAGCCAATTGCTAATTTGTAAAATTTCTTTCAAGAAAAATAGCTTTGGCTAATATTTATGCTTCATATTTTTTTTAAATTTCGTTATGATACAGGCAAAAATCACTGATTTTCTTCTTTTTAACATAAGTATAAAAAACAAACTTAATTTTAAAGAAACAATCTAAACATCAGATTAGAAGAACTACATTTGAGACATTTTTACACTTTCAGTTTCTTGGTTTTTGTTTTAGTTTAGACAGAACTAACCCTGAAAGCTACAAATTTAGTTTTGTTTAAATGTTCAAAATGTGAAAACATTGTCTAATAATGTTAGGAAGAGGTAAATGATTAATTATTAATGAATAAATAATTCAAACTTTCGAAAAATATTGTGGTCGACTCGAGACAGATAATTGCCAATGCCAACTGTGTTAGACAATTGATATTCCTTAGATTCCAAATTGGAATACCAGTACATGTATATATACGCTTTAACCTGAAAAGCGTAACCATGTCAACCTCCAATGAATGAAACCATAGAATAAATAAAAAGGCAATATTGATAGAAACATTTTGAATTCCGAAAACAAAACCTTCAAATTAAACCTTTACCAATTAAATGAAATAAGGTGAAAATGGTTATGTTGTTTAAATATTGATTTTGAACAGCCCAGTGTGTATAAAATTAGAAGTGGCATGTGCAGAATGTAGAATTTTTACTAAAAGAAACATTTAAAAATCGTCATATGCAGAATTTTGAAAAGATTAATTAATGTATTTTTGATAAAAATTTCAAATTTCAAATTCTGCAGATGAAAATGGTATAATAGTTGTGAAAAAAATAGATGACCGTCAGACAAAGAACAATAAGTAATAAAAGAAATAAAAAGTTGTAGATCAGTTCATTTTTTGCACCAGTCCCTTTCCCGTTTCTCTCTCTCTCTCTCTCTCTCTCTCTCTCTCTCTCTCTCTCAATAAGATAAGAAAGTCAAAATGTGAAAACGATTATTAAACTATAATAGCAAAATGTTTCCGTAGAAAAAGCAGTTTTTGTTTGCACATTATGAAATGTTTTGCACACAGCGAGGTGACTATGGTAATGTCCGCAGTTAAAGCTATCTAAACCTCATTGTCGGATTTTTGTACCGTGAGTGCTGTATTGGTCCAAATTGCAAGGAATACAATATCAACGTTGAGCCTGTTAAAACTACACACGCATAAATGGAATTCAATATCGGTAATAACTTAATGTTTATTGTGTGCACAAACTGAATCAAGTTCGTCCATTCTGGATGCTTTCAACAAACAATATTGCTTTCCTTCAGTCTTTTGCGTGCAAGCACTAGATTTAACTTAATTGCCTTTTTTGTGGAGGCACAACAACCGTCATCAATGGTCGGTACACCAAAACACAGCCATATTATTAAGATATATAATTATATCTCCGTCATTGCACTTCTTTCACGAGTCGCGACCTATAATGTTCTTTCTTTCCAAACCATTCAGCATCTGTTCAATACTTTTAATCTGACTTTTTGGTTTTAAAGAGGATGATATTGGCGACATATGGGCTGGTAATGGACTATGTCCTCTGTAGGGAGACACTGGTTTAACACGGTGAATTGATATTGGCGGTGATTGCGATGAATGGTCGCTTGGAGAGTCCATGTGTAACCCGCTTGAAGTGACTGGGGAGGTTGACGTAACAGCTGTTGATTTTGTTAAAGGGAGTGAATAGGGAGAAAATCTTGGACTAGAACGAGAAGGAAATACGGGTCCTACCGACGAACTGCTAAGTTGTGTTGGCGAGACAGAACTGTTTCCACTTAAATGTGGGTTAAGACTAGAATAACTCGATTGCAACAAATGATGACCCGGAAGCGAAAGCTGTCCTAAAGATGATAGCGCATGTGATGAGACGGAGGTAGATGACCAATGTCTGAATGTCCTGAAGTTAAAAATGGCATTTGTAATCCATGAGGGAGACCCGTGCTTCCAGGCAATAACATATGACTCATTGGATACGGTAACCCGGATGACGTCGTATGGTATGGATACAAAAACGGAAACATTGGATGTGAGACCGATGGTTGAACTACAGTAACATTTGGTGGACTGGTATGGTCCTTAGACGCAGGCTTGTAATTGCCTAACATTCGTTCCACGGAATGTGGAGATTTTTCCTTTTTCTGATGATCGACGCTAACTGGTTCTGGCGTCTTACAAATTTCCGTTCGTTGACTTTCTGATTCTTCTGAACTCGAATTCTTAATATTGTTTTTCTCCTCAAAGTCACTTACACCGTTTGAAATAACAGTGTCATTTTTACCAATGTCTGAAACTTTTTGTAATACCGACACTTCTGGAGAGGGAACACGATTATTATGTGATGTGTCTTCTCTGACGTCCGTAACAGGAGGACTTAATCTGTGACTAATTATAGTATCTGTTTCATTTTCGACTTTCCTTGACGTTTCCTTAAATATTTCAGTCTGTGGTTTTGTTTCATCCACTTCAATAGGAACTACTAAAATATAAATAAAAAAATAATATATTAGAAATGAATATAAACAGGGGTCTAAAACTGATATAAAACATTACTTTAATTCGGGAAATTTCGAGTCCTTTTAATATTTGCGTAAATTCGCGAAAAGGTACAACTCATGAAAATAAGATTTTCGCGAATTTACGCAAATATTTTATTGATATTCATTTGCATTTGAATTGACTTTCGTCCAATGACAAGAAAATAAAATTACGCAAATGATTTGAAATGTCGCTTTATACAAAAATTAATTGACGCAAAAATTTCCCGATTTATAAGTAGTAAAATGCACATGAAGCTAAGACAAGACACAAGAACACAACCAAGACAAAGTATGCAATAGAAGAGAAAGATTGACCAAAGGTTGCAAATTTCAGTATACTGTTTTAGTCTATTTGGTCTCAAAACGCACTAGTTATTCATAGAAATATATATTTTCTTCGAGTTAATATTTTTATCTATGAATTCAATGCATCCTGCACAAAAATACTTACGATTATTAATTAGTTCGAAAATAATCGTAATTAGTTCGAAAATAAAAATTACGAATGGGTGTGGTTCTCATTACATCATTAACAAACAAATGTGTTTGTTTTCGAAAAAAAAACTGCGTATATGTGTGGTTCTTTGATAAAATTTACTACCATTTTATGTTGTAAAATTCTGTACCCGTGAATAAAAATTACGTATGTGTGTGGTTCTTTGATAAAATTTACAGCCATTTCATGTTGTAAAATTCTGTACCCGTGAATAAAAATTACGTATGTGTGTGTGTGGTTCTCATGATAAAATTAACTGCCATTTAATGTGGCACAAATCTGTTTGCTAAGCTCTTGATAACAACAATACACCTGAACGCTTTAAAAATAATTTTAATTTGACAAGGAGGTATAGCGACGGCGATAAGTGTGTAAATCCTTATTAGACCTGTTGTGTTGGGTTCTCTTTTGTTACTAAATAAATATTTAGATTAAAATTCTGTCATATATACGGCTCCAGTACGTTTAAACTAATGAATCTTTATAGTTTACTTAGTTAAATATATTACTTATCGCATAAAAAATGTCAACGACCTTTTTCTCAAATAAATATTGTAAAAATTTAAATCTTTCTGTTTGTGTGTATTTTTATTTGATTGATCACAGTACAACAGACCTGTCGAAAGTTTAACTGCGCTTGCGAAATTAAGTCGACCCCCGGCTTCTTGGTGACCGTGGTTTCAATATATATCTAATGGCCAAAAAGCCACTGTGTGATAGGTATCAATTGCTGCCGCCGAAATACAGCTAACTGGGAACAAAGATGAGCTCTCTATTGGACACTAATTTCTAAGCTTATTGTTAAACTTTCGACAGATCTATTCTGTAGGTTAAGTTTCAAAAGCTATGCTACTTTGATTATTTTATTAAAACAAAATTGAATTTTAATTTTCCAATTCAAATTAGTGACACCTATAACATACAATTTGCATAACCAATAATGTCATTTTAATCCGATGCACCGATGTGATATGCAAGAACATTATATTTTATATATCGCATAACAAGACTGAGATCGTTAAATATTTCATTCAGAAAATTCGTACTACGATATTGTCATGTGTTACTTTTAATTGCATTGTTTCATAAAATTTCAAAAGTAGCATATGACAATACTTTAATTATGACATCGTCTTTATTTTGTGATGTTTGAACTGTTATGTTTTGTTTTTTTATATCTGAGAACATTATGAATAGAGATGCTCTATTTGAAATGGAGTCCGTTTTGGTTTCGGTGTTTTTCTGGAGCCCGTTGTTGTTCAAAGCTCCGTTAATTTAACCAAATGGTTTGTGAAAAAACCAACTTAAATGTTAATAAAATTACATTAAAATATTTAATATTCAACCATTTAATCATGCTTTTTCGGCGTTTTAATTGCTTCTATCTAACAAAAACCATTGTGTGCATTAACTCTTAAACAGAAATTAACAAATAAATATATTATATATATATATATACATATATATGTATTGCCAAAAACACAAAATACACAATTTGGTTAACCGTGAAGCTTACTGGAGCCTTGGAAAAACACTGGATCTTGAAGGGTTATCATGTTCTTTTCCCATTATCCACATTTACACATTTTTCAAGGACATAACTAGTTTTAAAAGTTTGTAATATTTGTAGTAATTTACACATATAAAATATCATATTATTATCAGGGATTAGTGATAAGCTCCCAAACAAAAACCTCACAAATGATAAGGGAAGGAGTACATTTAATTGAAATTACATAAGAAAGGACGAAACGCTGCCAAAACTATCGCCTTGTTGTTGACGAAAGCTACAAGGATTTGAGAACTGTTTGTAATTTGTTTGGAGCTGATAATTTTTCTGACGCCCAGTTTTGATCTTATTATTGCCGAATCCCGGGTTTGCTCGGTTTTACCGCTAAATTGAATAGTGATTATCGCCTATTAAAGGCTTCGTAAATTTGCCGTTAATATGTTAATTTATATCAAAGATACGAGTTAAAAGAAACAGATTATGAAAAGTGGATGATAAAAAGATTTAAATCCCTCTATATTTATTCTTGAAGTCAAAATTTCTGATAACCGTTTAATGCCCGTATGATTTTTCTTTTCCGTCAATTACTAACACACATAATTAAAAAAGATTTTAATATCTCGAGAAAACAACAAGAAACACACACACACACAAACACACACACACATGAAATGTATAATTCAAAGTAAATATGTAGAAAAGATTTCGAAATGCATAATCATTCTTATCTCAGAAGAACTGGAAATTCGAATTCATATGCAAACATATAACAATGACACACATTTTGGATATACTAATTATTGCAATTTCAAGACTTATTATAAATGTTACTTTTCGTAATAAAGTAATACTGTGTCCTATATGCAAAAGCGTGTTACTGCATTTGGTTTACATAAAGGAGAGCAAAAATTATGACAAAGGTCTTCGAGTACACACACACAAACACACAAATACGGAATGCAAAAGTAACAAGTAACAACAGACATTATATGCTGAATGTCAAACCTAGTAAACAACGCAATGAGAGGTAAAGCACAGACCTGTCGAAAAGTTTAACACTGAGGTAACGAAAAGGAGTCCAAGCTCAGCTGCCAAGATGAATAGCAAGTGACCGAAAAACTGCCGAGAGATTGGCAGCTGTCGGAAATATATTGAGGTTTAGCTTACATAAAGGCAGTAATAAGCTGGCGATTCGCTAATAAAGCTAACATGAGCAAAATATGAGCGGTCGAATCGGCACTAATTCGTTAGTTTAGTGTTAAACTTTCGACAGGTCTGTGTTGTATCCCTTTATTTTATGTACAGTACAGGCCTGTCGAAAGTTTAACACTAAGTTGGCGAATTAGTGCCGTATTGGCAGCTCCTCTCGGTCCCTTATTAGCCATATTTCGACGGCTACTATCTGTCTCTCGGCAGGCAGCATTCAATCAGTAGCTATCCATATCTCTGCCATTCGACAGACGAGTTTTGTCTTCTTTTTGTTGATTCAGTGTTAAACTTTCGACAGGTCCGTCCTGTATATATCATGGACTAGATGTGTATTAGAGCTGATATAGGCACCATGTTTCTAATAGTTGCTCATTTATATGATATTATCAACTTGTCTTAATGTGTTGGCTGCTTGACATTAAGATGTGATACGGTCAGGATAAGTAAGAGTTATGTTGAGATGTAAATACCACACATATAGTGTATAGTAACAACGGTACTATAGAGTAATTTAGTGCAAAAAATACAGTCCTCTATTCATAGTTGAAAACAAAATGATGGGAAATGGAGCACTGTTGGTGCATAGAAGGCAACTTAAACACTTTTCAACAAATGTAGCAAAAGGGTTGAAAAAAGGGCACAGCATTTTGAAATGAAAAAGTGACAAAAGTGATGACCACGCTTCACCAAAAATGCAAAATGATTGGAAACTGGGCACAGCAACTTTCTGTTGAAAATCCTTGTGGCAACCAAAACAGGCTTGAAAAAATTGACAACCTGCGTTCCTAGGCACCTGGTCTCACTTTCCTGATGGCGGTTCACGTGTTGTACTTGATTTGCAAGATTTCAATGTTTTTGCTTTGCTTATATAAACTTTCAAACGGCGACACTGATCAGCAGAAAATTGCAAAGAATTTTTTATGTAATATTTTACAAAATAATAGGTGTTTTGCGTAATAAATATTTTAATTACCTGTGGGAACTTGTGTAGGTAAAAAATCAGTGTCGTCTGCTTCATCCATTTCATCAACACATATCTCAGCATCTTCGTTGTCTTCGTCATCACTTTGGTTGTCATCTGACCTATGATCTGACGTAGAACACATTCCTGATTTGTTCACATTCGTCATCAAAAGTCTTCTAAAAGTAAAAAGAAAAACGTAATGATACTGATTATCTAAACAAAGAAATGAAACATACATTAACTGTCAAAGCCGGAAAGATATTTCTTTGAGGGTACTTGTTTAAAGAAAATGCTTTTAGAAGCCGTAAATATGTGTGTAAATAACGCGAGACGGGGCGAGACTTTAGACGCGACAAAGCATCTCAAAATAAGGTTCGGTAATGTTAAAAGTTTGGCAACATTGGAAGGCAGAGTAAAACTACTTGAAAATATACCAACAAATAGACATATTCTCACCCCGTTTGGCGCTTTGGTAATATATACAAGTGCCTAGTCTAAACAATACCGAGGAATTAACTCTAAACGCCGTTATATCATCTAGTAAGTCTAAGTCATTTTCACTTTACAGAAGAGGAATTTTATACTGCGAGGCAACCGTCTTAGATAAAGAAAATTTCAAAGTTATTTAAACTTAACACAGGAGATAGTTTTCTTACTTTGTTGATTGTGTGTAAGTAAAAGGAAAGAAAGCACGGAATTTATTCATTATATAATAGGACTAAATTTTCAATTTTTTTTCAGAATATAAGTTCAAATCTGCCGTTTTGCAATTTGAATTGAAAGTTGTGGTGATCCTATGGCAAAAAAAAAATACTTAAAATATCGCAATAAGATTAATTTAAATTAAAATAAATTAAATTAAATCAAATTAGTGATTTCTATTTAATTTCTGATTGCTGTTTCACAATACTTCCTTAAATAAGGTTTTCTTTAACCTAAATTTACCCAAATTCACTTTTTATTCAACTATAAAACTAGAATGTGTGGTTGTAAGCTTGAACCAGCCTTTTAAAATGAAACATTGAAATTCCTGAATATCTTTAAAAATAACAAAAATATTTTTTAAAAAAATCAATTTTGCTAGATATAAGTTAAAAAAAATGAAACCGGGGCCTCTTTTCTTTTCTTCTTTTTAGTTCCCCCCCCCAGAAAATACCTTGTGTATTTTCATTATTTCATGTATATTTGTATATTCTATAACACCTAGTTGCACTATGAGAGACACACATAACACGCATTTCTAATTCTTTAGTTTTTACCTCTTGTTTCCTTTAAATCTTTCTAACATATAATTTATTTATTAATGATTTATTGTAGTGTCAGAACATAAATCTCTAATTTAACATTTTCACTATGGATTTTGTACAGCTGTTGTGTGTGTGTTAAATTTTTACAATTTTCCTGACAAATACTTAATACAGGAAAATTGCAAGTTATTTTCGATTTTTCATAATAAGAAAGAATCAATTGATTGGTGTTGTTGCTCTTACCAACATACAGTACAGACCTGTTGAAAGTTTAACTAACGCTGAGATAACCGTGAAAACAGCGACATTTAATACTGTATTAAATGTCGTTTGTGAAAAGACGCCGACGCTCGATTGCCGATTGGTCGTGATATTGACAGCTAGTGCCCAAAAAGCTGTCAAGCGATAGATAACAGCTGTCGAAAAACGCCAGTTGAGATACAGCTGACGAGAAGTGAAGATGAGCTGACAATTTGGCACCAATTCGTTAGCTTAGTTTTAAAACTTTCGCCATGCCTGTACTGTTTGGCTACACCTGTGACACAAAGTGAACTAAGAACTGGCCCCGGTTTCACAATCATTTCTTAGCTAAGATTTTCCTTAACTTAAATGTAGCCAATTTTGGTAACCCCTTATTGGAACTACTGATAAATATTTTTGTCAAAACTATATAATGCAAATGTTTTGATTTCCAAGACTGAAGAGATCTTAAAAATGACACCTTACATTCACGAATATCTTCAAAATTAACGTCAAAACTAAATGCAAATGTTTTGATTTCCAAGAGATCTTAAAAATGACACCTTAAATTTCCGAATATTTCCAAAATTCAAAATTAACAAAATTATAAAGATTCGTAATTTTGCAAGATTTAAGTTAAGGAAAATCTTAGCTAAGGAATGATTGTGAAACCAGGGCCAGGACTAGTTTTTTTGTGACTTAACCTTGATTTTTCACCTTTTTTATTTCGGGGAGTTCATTATTTGCGGCAAGTTAACCAAAGGTGTATCAATTACATGAATCAACCAGTTAGAATCGCTATTAAACTCAACCACACAATAGGTGTGACCATCCCTGACAATCATTCACCAAAGACTACCACCAAAATTGAATTATAGCCTGTGTTAAATTGTATTATTGTCATAGGCCTTCTTTAGATCGGTGAATTATAGACCTGTAGCAGTCCTGTCGACAGTAGTTTACTTGTAAATGAAAATATTTTGATAATGTCTTTATTAGAGACAAAACTTCTGAATACGTGAAAATAAACATTGTGGAGTTTATCAATGACCCTGGAGTCCTAATTGGTGCCGACAAAAATTTTTAAGTGACAGTTTTGATTACAATTGTACGGAAATACCCGAAGGTACCCGATTATTATGAAAATAAATAACAATACGTATATATCTCAATTAAATGTTGAAAAAAGATCAAAATGTTCTGATAAGAATTCCCAGTTGTAAAAATAAAATAAGGGCACTTTATTTAGATTTAACTTAGAAATATTTCATTCAAATTTAAAAACATAAAAATGTCAAATAAATTGTAATACAACAATGACCTCTATATGATTAGAATATCTTATTTTTGTGGTTTACAAATAAAATGTTAAAATATTGGGTACCCACTGCAATGTTCCTGGGTCGATTGAATTTTTGCGCTGCTGACCAAACATGTCAACACATATTCAATTTAGGGAAAACACAAATAAATGAACAAATGTTAATATAAATAAATAAATAAATAAATAAATAAATAAATAAATAAATAAATAAATAAATAAATAAAACTGAATGCAGCATATTTGGTTCTAATTTTGAGGTGCAATGTTTTTTGTCCAAAACTAGTATAATTATGCATTGAACAACAAAAATATGTCACTAAGATATTTGTAATTTTTGACAATAAATAAATAAATAAATAAATAAATAAATAAATAAATAAATAAATAAATAGGAACTAGTTGTAGAATTATGGTGCACGTTCAGTGTATTTATACAAAAAATGTCAGATTTTAAACCAATAGCCAGGTAAAAGCAACTAAATTTTGACAATAAATAAATAAATAAATAAATAAATAATAAAAAAGTTTTGGTATCGCGAATTTATACAAACACAGATTATGGATCAAAAGACGCTATTGATATGAAACATCAATCAACCGATTTTGTTCTTTGTGGTTTTTGGTGTGTGTATTATACAGTTGCCAAGAAAAATATTTCAACTTTCAGAAATTATATAATCAAAACTAATGTTTACTTACTTTTTCTCTCTTTTTCCACTTCCAGAATCTCTGAAACCTTTTGCAAAAGGATTATTATCAATCTTCAATTGCGTTATCTATCAAAAGAAATAAAAAAAAATATTTTAGAAAAATGGAGTTTCAGATTCACTTAAATGGGTCCCTCAATGAAGCATTAGCTTTCCGAACAAATAAACATTTCACATTTATGAAGTGCGTTGTTGAAAGCAGCATCACAGCATGATGACGTTGAAAGTGATGCTGCATGAAACATGTAAATTGGAAAAATAGAGAAAATAAAATAATTTTTTAAGAGATGAAAAAATCTCAAGAAATGATTAAGTATGTTGCTGAAAGATAGGGTGGGTTATCTAATTTGTCACATTTAGAAACGACAGGTGTTTTGGCCTAGAAATAGCAGGTGTTTTAGTTCAGAAATGGAAGGTGTTTTGGTTCAGAATTTGATGAAAGGTGTTCTTTTCAGAAATGGAAGATGTTCTGGCAAAGATGTTCAACTGAACATTTTATGACTTTTGATAAAACTAAACTAAAATTTATACATGTGTAATTGCAAGAAAATAATCATTTGAATCAGATGACAGTTTTTAAATCATTAAATATTAGGTGTGTTCGTGAAAACATTTCGTGGATGGCTATCTTTTTTCTCTCTTTTGTTTCACTTTTTTGTAGAATTTCTCTCTTTCTTTTTTTTAAGAAAAGGACCTGTAGGTGTTGTTAATAAATAATTAAGTATTTGTAAGCCTTTAGGGGTGACAAGACAGGGACAAATCTGTGATATACAAACAAGGAATCGGCTAAATAGGGGATAATGCTTTAAGCGATATAGTTTGTATATATGTATATATTTTTTATCTATTTTTATTATTAAATTTATGAGTATTATAAAGGCATTATGTAAGGGATTACGAGAACCATGCACAAACAAACTTCTCTGTGGGGGATACATCAAAGGGGATGGTTAGGGTAATTAAATCATGATGACAGTTAAGACAGATTCCCTCCCCTATCCTCCCAAATCGTTAAATACTGATTTTATGACTTATTAAACATAAAAAGGGGCACTGGTCAAGCAGTAACCGCGGTGGTCATTGATGGTCATCAATCAGGCAAAATCACTTGCGGATAATCTTGTTAAAATGGCCTGTTTGGATTATCTCTCTCATCTCGAGATGTCCATATGACCCAGGCTTATCAGCAATAGTGTAATATGTATACAAATCTTTTCTGATCTTGATCATTAGTTATTATTTACAGCTTGAGGTCTGAGATGTGCGCCTTGCTTGAATTTCACAGACTACCACTAGGAGATTGTTCTGTTTTATTTCAACTTTTCTCACTGGTAATATTTCTTGTACAAATCCCCTTGATTTGACCAATAATCGTCTTAAGGATTTCATCTCATTAGTGGAGATGTGTCAATTAAATCGTAACAGATAGATGATAACACTTGCATCACTGCACGCTCATTTACCGTTATTTATAAATATTTCGCACGCGTGAAATAGCAATGTATATGTTTTCCATTGCACGGTCATGAAACTGAAACATGAACATGGGTTAATTAATACTAAATAACCTGCAGGCACATAGGTTGTAATCATATTACACATTGCAATTTATGTAATTCCATTTTTATAAAGTATTCGATGCAATACAAATGCTCATGTGCAGATCTTTGAATAAACATTTGTATCTGAATATTTATTTTATTTTTCCATATGGCAATATTTATATTTACAATATTGCTATGTGTTACTTTTGAGTTTTTCTTAAATGACAAAATTCAAAGTAGCACATGACAATATTAAAGTTTATTTAAAATTTGTACATTTATTTAATTTCAAAAATTGCATTACATGAATATTAAGAATTTTGGCAGAATAAAAGTATATATTTTAACAATTTAAATATTCCAATTGAAGTTTTAAAATTCAAATTAAGTAACAAAGAATAAAAAGCCAATTTAAATATAAACCCTTTGATGAATGCCTTTAATTTTCCTACAGGTTCTCGATAACCCCTTTGTTGGTGGTACAACAGATCTATTGGCAAGTTTAATATTTTCACTCTTCACCTGACGTAAATAACAATTATTGTCATTCGAGTTTTTTGTTCCCATTCAAAATTTAATGCTGTATTTTGTATATAAAAATCTAAATTTATGTTAAGGTCCTTGAGCTTTGTGTTTCAAGGAATTTGAATCTATGTGAAGAAGTCTCGAACCGCTGTCAATGAATTTGAATCTATGTGAAGAACCCTCGAACCCCTGTCAATGAATTTGAATTCACGTGACGAACTCTCGAACTGCTGTCAATGAATTTGAATTCACGTGAAGAACTCTCTTACCGAACTAATATTATCTCACAAAATACGTAATTTAAATTAAATGGGATGAAGTATTTTATTCAAAATAGGTAATCTGATATTAATCAAAGTTCATAAAATAATAATAAATTTACCTTTTCGTTTTGGTAAGCTGTGACAGCGATGAATGATGTTTCTTTAAATACATAAGTCCTAAATGCTGAATATGGCAATTTTAAAATATCATTCGCTCTCACTAGATGGAATCTTGGCTGGTACTTATGCATCGAATTCAGGATGGTCTGAAAAAAAGAAGTAAAATGAAAAGCATTGTAATTTAAAAACAAATAGCAGGTGTGTTTTGATAATATTGTAAATGTAATTGTAATATTATATATGTTCTCTATAATTGTAAATGTGCAATTATGAGAAATAAAGGAATTTGAATTTGAATGTGCTGAATAGAATAGAATAGAATAGAATAGAATAGAATAGAATAGAATAGAATAGAATAGAATAGAATAGAATAGAATAGAATAGAATTTGTAACTTAAAATATTTCTATTGGAAATCAAATAATTGTTAAAATGATAGTAAAGAATATCTAAGACTAAAATGAATGAAAATAAGTGCTTTGAAATAAATTTGAAACTATTAAAATTAAACAGAAATTGGAAACAAAAATATATAATGTATGCATTATAAGGTATATCTGATTAAAAATTGTAAACATAAAAAACCAATGGCTTAAAAAATAGTTTTACAAAAACTCAGAAAATTGACCTTCCTAAGAATTCAGTAAACATAAAATTTTTCATTTTTCATAAACCATAAGCACGGTGGTCTAACACACGATTTCGCACTCCAGGCTGTTCTTAACTCAAACGAGATCTCCTTGTTCTAAAGAGTTGAAATTTAGTAATTTCTTGGCTCTGAACCCATCATATTGCTGCCAAGTCACAAAGAAACGGCTCTAAAGTGCTATAACTATATATTTTGTAGAAAGCCACCAACACATTATGACCTTGAAAATCCGACGAAAAACGACCTTTTAGAGAATTAAAACGTGTACATGTATTGTTTTAATGCATCAAATAAAATAAATAAATTGATTAATTAAAAAGAAATTAAACAAATAACAATAAAAAAGCTGAGCATGTGTGTATTGCAACTGTTTTTACTTATGTTATCCATACTAGTATATGGTTGCAAGTTTTTCGCAAAAATCCGAGTTCTAATCATACATTTTTCTGATTTTACACAAACATAAATAAATAAATAATAATAATAATAATAATAATATATTAATAATAAAATATGACTAAATTATCAAGGGTTGTGTGCATTGCAATTGTTTGCCCTATTTTTGGCAAAATGCTGGTGTCTCGCAAAATTTTGTGCACAAATTATTCCAGAGTTCTATTTTTACACAATAATTTCAAAAAGAAAAAAAGAAAAATACTGTGACAACCTAATTAAGGTTTTTGCATTATTTTGTCCCTGTTGGATCCTCAAAAACAACCCATATTGTCGATTAGTAAATAAACCAAGTAGCTTAATAATTACAAATTTGTGCTGATGTAGTTTGTGCATGAGTTGTTAAATTTCAATGTTATTTCTTGATTAGAAATGACAATGCCCTTAGAGGAGACGTGGGCTAGTTGCTCGGAACAATAGCTCTAAATCGCCATAGCTGAAATTGAGCAATAGATCGCTTTCTAGATAGCGAACTTGATCACCATTTCTATATTTGATGGCGCCGTCAATATTGTAAAAGCCTTACCAAGATAAAAATTCATAACATTTAAACCTAAAATTGCGAAATATTTGTCGCAATCAGAGTTGATATAATTCTCCGTGGATTTCCATTTATTATCGAACATTGCTAGTCAATTTAAATACTTGATATAACTACTAGGGCGGATTTGATTTGAAGACAATTGAGTTTCATAACAGCAGTATTAGGAACAATTACAAAAATGAAAAATAATCAATTGATTTAAAATATAAAAACTGTTTTTAAACAGATCTGGGGGCATTTTAGGTTTTTTTTCTCCAACAATTATTGTGCTAACATCATTAGTATAAACAATATTTATTCTCGCGAATTACACTAAATGTCGTTACGAAGATAGCTAGATTACAACAGATAAAACTCTATCATCTATTCCCAGCTGTTGAAAAAAATGTCTCTCGATCCCACTATTGCCCTAGCTGTCCAGCTGTTGAAAAGCTGTCCACCCCACCCCTCCCACTCCCAACACCCTCCTATCACAACCACACTCACGTTGAGTCTAATATATATTTTTATGTTAGATACCATTTAATGGTAAAGAACATGCATTTCATATTTCACATTGCCTCACTCTTAGTGCCCCCCCACCCTGATCACTGAAACCGCACACACGTCCCATCCACCCATGCTTATTAATATATTGTATAGTGAAATTGAAGATACGTTATAATATGAAATTTAACGGTAAATTTATATTTCATATTTTATATTAATTTATCTGCCTCGGGTCTAAATGATTTATTATTGATTTCTAGAAGACATCACCTTGTGAACCAAAACACCTGGACTCGTAATTACTAACACACCTGAGTGACAAATTTATTAAAATCGAAGTGGAGGAAAATGATGAAAATATAGCGATACTAAAGTCAATAATGAGAACATCAACAAGTTAGATTAATATAAAATGATATAGCTAGGACAGGGAACGCCAGCAACACTGACATATGTAACATGAAATGGGGCATAGAACACCAACAAGACACACATATATAACACGAAACGAACAGGGAACACCAACAACACAGAGAACAACGTGAAATCAAGGATATATAACATGCTGGAACAGAGAACACCGACAAGACACACATGTATAATAAAAAAAGAACAGAGAACACCGTGACAAAATAGAAACCTGTACACGAAACAGAGAACACCAACACTGAGACACACATGTATAACAAAAAAGGAACAGAGAACACCGTAACAAAATAAAAAACATATACACGACTTGAACAGAGAACACCAACACTGAGACACACATATACAAAAGAACATAACAATATGCAAATAACATACTCGAAAATTTGTTTCTGAAAACATTCGCTTAAAATTGCAATTAACTGGATTCAATTATGAGTATGCAAATTACACACCAAAAAAAATTTGTTTCTGAAAACATTGGATTAATGAAAGTCCGTGTATACTGTAATTTATGGCTATTAGGTATTATCTAAATTCAACCAAGAAACACGGTTCAATTAAACAAATGAAATGCGAAAACAATGCAAAACAAACACAAATCGAGGTCACTAAATGTCCTAATTACAAATAGAAGGACAAGACAAAAACATCAAAATTTGTCAGATAAATAAAAATTTATAAAGGTGACGAAACCCTAAGTGGCACGTCATTCGTCCGTAATGTTATAACCTTTTACTGGCTAGCTGGTCAGGCTGGCGACACTCCGGACAGGTCAACACTGACCGCTACTTGTTCGCACTTCATCAAAACACATTCACCTCTCAGTGATGTGTCTAAGCGTCTTAATTTTTGTGATGGTGTTACACTTGTAAACGGCTTTTTCAAAGGTGATGTTACCACCCTTAGGGGGCATGTGGCCCCCGATGCTTACTAATGAAATATGTTATTGGTAAAAGATGATATTGTACCAAATGTTGATAAACGCCTCATTAGAAATATGAGCTGGATTCACACCTATTTATTTCACCGTTACTGTCACAATTTTCACTTTTTCCTATTTATAAAAGGAAAAATCAATTTCTGCTAAAGGCAAGGGTGAACTCGCAACCAAATTTTTCCAGCATCGAAAACGCTTTAAATCATCTCTAAGTCATTTATACAAAGACAATTAATGCCAGTTTAATTTTAGGAATGTTTTTTCACATTTTTGATTTAGACGTCGGTTAAGACGATCTGACCCCAGTATTTGTCAATTGCCTATAACTCATTCGCTCTTGTCCTTGCAATATTTTCCATGTAATTTGGGCATAAAAACTTATTTTCCATGCATTATAATTTGGACATAAAAATATTTTTGCATATAATTTGGACATCAGAATGGATTCAATGATATGGCCATCACAATGAATAAAACGGTTTAATTCTTTAAAGAGTATAAATTGGACTCATTTAGGCTTTTAATCTCTCTCTTTTTATAACTGTAATTTAAGCGTTTTACTTCCGACATATGTAATTACAAGCACAAACACTGAAGTCCATTACAGATGGGAGTCTTGTAATAAACTGAAACTTAATCCTGCAGCATGTTCCGTGCTTCAATGCAATATGGAGTTAACACACAACTGACCAAAGCATTCTTCTTGATAATACAACAGGAAAACATGCGGAAATGAATTATAGATGGGAAAATAGAATGAAAACTTTTCAATGTGCCTATTTTATATTTTTATATGAAATTTAAAACAATTGTAACTGAAAAACGTGTACTTGTTAAGAGCCAACAAAACAAAGAATGGAGCAATATACTGAAGTTCATGACATAAATAAACCGAACAAGAAAATAAAGGACAAAGTACATATCACAAACAATGTACATGTAAAACGATAGCATTGACAAGGAGCAATTACTGAATATTAAATGTACATATTAAGTTGAATGGTAGCTATTTATGAATATAAAATAAATAAATAAATAAATAAATAAATAAATAAATAAATAAATAAATAAATAAATAATGAAAAACTATATGATAGATATAAAAATACACCCCAGATAATATAAAATGAAAAACAATTGTCATATCTGCAATTTTAAATTTCCTTTCAGTGACAAAGCTACGTGACTTTTTAGGCTTAAAACGCCAGACATTAACGTCGTATTCGAGTCCATTTATTTAAAAATGTATTTTTTGCAAAATGACAAAAATTTTAAATCATGCAGTTAATTTTCTAGGAATGCAGAAAACAATGTAAGTTTTAGATTAACACATTTCGTATCGCATTACACTTTACGTGTTATGTATTTCGCTCTCTTTTACTTAGTTTTTATTATTTATTTATTTGTCATTATTATTATTTTATTATATTTCTTCTTCTTCTTCTTCTTTTTATTATTATTATTTGTCAAATTTCCCTGTGTCTATTTTCTTGTACAGCCTGTATCATTTTACACGTTACGTGTTATATTTTTCGCTTGTTCTTTCATCCAACTTTAATGCGTCCCTTTTCTAGTAACCTGTATTCAGGTATAACTTTACAATTATCTTTGAAAGGCGAGATGTAATTGTTCGCTATATTGATCTTGCAATAGTGCGTCAAGTTTGACCTGGCCGTTTGACCTTTAATTGGAATATTCAAACAGGCATATCCACTGTGTATATAAAGTTGAAATATAATAAATGATAGCAATACTGGGTATCGGTTGTTTATGGTAATGAAATACGCTGTCATTCCTAAATCACACAGTCTATGAGCTCAATCTAATATTCAAATTAAAGGTCAAACGGCCAGGTCAAACTTGACGTACCTATTCATAGATTTCCGATCAGAATCAATAACTCAAACAATATGTTCACATAATGGATTTTATTGTGGCTAAAACAAGACTGTCAAACTAGGCTTTATTTATGCTCGATTCCCGTTACGCAGGAGTAATTTTTGTGTATAACGTAAAAATTTTGTTTGTTATTCGATCCCATATATCAAGTTTTTCATCATTCATAAAATATACCCAGAGTCACGTGACCATAATTGGTTTACTTTTTCCATTTTAATTTTTCCGATAGACTGAAGGTGAGTTTCGGTGGGTGGTTGTGTACTTTTTTCTGAACACTTTAACTCTGTGCGAACTTTATTTCAATAATATGTTAATGATGAAATTGGACATAACAAAAGAAATAGTTAATTTTAAATAATATAAAATTATTTACATATAAAATTACATAAAATTATATTCATTTGAAAAAAAATCTTGGGTATAATTTTTTATTTAAAGACATGCATTTTTCATTCATAATTATTTAAGATTTTAATTTTTTTATTGGCTATACAAATTTATTTATTTATACATTTATTTATTTATTTATTTATTTATTTATTTATTTATTTATTTAATCATGCATTTTACATTTCACTAACCATTAAAATATTAAAACCCTTCAGTGCTATTTTCTACAATGCAGCTAGCTATCAAAAATTATCGTACAAATTTTATCAAAAAGTCGCTTTTTATGACACATGTGTTGAAAATGACAAATTAAATAAAAGAGAGAAAACTAAGAACAAAGAGGAAAATAAAAGTCACAAATCACACCAATAAAAATTAACATTGCATAATTGAATTGTGTTTTATTTAATCAACAGTAACATGAACTGCGCAAGATACAAAACGTGCTTTAAGTCCAGGACCAATTACCCTAAAGAGTAATTTGGCGATTCTAAACAAACAAAAACCCGAGAAAATGATCACATCAAAATTATGAAAAAATACAAATTTTTGCTTTGATGTTAAACAATAACACTAAACAGATGGAGCGAACAGAATCTGAAGTGTAAAGTAATTTTTGAGACCAAGATCGACAAACGTTTTACTAGATCGAATCACGATAAAAAATAACACATGCTGGAATGACAATAACACGCCGATATCGCCCGATCTATTGTACAACACAAATTCCCTTTTGGCACCGAGGCTTTATTTTCTTCGGTCACGTGACTGAAGAAGTTTTTTAGTTATGAAAAAGAACCCTTATTTAATTTTGACACGCTTCTCCTTATAAAATTACGCTATCAATACTCAAGCGAAGATTTTATCCATGATCAATTTACAAAAGTGTGAAGAAATGTTCGACACCAGATGGCGAGTCATCGGATTTTGGAATTTTGTGATTGCAATATGGCTGGGTACTTGTTCTGAATAACTTTTAATCGCCGAGTGCCAATTTGAAAAAAAAATAACTCCATGCATGCTGAGACCTGGGCGATTTAATTGCGTGAAATGTAACAACCAAAGCAACACCTGGAAAAAGGCTCGTTTTTTAAATCAAAATCAGTCTTTGCTTCGTCACCTAGTTTAATATTTCTGATAGAAACGGTGTGTAATTTTGTCAAATATGTGTTAGGTTTTGCGAATTAGTATAGTATACTCGCAGGCTCGTCTCATATTTCAATTACTGTGTGTCAAAATTCATCTCCTGGCTTGTATATATTGTATTGATATGTCATACAGGAAAAATTAATTCTTGATATGAATTTTCAAAATTTGATACATGTCTGCTAAATCTGTATCAAATTGTGTGAAAACACCTAAATCTTTACCACGATCTAGAATTCCCGTAAACATTCGGGGTATTGTTTGGCGACACAAAATCCTTTCTGACGGAAATTAATTTCAGGTGTATACAAATATCTTGTTTTAATATTACATATAGTACTGCAAGACTTAGAATCTGATTTGACATACAATGTTTTTCACTTTTTCCGCAGGTAAAAAAAAAAATTCTCGTGAATTAATCAGATTTCATTTTTGAAATGACAGTGCATCTTTTAATTTGCACGCACAGGCAAAATTATTTTCATTTTGCCGAATCCGTATGAAGCAGTTTATATTCAGCTTGCATGTTTAAAATTATTTAAAAAACCGTGCATGCATTATTATTGATTAAATACAAGACAAATACTTGATTTAATGCTAAAAAAAGGTCTCAAAGATATTTCCGAGTTAAAACGAAGAAAGAGATTCATCTTCTGTTCAGCCCGGCAGAGGAATGCCAGATGAGCCTAAATGCCCTTTTCCTTTTCAAAGAGGAGGAGAAAGATTCTTATCCCCATAAGAGCTTTGACCAGGGTCGCAGTTATTGGACATCATCAGAATGATGCCAATCTCAATGTCAATCAATCAATCAACCCCGCCCATATACCCTCACCATCACCCCGGAAGTACAGGATCCCTCCCAAATATAGTACTTACATTACTTACATAACCGTTTTTATCGGAAATGTTATTGGATAATTTCAGCTTGTGGAAAGAGACAACTTTCTGCATCCACTGTTCTCCAGTACTTGGTGAATCTGGGTGGATGTACATCCGTTTTGGCATTTCCGGATCCGCTTTTCCTGCGACCATCCAACGACTGTTGTGAAATTTATAACGACAATCGTCAACTGCAACAATGTCCATCAGTAAAATGTATTTAGCACGCTTGTCTAATCCTGAAACTCGTACTTTGTATGGTGGAAATAACCGTCTGAAAAAAACATAAAGATGAAAGATTAATTAAAACAAAGTACATAAAACAGTAGCTGCACATGCTGTATCTGGGAAGGCACTGCATACTCAAAAATGTTTGTCAGGTTGTGCATGGAACGTTGCCCTTTATTTATAAATAAGTGGCCTTTCTGGACCTAAGAATATTGGTCAGATTGTGCATGGAACGTTGTTTCTCATTTTGAAAATGTTTATCTTGGAACGGTCTTATGGGCTCAGAAATATTTTTTAGATTGTTTAAAGAATATGCCCTTTTGCATATGGTGTATCTAGGATGAGCTTGGAATTGCTAAAAAAGCGGTTAGGCTGTGCAAAGGATATTGCTTTTTATTTGCAAATGGTTCATCTCGGAAAGGCTTTTATGAACTAAATATATTGGTTAGGTTGTGCATGAAAAGGTTGTTACCTTTTCTTAATAAAACGAACAATGACCTGTGTAGCCTAAACAAAGAACGTTTAGAAAATGAAAAAAAACAAAGGTATATTTTTTCTGATATTTGAAATTGAACTTGAATTTTGAATCTGTCCTTTAGATCAGTATTGAACAAGGTATCTTTTTGTTGTGCAATTCGTAAACTTTAAAAATGGAAATTAAAAGATGCATAATCGATAAACTTGCAAACTAAGAAAAGGTCGAATATTTACATGCATGTGGACGTTATTTATTATCATGATGTAAAATGAGACAAAATGCTGCTACATTTATTTGTTGCAATAAATAATAATTCTACAATATTTTTTAATTACTTGCATCGTTCAGAATCATTGCATTTATTTTGTCTTCCAGTAACCTTTTAGCTTACGTCAAGGTCGACGCTGATTATTGCATTCATGTGGGCACTATTTTGTTTTGATTTTTAAATGATGGCATCTTTATCATTAGCAGCACAGACTATCACTATGATACCGATATATATATATATATATATATATCTATATATCTACAAGAAGGCTAATCGCGGGCAACAAACTTTGTATTAACCTTATTTGACAAACCAGAAGAAATGTATACCAAATAGCCAAGGGGTCAAAACCTCATCTTTGAACTGGGTGAACTCGGGGCAAACATCTAGTGTGACATACAAAATATGACAGAAGACATTGCTGCCTGGCTTAGTTGTAGTAAAATACTGTTTATCTATTTCTTAGAAGAAAATATATGGGCTGACAATTTAATTTTTTTATTATTAAAATTGACTGGTTACAAAAAATGCTCGGGTGGGTGGGGTGTAGAAATATGTAAGGTTTCAGCTGTAGTTGCTAGTCAAAAGAGACAATTTGTTGTTACCAAAATATCTAGTTTCATGTAAAATAGTAACAACTCTTAACAAAAGGTTATGTTTTACAGTTTAAAATTGGTATATGAATAATATAAAGGGATATATAAATTTAAATTTGAAAGATACAAATAAAATAAAGGGGAGTAAAATTGATAAACAGAATTAGTAGAATAAGATCTCAATTTCTTATGTTTTAAAAAAAGAGTACACACTGTCCAATTTCATTTGTTTTAATTTTCATTTATTAATTTTATCTTTTATATAAAACAAAATCACGAGTTCAAAATCAAATGGATTTTACTCTCACTATTTTCAGAAATTACAAGTTGAAAAAAAATCCAGAAATCCACAATTCCGAATTGAATATTAATATTGCCATGTGGTGATTTTGAAACTTTATTAAAATAATGCATTCAAAATCAGCACATGACAATATCATATTTTTATGAAGTATTTTAATCTATCTTTTAACGTATATGAATATTTAACTTGGAATCGATCCCCTTACCACATAATGAGGGCCGTTAAACAGTGTATATGTAGCATAATGAGCTATTTTAGTCCATTTTAACAGAAAACAACAAATAAAAATATATATATACATGTAAGTGTATCGTGATGCTAGACTTTTTCTTGTTTCTAACTCAGACGGTAGCCGACCTACAAACAAGTAATTTATGTGCAATCTACAAACATTGTTGTAGCAATTTATTTTCTAATACACAGACAAAGGACAAAAAACCTCCAAATGACTTGGACTTAAAAAAAGTGCGTTGAGTACAAACCACTTGATTTGATATACACAATACAAATCCGAAAAAAAATTGTGTCATCTCAATAAAAAAATACAAAGAGCATTTTAAGCGTTTTTATTTCTGAATGTGATTGTAATTTTTGGGGGTACTTATTTATTTATTTATTTATTCTTCTCCCTTTTTTAAGCACCTGTTTGTTTTGTGGCGCACCTGAATTATGTAAACCATGATGCATGAAATTACATACATGTAAGTTAGCAGTTAGATTTATATATACTGTGGTATGATATGAGTGTTATTTTCTTGAGTTTCTTTTGATATGACCCAAAATAAAAGACCAGAGTCGAATATTTGTGACTTTTAAAGGTTAGACGTTATAAATTTGCGTTTCTTTCTTGTGACGTATAACAACAAAGTGTGTATGTGTACATGTGTGAAGTTAAAAAAGGGGAAAAAAAGTAAAAATTATATATGACTATTTGAGCAATTGGGATATTCAAATTGAAGTTTGAAAAAGGTGTAAATTTATATGTCTATTTCAGCAACTGGGATAGTTAAATTGAAGTTTAAAAATAGTGACATTTATATTTCTGTTTGACCAATTGGGATAGTCAAATTGAAGTTTGAACAAGGTGTAAATTTATATGTCTATTTGAGCAATTGGGATATTCAAATTGGAGTTAAAAAAGTGAAATTTATATGTATATTTTGTGCAATTGGGATATTAAAATTTTGAAGATATTGCTAGACATGCATAGACTTTTGTTTGTTGACCCAATGTTAATAATTATTTTCTGAATTAAATGTGTGAATTTTCTCCTATAACTTCTGAATTGTCAAATTCTTATTTGAAGATATTTTATAGTAATTTTTTATACATTTCACATGAATAAGATACAATAAATAAATAAATAAATAAATAAATAAATAAATAAATAAATAAATAAATAAATAAATAAATGATGTACATTATATTACAATTTCCTCATAAGCAACTAGACAGAATGTTCGTTTTTAAAAACTACAACGTGACGTCATTTTCCGCGTTTTCGAAATTATTTTGAAACTAGCCAAGAAATTAAAAAGGAGACAGTGCTCTTGAAATAATTATAAGCAGAAATTCAAACAAATAGTCATTCTCAAATTCTTCTTGCTATCCATATCCATGTCATAGGATCGAGGTTTAATCTCAAATTATCCGTAATATCACTAACAACATTTTAAGATAAGATTTCAAAATTCTAAAGAACGGGGTTGTAACTGCTGCTGTTGACTAGGGTCTTGGCAAACACGCGCAAGTGACACTAATCCACAATCTGGTCGACGGACAGTCCGGAGACCCAGTTAATTGAAATTACAAACTTTGTTGATCATTCAGGATTATTTTGTCAAACTTATCGATAATAAGTAATCGAAACTGATGAATTTAATTATTATGCATACATAAGTAAATTTTCTTAACTTATATCAAAACAGCGATAATGAGACATCACGCTGAGACTTCACTTAATTCCGTGTCGGAGTAATGACTGGCGACGTCGAACTGTCTCCATTTCTCCAAATGTGCCAAAATTCAAAAACCTTTAGCACATTGAGAAAATTCTGGTTTTTGTTTTTATGAATTGGCTTCTTAACGTGGTGCATTAGTGAAAGGTTTTTAATTTTTAGTTTGTCGTAATTTGAGATAATAGGTGATAATAAAAATATAATAAAAAAGTAAGAAAAAACATACATGAGTATCTTAATTTTATGAATATTTTATTGACATTTTCAAGCACCACACATGTGAGTTTTATGCAAATTTAAATTCTTCCAATATTAAAATATTTGTAGATTTTATTTTCTTATTAAGCCATGAACTAATGTATTGTTAAGTCGAAAAACTTTACATACTAAAATCTCAAAATGTGTTAAAATTTGAACGTTAACATTATAATAATCCTTTTTAGTATTCTGCTTTTCACATTGTTTATAATAGAATTCCTACTTTAATAGATGAATATTTAATGAATTTAAATTAAAATAAATATTGACTTTGGCTGTCTTTAAAAAAAGTATTTTACTTCAAAATAACTTCCTTTAAAATGAAATCTAACTTTTCCGATGGAAAGGTATTCAATACTTTAAAATTACCACAACTTTTTATTATATCCAGTTAATTATTTCCGCAATAAGTGACTTATTCCGTTTAGCATTTTAGATTTGATTGGTGTCAATACTGAAAAAAATTGAAATTTTTAATATTTGATCATGACTTTGTATTTTGTAATGAAATAAACAATGATCTAAGAAATATTACTAACGAAATTAATTTCATTACGATATGACTTGCTATGACACAAGTTAATGAATGAAGATATATTTGAAAGAAATTACGGAAAAACTAAGAATTTGATGATTAAGAGTCGTTATTTAATTAGCTAAAAAGGAAGTAAAATATTCATACCAGAAGTATTTTGTTTAATAATAATTTTAAAAAATAAAATTAATATTCCTAACTTAAAATAAATAAATAAACAAGTAGAATATAGCCACAAATTAATATTCTTCAAAATTATTAGAAAATAATAATAATATTGAGTTTGTTTTTAGAGACATTCATTTTTATATTCACTTATTAATTTCCCTTAAAGATTGTAATAAAAAAATATTAGAATAAGCCCGCTTCTTTTTACACAAATTGCCGTATAATAATATTTTTATCTAAAATACCAGTTGAAGACTAAAGGGCTTTTTAAATACAATTTCGACAGTTTTATTATTATAACAAGTACATCAGAATTCTGGCTCTATTAAGATGGACGATAGATAACGTCAATATTATTAGAATCAACACCATGTGCGGTTTTGAAGCAACAACCAGAAACTCGCTAAAGCCCCTAATCCGTAATACCACCACTTTAAAATCGCATTAAAATTTCAAAGTAAACAGAAAAGTCAGTTAAGTTTTAAAATTTATTTATGTTAAAGACTTACCTGCCAGATTTCGTTATGACCATTTCCGTACCAATTTCGTGAAATTTTTCCCATAAATTTTTTCCTTCTAAATCAACTTTTGGATCATCCTGTACCTCAGCCTCTGGTGGCTCTAAACTCCGGATAGGTCTCTGGTGCAGAGGATGAAGCAAATCTCCTGGAGTTAAATGAGACCGTGTAGTGCCCGGTTGTTGTAATTTTGGTAAAACGGATCCAGCAAATCCCGGGGGTTGGATGGTCATCCCGGGTAGGTACGACTGCTGAGCAAATAGTGAACTATAATCCGCTGGCCTGTGAATCAAAAAGGGATTATAAGTCATCGCTAAATCCGGATTTGTCCCCGAGTAAATCATTGATACTGGTTTTTGCGTAAAACAAAAATATTTTTCACAAAAATAAAAATTGTTATTTTTCTTTTAAATCGTCACTAAAACATTGGAAAAGTTTTGTTTTTTTAAATTTTCTGAAAATTGCTTGACGTCCACACTTTAAACCCACATATCAAGACCTCAAATGTACAAAGGCTAAAACGAAACTGAATCGTTCATGTAGATAGTAGATACATATTGTTAGTTAACACCGTGAAATGAACATTTCACACCCATTGGTCAATGTCGACAGCCCCGACCAATAGATGATAACACTAGGCGTGTATTTCACAAGTTCATTTGAGAACAAGTTATCTAGCCGTTATGTCGCCAAACGTTTTCTGTTGATATTATTCATGAAGTGTGGTCATATTATTGTTAGAAGAAAAATATGTCGATAAGCCACGCCCCCTATCTCTCTGAACATGTGCGTCACACCTGAATACTTCATCGAAATTTTAATAACGGGAAATTCAAATTAAATTTTAGTAAGTTAAAAATATATATGTATGCTATATTTGGTGATTTTAAGTCTTGAAAATTATTGCATTTTGATAATAGTTCTGAAATTTTTTACGAAATATTGACGGAACGATCAATATTCTATTTGACGTGAAACACGCCCCCAAAGGTAATTGACATCTTAATCATTTAGATACATGTCATAGGCCTAACTTCCTTATTTCTATCAATTCGTTTGAATAAACGCACTATATACGTACCTCATAAGTAATTTTATAAATATAAAAAATATAACATCAGTTTTATTTTTTATTTAAGTGAAAGTTGTAGACATTTCAAGGTTGGCAATTGAAAAAAAAACCTTGTCACTTTTTAAAAATTTTTACTGGGAAAGTGGGCGTATCTTAACTGGCGCCACTGTAATGACAGAAGAAGCTAGTCGATGACATGCCACTCAACACTGTTCTAAGCACACTAGGCGCCAGAAATATGTATAAAATATGTAATACCTTTTACACTCGTATCACTCATATCATTATATAAGAACTAAAAAAATATCGTGCCAGTTTATAAGTTTGAACGTTTAATATTTTTGAGGAAGAAACTCGTATCAATGACTTAGACACGCGTACTTGTCAGTCAATTTGACGAGAGAACACACACACACACACACACACACACACACACACACACACACACACACACACACAGAGAGAGAGTTTTTTAAATAAAAAATTTCACTTTTTTCTTTTATTTCTCTATTATTTGCAATATGCATTGTTAATCTCTATCAGAGAAAATACAGAAATTATGACCACTATTTTATTTTATTTCATTTCATTTCATTTCATTTCATTTCATTTCATTTCATTTCATTTCATTTCATTTCATTTCATTTTATTTTATTTTATTTTATTTTATTTTCACAAAATACATCTGCGAGAGTTTTAAACTGCATAATAAATGCCTTAAAACGAGAAGAACTATATTATATGAAAGCAATGGTTTAGAGAAATTTGTCGAATAGAATGTAGGCACATACAAAGCATATGCATACACTTTTGGTGAAAACCTAGCGCGTAGTTTGTGCACATATTACACATCCCGATACCGACTTTTTCAGAGATGTTCTTTACCTCATCAAAACAGGAACGATGCGAAATAATAATAATAATAATAATAATAATAATAATAATAATAATAATAATAATAAAATCGTAGATATTTTTTAAAAATATCTTGACACTCTTGATGTCAAATTTGACACTTATAATTTCGCTTGGGATGTCATTTCAGTTTTAACAAATCTGTTATTGACGAGAAAAGAAAAAAAAAACTAATTTGATAATTTTTTGTGATTAATATATATAAACATTTAAATGGATATAAATGATTCGATAAACTGACAAATACAATTTCATTCATAAAAGTTTAAAATATGCCAGACGATTACGACTTTCGATTTCGTGAATTTTTTGGCAAACTGAACACATACAAAAGCCGCGGCGCCTTTTTGGATATATTTCGACTTGAGTTATTTAACCATATGCCCTCAAACAATACCTAATCACACCTTTTCGTTTTACTGGCGTATTTAATAATTATTTTAACACTTCAATAAGTACCGAGTGATTATCTCTTTTGAATTTTGATTGGCTTAATCAAGGCTTGACTGCACATAAATACCCAATTACGGGTGTCCTTCCATGAGCCAAACTAAGTCCACAAACAAACTTGTTTTTTGCCAGAGCTAATCTGATTTGTACATAGCCTTTCACACAACAAGCTTGGAGACAGACGTATGGTACAGGGGACATAGTTTGTGTATTAAGATAATCCGATCTCTCTCTCTCTCTCTCTCTCTCTCTCTCTCTCTCTCTCTCTCTGTGGGAGAGAGAGTGTGTGTGTGTGAGTATGTTTTACGCCCCAGTCAAGATTTTTCACTTATTAGTGGTCAGTTCTTGGATGATGTGACAGAGGAAACTGGAGTGCCAAGAGATAAACCATCGCTGTTCAACAAGCGACACAAACAGAGATGTCTTGATATACACATTGTGGAACAAAACGAGTAAACTCGTAAGACCATGTGCTGATTTTATAAAAAAAAAAAAATATTAGTAGCTCTTAGTCATGTGCTATTTTTTGAAAATTTTATTCCACTATATATTTAAAAAAAGGACATGAACGTAGTTAATTTGCATAATATTATGTATATGAAATAAATGGAAATCAAATCTAAACCCGTCGCATGATTCTGAAAATCAATGCAATGATTGTTTGTTATCACTGTCTAACGTATTCATATTTTTTATCAAGCCTCAAGTACTTGCTCGAAGTCTAAAGAAACTTTCAATATAAAGCATGCAAAGTATGGAAATCAATACGCATAAATGAAGTAAAATGTTGATGATAACTCAAGGACAAGGGTGGATTGACTACTACTATAGTACGGATTATCTACCTTTGCCTATAAATTTACACAATAATCAGAACAACCAGTATAGACCAACAGTTGGATTTCAGCTTCATGAATTCCTTAAACTAGAACATTTTATTTTTGATATTGAGACATTCCAGTTTGCTGATAAATTTTAATTTTTAAATGGAAATTAATTTTATAGGAATACTGATAATGCCCAAGAAATTGTTCACACATGAGCCATTGCTTGAGCATCCATGCGACTAGAAACTTCAGAGTAAGAAGGCACATAATGCGTAATATTGACATAGATATATTTGTTGTTTTGGCAAAAAATGAAAAAAAATGCTCTATGTACAGAATTAAATTCACTTCTGGGTGAATGAAAAATAGCTTTTCCTATTATAATCAGTGGGTTTTTTATTAAGTTTTGATAACTTTTTTATGAGTTTATCGAAAGGATGACTTTATTCTAGCATTTTAATGTGCTGTCCAATTGTGGATATACAGTAGCAATTCGTTTCGTCTACAAGCTTCTGCTTTGGAAAGAGTTATTAATATCACTGACATTGTAGATACCAAGTAAAAGCCGAATAGTACGTACTTTGTACACAAAAACACTTTAGAAGAAAACACAGATATATTATGTAGAAACCCATAACTTCAATAACGAAACAGCAAATAAACCATTTGTCAATTCCGTGAAATGTTGCATTATCCGTTTTATTTTTACATTTCATAGTTTATTTCACAAACTCTGTGTCTGAAGTAGGTTTTTCAGCATCTTAATTAAGAAGAGTAATTTGAAAATCAATGCGTTTTAGGCTACAGAATCCAGTTGTTCTAAGTTAACTTGGAGCCTAAATATCAACTGTAATGTTTTTTCCCCAGCACCATCGATGATTTACGGTGACCACACACAGTACAGAACTGTCGAAGGTCGAACACTCAGCTGACAAGTTGAAGCTCGACTGCCGAGTGGCCCCCAATTTGCACAGTAAGGGGCCAAAAATCTGCTGAGAGATAAATAGCACCGAATAAGCTGTCGAGATACCGGTAACGAGGGGCTGAGATGAGGGTACCAAGATGAGATGTCAATTGCAATTCGGCACTGGTTCGTTGCTTAAGTGTTTCTGCAATACATGTTTCTCGCTTTTTCCAGTGCCATCGATGTTTTAATGTGACTACATATGTTCTGAACAACTGTTTTTGTTAGATTTGCAAACAAAACCGGAAACAAAAACAAAACATATCAAAGCACACATAAAATGAAAATGAAATAAATTTTCAGGAAAACCACTAAAATTTGAAGTCTATTTGTTACCATGGCAATTACTAAACAACAGAAGGCTTGAAAAAGAAGTAAAAATCGCTGTAGTATTTATTACCCAAATACAAGTTTTTATTTCAAAGGGAGATGCTTGTGTGCTTTAGCAACTGTTTTTTGAGTATAAATGCAAGTTGTTAAATCTATACAGAAGATCCACCTAGTTTGTTTGACCTCTGTGTAGAATAGCTCTTTGAAGCTGAAAGACCTGCGTTTTATAGGTGTGTGCCTTGTATCGATATATACTGTTTTCATGGTGCACCGTCAATATAACATATTGTTGCAAATATTTACGCTACTTTGATTTCGTTTTTGATGTTTAATTTTTGTTATATTATGCTTTACATTTGCTACGTTTTATAATACTTTGTCATATGCTTCGTATTGTAAGAACCAAAAGCTCGAAATAAATCAAGCGCGAAACGAAATACATTAAAAGCAACTTTAGCAACAACTCTGAATAAAGATCACATTTCCAACATGGACAATTGTTTTAGGTTATTTACCAAACAGAACCTGTAAATAAAGTCATTGTACAACCTGTCTATTAAGACCAGTGATTTGAGGCCTTCTCGGTGAATATTTCAACCAGACAGAACCTCCTGTCTATAAAACCCATTTTTCCTTGATCCGTTGGGTGGTCTTTATATAAAGGTTTACTGCATATACAATGTTGAGGCAGACTGGAATTAATTTGTAACAGAGTACAAAGCACATAGAGAAATAAGTAGATGTAAAATGAACATTCAGAACATTCAGTAAACACATGTAGACCACCGATTTCAAAAAATGGTTTTGGTTTTCGAAACACAAGAGTGAATAACAACGGTGAACCACAAAAAATAACAAAAATACAAAAGACATAAGAAAACTCTCTCTCTCTCTCTCTCTCTCTCTCTCATCAAATCAGTATTTATTTCATAGATACTTTAGCACTAACAAAACTGATACAAGTTTATAAATTTTATTATTTCTAATCACGACTTTGAAGTTCAAAACAAATAAATTAACAAGCTTCAATCCCTATTAGGACCGAGAAAGCTATTACCCCAGACAACTTAATTGTTTTTACATAGAGTATCTCTATCTATCCAGAGATAACCAAATTGTTACGAGATCTGAGAATTATATCAACTTTTGTGATAAGTAAAATGATTGCACAGTATGAAGTACTGTACGGACCTGTCGAAAGTTTAACACTGAGTTAACGAATTAATGCCGGATCAGCAGCCCTAACGTTAGCTATATCTCGACAGTTTCTCGACAGCCGCTGTTCTATCACTTGGCAACTTTTTGGGCACTAGTTACACATATCGTTGCCACTCGAAAGCCGAGATTCTTCTCCATTTCGTGACTCAGTATTAAACTTTCGACAGGCCTGTACTGTGTAAGATATCGGTTTATTAGATTTTCGGATTTTTCGTTACCACGCACGGTACCTGCGTGTGCTAATTGCGTCATTAAGAATAAACTAGTATATCTTAAATGCTTAATTTCTTGAGGAGACTATTTAGTGACTAAGTTCCCCTCTTGGTTATGTTTTCTATGTATAAAATGCTGTGGTGTCGTTTGAAGCTTAATTTCGTAAATTTGTTATAATTATTTAAGGCGTCTTGCTATAACTTCGTTAATACTGCACAGCCTTGGCATAATAAACATAAGGTCATCACGGCAAACCGATTGACAGAATCGCAGTTCATGTAAGTCTATATAGTACAGCAAGTTCCAAATGCAGGATTTTTTTACAACAAAGCAAGCTGCTTACAAATAAATAGTTGGCTCATGAATATTGCAAGCACAGGCCTTTTATCAAGGCTCTCAAATAATATTATGACCGTCACTATATATTGAATAAATATGATGTCTCTGTATAAAAAAAATCTACCCTGGATAAATTTGACGTCCCATAGTTCTTTTCATTATCAATTTTAATTTCACATCTGGCGAGACCCACTTTCCTTGTAGAAGTTCAGGTGTTTAACTTGGTTTGACAGTCTTCAAAGTTATTATTTTGCTTTTGTGCTTGTCGTGCGAACAAGGATTTGTATGATCTGTTTGGTAGATTCTACGTTTTTTGTAATACCTTTTTGATTGTTCTCAGTGTTGCCAATTACAAATCCAAAATCAAAGTAATTAAGTCAAGATGACTTGATCACTTATGCTGTTTTCGTGTCTTGTTAGTTTGTTGTGGCATGCGTATTTCTGTTTCCTTTTTTTGCTGTCGCTAACAGTGATTAAACCCCATTACATTTCTGTGCCTTTAGTTTCCACATTCTTGTGCCTTAGGTTTGTCAGTACCAACAAATGAGGCCAATTGCACCAATAGGACTTAAGTGTTTTGTTTTGGAATCAATGAGCTTTTTGTAATGAAATTGGATCAGGGTCTAATTCTGGATGTATGTAAAAAGTATTACATGTCCAATTTAAATTTAAAAAATGTGTTATGCGCTCATTACGTCAGGGTACAATCTTTTTGTTGATAGATAAAGTTTTTGTGCTCTACAATGGAAGCTTTTTATTTGACACCTCGGCTTATTTCGCATGGAGGATTTTGAATATCGCTGTCAATATCAGGTTACCCTTTGTATGTAAAATATTAACTAACGGACCTTGTGTAAAATATATTCCTTTATTTTTCAAACAGATAAAGATAATAATAGGCTAAATACTTAATAATTTTAATCAAGCGAATATGGTCTTTGAGCATTTTAAAAAATTGAACATTGATTTGTCTACTAAACCATACGAATGTTAACAAACACAAAAATGTTTTAAAAACAGCACTTCAGAAGCCACTAATTATCAAACGCATTAATTGTTGTTTTTCTGTGTGACAAAACAATACCGTGCTTTCGTGCGTTTCATCGATACAATTTCCGTTCTTATGGCAATTTTTTAAATGCGTAGCCGGCAACCTAATCTCGATCGATTTTTAAATAACTACTGTTTTTCTTTGGTTTGATTTGTTTTCCGTTTTTCTTGTAGAAACTAACATTTTCCTGATGAAAACTGTCGCCAAAACGTTTAAGAAAACCATGCAATGTAACCAATTCACTGTTTAGTCTGCTTATTTCTCAAGCGATTTAAGAAAAATGCTAGTTTAGCTTGCATGAAACATTATCTCAAAAACGCACGCTGGGTAATACTTTATTATCACTTTCCGTAAAATTATAACCCTATGGAACATCTAAATTGGTTCTTGTCAAGATCTTTAAGCGTGCTCCGTAAAACATCAGTTATGTGATGACGGGGAATGCTTTAAAAACCCAATACAACGCCCATTTAGGTGCATATTTGTCGTGACAGCATATTACTTTAACAATTACCTTAGAATTATCCAATTCAATCAGGTCTTTTTGACCCCTCCGATAACACCATTGTCAATCCTCCCAGACTGTTTAGGGACCCCAAACAGTCTCGTTGACGCGGGGATGCCGTTAAATTCTAACACACTTAAATTCAGTTATTTTTCGAAATTGGATTTCAATTTATTTTTTCTACAGAGAATTTAGCAAAGTGGTAAGTTTAATTTCATTGGCTAACAAGAAGTTATCATATATTATCACGTTTTGTTTCTAAACTAAATTATTGAATTATTATCACATGAATTCGCAATTTAAATAATTTTTAATTTCCATGTCTTTAGCTTCGAACAACGAGCAACTTCTCGGTGTTCGCCATTTTATTCGGCAAACGATATCAATTAAAATCGATTCGCAGTTTTACATTGTCTTCAGATAAAAATATTTCCATGGCGAAAGATTTCAAATATATGTATGATATATTCTTAATTTTGTTTTTAAAAAATGACTCAAAACCTTAAAAAACAAGCAAATAAAACAACAGAAAAAAGAACACGTGCATTGTTTTTTTCAAAATCCATATTCGTATAACAAGCAAAAGGTGAAAACACATTGTATATTCTTTTTTTTCATTTTGACGCAAACATATTTTTAGCTATTTTTTTTTTATTTTAAAAAATACGTCAGAATATAACAAAAATAAGCAAAAAGAAAAATAACACATGACATTTTTTTTTCGATTTGACGCTAACATGTACAGAGCTGATACCAATCTGATTAAGCTCGATTAATTAGTGATTGAACACATTCATGGTGTCTCTGAAAAAGTTTGGCTTGCCACAAGACGGAATGTCTGGGAGATATTTGATTGGATGGGTTAATTAGTGAGTGAATTATATAAGTGAATGTTTTCCAGTTAAGATTTCACACAAATTGTGTTGCAGTTATAGAATTTATCCGTCAATATTGACTTCTTCAAGAGTGATCGATTGAAATTCCAGGCGCCATTTTCGTCAAAGTGTTGACACTAGCATGTGTCATAAAATTAATACGTATTCATTGAACAGATTACGAAATTCAACTTGAAAAATTTGTAATGACGAGTGCTTTTGATTTTTAATAATAATAATAATAATAATAATAATAATAATAATAATAATAATAATAATAATAATTATTATTATTATTATGTAAAAAGGGAAAATATGTAAAAATATTTGCGCAAAAACTGTCTATTATAATTCTTTGAATGTCCTCAAGAAATGGTGCGGATTGCTTTAATTTTAAAACTTACAAATGTTCTACTTTTATTTATTTATTTATTTATTTATTTATTTATTTATTTATTTATTTATTTATTTATTTATTTATTTATTTAAGACATATTCATATATTTATAACATGGCATGGATATAAACTCTGAAACCAATTCGTGACGTGATGATATATTTTTTAAATAAAGCCAGCTTGGTGATAATCATAAAATAATTACATAATTAGATTAAAATGAAATAAAATTAAAAATATGAACATTTGACATTACTGATAAACACTGTGTCCTACGAAATTTCCCTATTACAAAAATTGAGAGAAGAAAAAAAACTAACAACCACAGCGAGCTAGAAAATGTGAAGAAAAACAGACACAGGAAAGCCGAAAGTGGGAGAGAAAACAGCAAGTCCTTTTAAAATTTAATGTAATTTGATTATACGGAGGGAAAAATCAAATCTTAAAAATTTATGACAAATTCCCAGCCAGTAATATTTTAATAAGTGAGGTTATAATTCAAATTTTCACATACATGCCGTTATTTTGACGTTTAGTGGTGAGTGTCTCCCTGTGACATGTAAAGTGGACTAACTATACTTACATAAGTAGATTGGTACATGTAAAATGAAAATAGTTCACCCACCCACCAACCGATGTTTGAGAAATGTGTTTATTGAAACAGGTCCCACTTTCACAATCATTCCATAACCAAGATCAGCAGAATCGAAATATTACTAATTTTGTTATTTTTCAAGATATTCGATAATTCAACATGTTATTGTATTCTAATTAGGCGAAAATTGATATTCTAAGGTCCATGAAATATTGTGAAAATTAGCTATATATAAGTTAAGAAATGGCTGTGAAACAGGGACCTGCAGCACCGGTTTTTGATATGTAGTAAAAATATAAACAAAGTTCTCACACAAGGTGTAATATTGTAAAAATACAAACGCCATTTCACATGTTTTATTTGAAAATAAATTCTGAAGTTTCTCTATTCGATTCAAATCAATCATCACAGGGGATTCTCTTAAAAAATCATCATAACATTCATTTGCGACAAAGTTAATTTTTAATCTGTCTCATACATAGACTGTGCATGTATGCACACAGATTACAACATGTGAACAGACTACATCAACAATCATCACAAGCTAACCAATCAATTCTATTAATTTATCCGGCATGGTGCATTTTTAACCAGCAAAGCCATAATTTTGGTACATTATTAACACGCAATGTTATAATGTTAATGCATTTTTACATCCGTTTTTTGCGGTACATATTTGTCGAAAACGGACAAATCCGTCGAATTGGTCAGCCTGCAATCAATAAATATATACATTCTATAGAGATAGTATGTTTGTACAGTTTACTGTTTGTTCATGTCCAAGTAAATCAAGTAAAACCGTACTTGTTTTTTTTTATTAATTTTTAAAATCTATAAAATATATCCCAAATTCTGTGTATTATTATAGAAAATCTTTGGGGTTTTTTTTTTTTTTTTTTTTTTTGTTCTTTCGGATTACAAAAAAGATTAACCTTGAAATCAGTTTTTTTCACAAGTGAATAATTTGTATTAATTTCATTCGATAGAAGAATTCAGTAATGTTCGAAAATTCAGAAGTAATAATAATAATAAAATTAATGCGTAAGTTCATGGACTGAAAGTGACCAAAGTTTCCAGCGATATTTTTAAAAATAAATTAAAATATACAAACTCAATAAATATACTAAATGATTACGTATTTCCAACGACTGAAGCTAAAAATACAAAAGATACTCTACAAATATAAAATAATAACACTTGAACACATGTTTCCACTTGAAAATTAATTTCTGCACTAATAAGTATTGAAATAATAATTGTTTGAACAATAAAGTATGTCATTTTTTATGAATTTTGATATTATAGCGGTCACGTGTGTTTAAATGGTATATATATTGATTTCTTTGCCAAGCAGTGCACATAAATACGCAGATGTAGCATTTCAATGGGCATTTTTTCCATTAATGGAGATGTCGTATACCATTTTTTGAATTTCACCATAAAATACATTCAAAAAATGGTATATGACAGAGCCAAGAATATGTTTGAAAAAAGTTAAAAATAATTAATAATTATGTCATGTGCTGATTTTTAATTTTTATTAAAGTAATAGATTCAGAACATGAGATAGAGCTTACCTAACCACTGTCAGTAATAGCTTATAGAGGTTTGAACGCATTTCGAGCTTTCGCAAATATCTATGCGCGTGTCTTATTTTTTATTAAAAAATGCATGTTATTTTTTTTTTAATTTTAAAATGCTCAATAAAAACAAGAATGTAGGAATATGGCGATTAAAAGGCAAACATCTTGGAATTTCCGGCACAGAAAAACTACTCCCTGTTTTTCTGATCTTGGCTGAGCCGGAGATAAGTCATTTCTCTCCGTTTTCAATACCTGCATAATCGACAAAAATATGTTTGCTATTGCAATAACACAAGCATGAAAAATATGTAAAAAATTATTTTTTTATATTTTTTTAGAAATAACAAGGATTGGTATGTTTGTTTTGGTAGTTTATTCACTGGCAAGCACAAGTCTGACAGTGGCAGCAAAAATACTGACAGTGAAGAAAAATATCAAAGTGACGAAAGGCCTGGCAATATGTTTTTGAGACCGAGAGAAAACACTGTCAAAATGTAAAATATTTCATAATTTAACTTATCATTTTTCCTTTCGGTGTATCGTTCAGAATCCAAATGAAAGTAGAAAAATCAGTTTTGGGTAATAATGCATTATGATTTCAATTAATTTCGCTGTTACACAAATGTCGACTACACTGGTTAAATAGAGCAGGTGTGAGTACGTGCAGTTATGCATCTTCAAAAGCAGAGTAACTGGCTGTCTTTGCTTTCTTTTTTAAATTTATTGTTTCAAGACATAACATGAAATATCACTTGTACTATTATATACCTCTAATGTATCGTTTCTGTAAGAATCAGTAATATTAATGTGCACACTGTGGCTAAGTCAGTGTTTCCTATATATGCATGTTTTATACATGCGCCGTGGCGATATAGGCCATACAAATTGGGAATGTTATCATGTGCTAATTTTCTTGAAATAGAGAGTATACAAAAATTAGTACATTAAAACTAATAAGACTAATTCATTTTGGAAAAATCAGTAATATAATGCACCTAGTCAAGTCAGTGTTGTCCATAATCCACGTATTGACGATATAGTCCACACAAATGGAGAATGTTATCATGTTGTCATATACCATATTTTACTATTTTTTTGAATGTATATAATGATTGAATTAAAAAATGGTATATGACAGTTTGTAATTTTAATTTTATATGTAATAAAGTATTCGAAAATTAGCACATGGCAATTTGTGCTAATTACTGAATACTTTAGGTTATAAACATTACAAAATAAAGATGGCAATGTTAGAACCGTATGAGAGCTCATTTTGAATCCTTAAAAATAAAACAAATAGATAAAATAAAAAAACAAATTAAATTAAATAATAAAAAATTTGATACACACAAGCAAATACAATCGATATAAACATAACAATAGATGGGTGCAAAACAAACATTGTTTACAAAATCAATGACATAACAGAAACAATTACATGTAAAAACTCAGAAATTGAACGATTAAAGCCAACAAATTTCCAAGTGAAAGAAACATGTACTTGGCAACAGCTAACGCAACCGAAAGAACAAGGGCAATGCCATTAGATTTGCCGCATACTTGGCAACAGCCAAATCAACCAAGATCACGAACAAAGCCAAGGTAAAAATAAACACATATTGGGAACACTGATTATAAAATTATGAAAGAAAACAAATGCATTTTTATCACAGTAACAATACTAGAATTACAAAAAGTTACTGCATCCATTTCAAAGTGTACCCCAAACGATCTCCAGCTGGGAAATCCCCAATCGTGTGCATGATCAAAATACGAATAGCCAATGGTACAATCCAAAGGTCTGTTAAATAGTTTTTAAGAAAAGTGGAAGACAAAATCTTGGTATAAGAAATTGAGGTAAACCCTATGTCCCAAGTTCGTTTGGGTGACATGATGAAAATAAGAGATAAGTTAAAACTATATAAACATTTAGACGACCAAAGAAATCTAAGCCAATTAAAGAATTTAACAAAAATGACTACCATGCAACAAATTAATAAAAAAACAAACCTACCAATCCATGTCCAAATCACAATCCCAAAGCAAAACACTTTGAAGCAGGCAAGTAAGGATAAACACTCGAACATCCACCAGGGAAGTGAGACTGAGTGCTCAGGAAGGGTGAGTACCTTCTGTTAAGCTAGCTACACACACCACGTGTGATAAAAATTGGGAATGAGAAGCAACGTGGAACTATTAGGCGTATCCAGAGTAATTTTTGATACAGAGACATCATACTTATCAATAATATTATGAGGACGCCCATAAAACTTTTTGAAGGACTTGATAAGACTAGGCTTGCAATATTCTTGTATCAGCAATTTATTTGTAAAAAGTTTGCTTTGTTGTAAAAATTATTAGAAATAGAGTTAAAGTTATTCTGACTTCATATGATAATTTAGCCGACTCATAAATAACATTAGAGTACAGATACAACCATTGTATAATGCTCAAATCGAAGCATAAATTTCGACCTAATAACTACGATTTATGGAGCCAATTAGCACCAATAGCCCACAATTTAAAATCTTTTGTTTGTGGCTCGGAATTTAAATAATGTATATGTCCATGCATATGTGGGATATACAGTACAGGGCCGTCGAAAGGTTAACTTCAAGAAGCGAATCGACAATTCATCTCAACCTTTTGTTAGCTACCAGTATACCTTGAAACGTTGTCGGCAGCTGTTATTTATATCTCTGCAGCTTTTCGGCGGCTTGCTGTCCATATCTCGGCCATTCGGCAGCCGAACTTTGACCATTTTCATTAGTTCAATGTTAAGCTTTCGACAGGTCTGTACTGTTTGTGTTTAGCGGACGTTTGTATACTATCTAATAGCATAAAGAATAAAGGGTTGCCCACATGCAAGCTCTTTGGTTTTGCATGAAAGGTCAAAGTTGAGAATAGAGTATTTTTCAGTATATAAAACCACGAAGACCTTAATGGTCCAAGAACACGCGATGTTTGCAAACTGAATTAAATAGACAACAACTTAACCTATCGATCAACATAATGATGACATAAGGAGACCTCTGTTTTGGTTTTGTCCAGAATATTTTTTATGAGGCAAATTTACTTAAATTATACACAAATCAAATATGCTTCTAATGGTTGGTTTGCATCAGTTTGTGCTTTGACATACGTGGTGGATGTAGCTTGTTAAAAAAGGAGTGCTTATCTTTCCGGAACACCCAACCTCACTTCCCTGTTGGATGTTTACGTGCCAGTTTCAAAGTTTTTACTTTGCTTTTGGATTGTTATTAAGACATGGATTGGTTTGTTTTTGATTTGTCATCCTGTGTCGTGCCATTGGCGTTGTAAAGACAGTGCATAAGTTACTCAAACTTATATTAGTGATTGTATACTGCAGTGTTATCTTTGGCACAAATATATTGTCGTGAAAAAGAAAAACACATTGGTTTAACTTTGATGCAATCCTGCACGTTGAAATTCTGGGGACCAATCCTTTCGATGTCTTTGACATCACAAGATGTTCACAGATAATCGTGGAAACATTTCGATATGAGGCATCATACTTTCCCCTATCGGAGAGGACAAGGAATTCCCGGGTTTTAACAGGTTAAGACAAGCTATGTTTGTGACGCCAACAATTTAAATTGTAAAGTCGTTGTTTGCAAAATGCAAACGAAGTACTTTTGCATAGTTATAGCATAGTTTTCACCATAAAATCTTTACAAAACAGGCATATATCGGATATGGAAGAAAAAAGAATCAACACCTGAGTTGACAAAGAAATCTCAACTTTCGGGATTCTACTACAAAACAGGGGTAGATTGTATTGCTCTATAGCTGTCATCAATCCGAATTCGGCAATCATTTATTTTAGCTGACATCAGCTGACCGACCTGTGTCAAGGTCAACTCGTACATCCTGATCCACGAAATTACAAGTGTGTTTGTGTTAAATTGTTACAACAAACCACACATTTCCAACCGACGCATTGAGATATTGTCTTAGAACCACGAAATTGGACCCTGCCAAAATAAATGCTTTCAAAGTAAGCAAAGCAATTTTGTGTTATTCACACCATCCACGAATTTGCATGTCAACGAATTTGTATTATACAAATAAACATTATGCATATATTACGATGATATCTTACAAAGGAACAACATACCACGAATTTACAAACCAAAGCAATGATATTATTTGAAGCGTGTACCCTTCCAGAGCACCCAGCTTCACTTCCCTGATGGAAGTGTACGTGTTTAACTTAATTTGCCATGCGTTAAAGTTTATACTTTGCTTTTTGGATTGCGATATGAACATGAAACGGTATGTTTGCGTTTGGTTCTTAGATCGGGACTCGACCAATATAAATGCTTAAACAGTAAGCCAAGAAATTTTCTTATACGCTTTTTGATGCACTTTTTGACGAAACACCTTCTTTTCCAGAAAAAAAGACCCCAAAAAACATTTGAACGTTAAACAGTCATGAATTCAGATTTTGATCGCTTTCTTGATACAACATGGCGTTTAATCGGCGTAGTTAAAGTATATTAATTGGATATTATTTTTTTGTTTTTAATATATGCAAATTGACAAGTTCTCAAATCATTTCAGCACATACGGGAGTGATATTTGAAAGGTATTGGTGTTAAAGAACAGATGTTTTAAATGGTATAATGTGATATTTAACACCCGGATACTGGATTTAGCGGCTGTGTCGCTATGTAGATAAAATATTCGCGGTTAAAATATATACTTTATTTTATTTTCAATGTATGGAAATTTATTCCAAACAGATGATTTTAGATACCGGTAGATATAGCAAATTCTACCAGTATAAAATGGCAATAAACAACAGATTTTTCCTCAATGCGCATAATTTCAGTATAGGCAAACTATATTGAACTGTCCGCTTGACCTTTCATTAGGAATATTCATATATGATGATCCACCAAATAAATAGGCAATGTTAGTATTCGCAGTTAATATATAAACAATGTACCCCATGATATAGATAAAAGGAAAACATGTGTTCCCTATACTGGTTCAGAATGAATATTTGAATTAAAGGTCAAGTGGACAGGTCAATGCTGTTTGCGCACGTTAACCATTGTCAACAGTGCCTATTTGTAAACGGATTTCGTAATTGGAGCTACCGTGACGTCATAATTTTAATTTCATCTGCTACAACTGTAAATATCCAATTTTCATATCTGTTTATCAAAATATACATTAAGGTTTCGAAATTGCACTTTATGTATAATTTTCCTGCAATATGACACATGACCTCAATGAAACAACTGACGCTGAAAGGCAACCAGAAGCCATTGACAAAGTGAACTTTTGAACGTACATGTTTGACCAGGATGCATTTTTGATTGAACGTTATAAATGAAACTGATATGGCAAAAATAGAATGGGTGAGAGATCATTAATCAGTAATCATTTCAACACGACCACACCACCATCACCAAAACCACCACTTAACCGCCGTTACCAGCAACAAGAAGTATTAACTACTTGATGAAGCCCTCTCTTTCTTATGTTGATTTGGTAAAACAGAATGAATAAATGAATAAATGAATGAATGAATGAATAAATGAATGAATGAATGAATAAATGAATTTATTAATAAATTGTATTTCTAAAGATTGTCACCATACTATGTGTATAATCAATTCACATGGAATGACAAAAAACTACAGCCTTTCTCCATATCAGGGCGATTTTAATAGAAAATTTATAATTTTTTAAATTCTGTGTAATTGGCTACCTCTTTTAAAAAGGAATTCATAAATTCTTGTGAATACACAGAAATTCGAATTCACTCATATCGATACAAATGAATTATATATAGTATATATTTAATTGTTTGTTGCATGTTTTCATAGATGAATTCGTTACAATTTGTTGCTTTCACTATCATATTCGATAAGTTAACAATTAACATTTATAAATTCTCAAAAATCACACTGGACAACGCGGGACATTTTAACTATAATAATTTTTGAAATTCTATGTAATTGAAAAAAAAAGGAAATTAATAAATTCTCAGACTGACCAACCGTTATTTATTTGTCCAGATCGGTACATTTTTAGTGCACAAGTTTAAAATTTAGGTCTTTATCATTAGGTGTTTGATTTGTTTGTACAATTTCCATACAAAAAGTCCGAATTTAGTGCTTTTAATTAAATAAAACGTCAAAATGGGAAAATCCGTCTAATTTGACCTTTTTTATTTTGACCGTCTCTTTTTCCGTTTTTATGGTACAAATCCGTCAAAAGCGGATATAGCCAGCCTGAATTCTTGTGAATACACAGAATTTCACTCATATTGATACAAATGAATTATATATAGATTTATCATTTGAAGTCATAAGTGTCTCGTGAACACAAAACAGTAGTCATTATAACGAATACCATCTGAACTGAAGGTTAAACAATGATCAAAAACACCTGAATACAGGTCCATATCTCCACTTGAGACAAATTGTAATCTCGAACCCAAAAGCTGCCTGAAGATAATCACCTATAGCTAAAAGTAGCGAACGACGAGGGAGATCTGCCAACGTAATGAGCATCTTCTAATAACTGTGTATTAAATGCAACCCGCATGACTGTCATGTGACATGTTATCAGCAGGACGGCATCAAGCACAGACAGTTTGCAGCGACATGTGTAATATCAAAAACGGAAACCGAATCAAACTTCAAAAACACGCCACTGTGAATCACATATCACTTTTCTCATCAAAACGTAGATATACAATTAGATTTATTAAAGAAGAGAGTGAAAACTAGCATCGAAACTGATATAATTTTTTCTTTGTGACAAATTAGACGGTTATCTGTTATATAATTGTTCTATGGCAAGTGTAAGTTCATAGCTTTGGTGTGTCATTTGAAGATACGGTGTGTAATGATTAGGATAGAGTGTACAGTCCTGTCGAAAGTTTAACACCAAGTTAACGAATTAATTCCGAATAGACAGCCTATCTCGCCCTTTCGTTAGCTGTATTTCGATAGCTGTTATCTATATCTCTCGGCAGCGTTTTGACCACTGGCTATCTTAATTACGGACACTCGACAGCCAAACGTTGACGCTTTTTTCGTAAGCTCGGTGTTAAAATTTCGACAGTACTGTACCGTAGAAGTGAGTCAAGAATGGGAGATCTAGTCTTTTCTCAAAGCTGTATCAAATGACGCAGATTTCGTCGGCTTGTATGAATAACGTATGAACAAACACACTTTTTTCTATTTGAAGGGAGAATAAAGATGTAAAGGCTTCAAACGCTTAAACATACCGTAACAAATAAAGACTTTAAACTCTAAACAGAATAAAATATTTATCTGTTCATTTATTTCAGATACATGTAAATTCTTTGAAATTTCAAGGTTTAAACGCTGATTGTGAAACAGATATTTAAATATAAACCATACGATTTTTAACCTCCCATCCAGAAACTTGATTTCAATATACATTGTGTTATGTCAAAAATACATGTTTTGCAAATTGCTGTCCTTGAATTTGCACCTATTTAAATGTTTCTTGTTGCTCACACGGTAACTGCAACATATCGAAGAATAATTTAAAAGCTAAAGTGTACATGAATGAAATAATTTTATTCAGAATAATAACAATAATAATAATAATAATAATAATAATAATAATAATAATAAGAAGAAGAAGAAGAAGAAGAAGAAGAAGAAGAAGAAAAAGTAGAAGAAAAAGAAGAAACAAAACATCGTGCGAAAAATTTTTGAGACATTGTTATTTTTTAAAACTATCATGGTTTTGTACCATCAGCTTTCTGTTATTTAATTTTTTTAAGATTTCATTTACTAAATTAATTTCAATGTCTGTTGCAGGTTTTGAAATGGTGAATTTTGTTCCGATACAGAGCTGATACATGTTTTTGCTTTTACTATCACATTCAAAAAGTTAACAAGTTAAAAGCTATTTATAAATTTCCAACATTCACAAATGCAAGTGTCATATGCCAACAATGAACCATGCAATGCCCAGAGTCACTAAAAAATGAAAATGGAACAACAAAAGGCAATTTTGAATCATAAGGAATATAAGATAACCAGTGGAAGAACGTACTTAGAAAAAGCCAAAAACATTAGGAACATATAGCAACAAAATGACTACATGTAAGATTAGCAAAAGCCGCCAAGACATCACGATCATTTTACTATAAAATAAGCAAGAGTATACACTGTCATGTGCTAAAAGTAGCACATGACAACACTGTATATATATCAATTGTAAAATTTCGGCTTTGTTAATGAAGACAGAATGGACGTAATTGAAGGACTTTTAAAGAATTTTATCTATTGGAATGTCAAAAAATGTTTAAAAGAAATTCATCAAAATTTGATTAAATGCAGTAATGAAATGATGCTAAATACACTATTGAATTAAGTACTGGCCTGTTTTACAAATTTCCAAAACCGCGCCGACCTTCTAGCTCCATATTTCGAGAAGTAGCCAAAAGAGATACCAATATTTGCTGCTTATCGGAGCTTGTTTGTGTTTTACAATCTCTGCAACAACTGCTTCCTTCTTAAGTCTATAAGAAGCTAAAATGGACAAAAATGCTGACTGCTTTTCAGAGCTTGTCTGCGTTACTGTTGTTACAAAGGAACTAACAGTTTCGAAACAACGGCTACCTTCTATATCTCCGTATGTAGAGAAGTAGTCACAGAGCGGCGTTTTCCGGAGTTTGTTTATTTTACTGTTGTTATAAAGGAACTGACGGTTTCGAAACAACGGCTACCTTCTAGCTCCGTATGTAGAGAAGTAGTCACAGAGCGGCGTTTTCCGGAGTTTGTTTATTTTACTGTTGTTATAAAGGAACTGACGGTTTCGAAACAACGGCTACCTTCTAGCTCCGTATGTAGAGAAGTAGTCACAGAGCGGCGTTTTCCGGAGTTTGTTTATTTTACTGTTGTTATAAAGGAACTGATGGGTTCGAAACAACGGCTACCTTCTATAGCTCCGTATGTTGAGAAGTAGTTACAGAGCGGCGTTTTCAGGAGTTTGTTTATTTTACTGTTGTTAAAAAGGAACTGATGTGTTCGAAACAACGGCTACTTTCTAGCTCCGTATGTTGAGAAGTAGTTACAGAGCGGCGTTTTCAGGAGTTTGTTTATTTTACTGTTGTTAAAAAGGAACTGATGGGTTCGAAACAACGGCTACCTTCTATAGCTCCGTATGTTGAAAAGTAGTTACAGAGCGGCGTTTTCAGGAGTTTGTTTATTTTACTTTTGTTTAAAAGGAACTGGTGGGTTCGAAACAACGGCTACCTTCTATAGCTCTGTATGTTGAAAAGTTGTTACAAAGTGGCGTTTTCAGGAGTTTGTTTACTAGTATTTTGCTGTTGTTAAAAAGGAACTGATGGTTTCGAAACAGCGGTTACCTTCTAATCTCCGTATGTCGAAAAGTAGCTTAAAATGATTGTTGACCGCTTTTTCGGAGCTTTGGGAAGAACAGAATTCACGGTTACTGAACATATTAATAAAAGTGAGTAATGGTGTTTAACGTCCCAGTCAAGAATATTTCACTTATATCGAGACGTCGCCAGCTATAGGCAAAAGTGCAGAATTTTTTTTATTAATAAAAGAACAGAGCAATAAAGTAGTATCAAATAGCGAAAATAAAACAATATATACAAAAAATATACAAATGTATTTCTATTTCTAATTTCCAACATGAAACAATACACTAGCAAATATTCTGAGTAAAAGCGAAAACTATTAGCAAATCAAGGCGTTTTTGTCTTGTCGCAGGTGCGGTTATTTGACTTATTAGAACAACTTATACACTAATCGGCGTTTGTTTCCACAATTTCTCTGGAATTGGAAGCGTTATCCAATATCCAATTTAGGAAAAAAACCTTAAAAACTTCCCGTTTACGGTTACGAATACTTTTCCATGACGAATTTTGAATCAGCAAAAAATATATATTGCATATACAATTTCAGTTATCAATTAATAAGAGAAGGAGTTTTGTTGTTTTTTCTTCAATTGCATATCTTTTCTCAAATATTGAGTTTATTGTCACACAGAAACTGATACCTAGCAATTTAAATGCTTCCAATATCATCAGCATTTCTGAAACCAAATACATTTGTTTGTCTCTGAAGAATACTAGCACACATACTAGCAATCAATCCGGATTTGACTAAGAAAAAAAACTTCAAAAATACACGTAGCGTATTTTTCTTACTCGGATATACAAAACTGATCAAAACGGATCAAGAGCAAATTTCATTAGATTTCTAGAAAGAAAAAAAATGAGGACAAATTATTTCTTCATCATCAGTACAGGTGTGTTTAAAGTTTAACATTGAGTTAACCAGCTGGAGTCGATGCGCGATTGCCGAGTAACCAAGGTATGGATAACTAGTGATATGGATAGCTAGTGATATGGATAACTAGTGATATGGATAGCTAGTGATATGGATAGCTAGTGATATGGATAGCTAGTGATATGGACAGCTAGTGATATGGATATCTAGTGATACGGATAGCTAGTGATATGGATAGCTAGTGATATGGATAACTAGTGATATGGATAACTAGTGATATGGATATCTAGTGATATGGACAGCTAGTGATATGGATAGCTAGTGATATGGACAGCTAGTGATATGGATATCTAGTGATACGGATAGCTAGTGATATGGATAGCTAGTGATATGGACAGCTAGTGATATGGATAACTAGTGATACGGATAGCTAGTGATATGGATAGCTAGTGATATGGACAGCTAGTGATACGGATAGCTAGTGATACGGATAGCTAGTGATATGGATATCTAGTGATATGGACAGCTAGTGATACGGATAGCTAGTGATATGGATAGCTAGTGATATGGATAGCTAGTGATATGGATAACTAGTGATACGGATAGCTAGTGATATGGATATCTAGTGATATGGACAGCTAGTGATACGGATAGCTAGTGATACGGATAGCTAGTGATATGGATATCTAGTGATATGGATAGCTAGTGATATGGATAGCTAGTGATATGGATAACTAGTGATATGGATAGCTAGTGATATGGATAGCTAGTGATATGGATAGCTAGTGATATGGATAGCTAGTGATATGGATAGCTAGTGATATGGATAGCTAGTAATATGGATAGCTAGTGATATGGATAGCTAGTGATATGGATAGCTAGTGATATGGATTTTAGTGACGGAATACTTGCCGAGAGATAGAAAGTAGCTGCTAACAAACTTGTCGGGATACTAGTATAGTTACAAAGGACGAAGACTAGCTTCAGATTCGCCACTAATTAGTTAGATTATTGTTAAACTTTTGACAGGCCTGTACTGTAGCTGTTGATCTACAAAAACTATTTTAAAAAGTCTATTTTGCAATTCGAAGTATCTGGTTAAAGGGACATAACTCATTAAAGAGTTGAAAAGAATAATGTTACTTAACGCCTTGTCAAGTATTTTACTTATATCGAGACTGTCGTTTCAGGGTTGATGGGAAAAGCCGGAGGTGTCACTATGTTCGATTCCCGCTCGGAACATAACCTAGTGTGAGAAGGTTTATTGGAACTGTTCGCTTACCAAAAGGTTGGCGGTTTCTCCGGGGTGTTCCGATTTCCTCAACCAGCCATGAACTGACCGCCTCAATATAAGTAAAAAACAAAACAAAACTTGACTAGGATTTAAAAAAAACCTTCATTATTCAACTCCATTCCTAATCCACTACGGTAGCTCAGTCGGTTGATTGATCGCTCAACAAATGGGAGGTCGTAGGTTCGAACTCCGACGGGGTCTGACCCAAAACTTGAAAATAGGTATTGACTGTTTTTTCACCAAGCGCTCGGCATTACGAAATGAAAGTCACGGTTTTTCCAGATGGAAACTTATAATAAAACCAGGTGCCGTGTCACGGTAGGCGTGGCACGATAAAGAACCCTGATGTTATATGTCATCCGAGCGCAACACACAGGCAGAATTTTTGCACCTTCGTCTATAGCTGGCAACGTCTCGATATAAGTGAAATATTCTTGACTAGGATGTTAAACACCATTACTCAACTCAACTCCAATCCTTGTCGTTTATCTATACTATGGATATATATAGACATGATAAAAGTCTGCACCTTCGCCTATAGCTGGCGACGTCACGATATAAGTGAATATTCTTGACTGGGACGTAAAACTCTATAACTCCACTCCTTGTACTTTATCTTTACTACGGGTATTTAGAACATGATAAAAATCTGCACCTTCGCCTGTAGCTGGCGACGTCACGATATAAGTGAATATTCTTGACTGGGACGTAAAACTCCACTCCTTGTACTTTATCTTTACTACGGGTGTATATAGACACGATAAAACTTACAAAACAGAGTAATGTTTCATATTTTAGTCGATAGAGTAGCAAGCTTAAATTTGTTTACAAAAGTAAGTGACTTTTAATTGTTTAAGTAACACATTTAGACAAACAACTTGTTTTAATAACTCCTTTTTAAGTCCGGCACGAGTCATTACCACAAATCAAAAGTAACTACATAAAATACATTTCTTTTAAGGAGCTTGAAAACAAACAGAACACAACATGTCTCCGTGTTGAAGACCAGAAATTCTAAATGGTTCAATTTTTGAGAGGTATGGCGACGTGAAAATGCCAATCTATGTCGCCAATTGTTTAACTTTGAGCGTTATATCCCTTTAAGAAGTCTAGCATACCGATGGCGAGGTAATATACTTTCTATATTTAAAAAGATTGTAAATAAAATACTAATAGTTATATGTGAAGTATTTTCATAAATTACGATTTTTAAATATGCTGACTCAACACAATTTAAGAATTTCAAACATTATTAGATAACAGTTTAATATAAGTTTTTAGATACGATTTAAAATATCTACTCAGACGGACCCGTAAAGCCAGTATATTAGAAGGGGCACCAGACTAAATAGTTTCGAAGGAACTAAAGTCACACAATTCAATCGCAAAGGAGTTGCGTCAGAATTTGACTTTGCTTCGAATCGTTTTCTGTGTCATTAATTTTGGTGATCTAAAGCGAGTTTGCGGGTCTCAGGGCCTATCAAAATCCATTTGTGACAGTTGTTGTGTTTGAAGTTCTTCTAGTTCCCTTGACGACGTTCTGTTGTATTATCCTTTCGACTCCGGTTTCCTTCACAATTTCAAAACTGACAGACATGATGCAAGTGGAAAAAAACATTGGCTCGAGTGTAATATTCCAATCCCATTCATAAATTTTGTATTTGAATGTTTTTATATCAATCGTTTCACAACAAGGAAATATTTTGCATCTCCATATATTTTTAAAAGTTTGAGAAGAGCGGAGTAATGGAGTTTTACGCCCCAGTCAAGATTCTTTCACTTATATAGAGAATGTCAGTTCAAGAACGGTGGAGGACACCAGAGTACCAAAAGAAATGAAAGAAAAAGACATAATTAATGGTATGGACCAAAGGGGCCAGTTTCATAATATTTTTTTTTTAAAAATACATGGACTCAAAAGCATATAAAAAGAGTACTCTTTTGTATATACTTATGAGTATTTTAAAAAAATATATATATTATGAAACTGGCACCTGTGTCCTGGACACATATACATATTTAATGATAAATCCCAAGAAAGGCATATGACAAATATAAAAATTTGTAACAGGATAACAATATCAATGTAAGATGAGTTTTTAATAGATTTTATAATTTTCTGCACTCCCAGATAATTACTGCGAACATCCAGGTGTTACAGAGGACGAAAGGTGTAACATTTAACAATTAAAGGTAGGGGTTTCAAAGGTACTTAATCGGGATGCATTTGTTGTTGACCCGTATAACCTTCTCCGATAACACGGAAAAGCAGATTTTTGTAGTCGGAAAAGTCATAACAACCGTGTAAAATCCGTATCATATGTTTCACTGTCGTGATTTCCTTGTCGAAAACATTGAATAATTACATCTGAGCAGACTGGGATCGGGATTAAATTCAACTTAAATTGCTATTAAGGTTTCGCATACACATACGTAATTTTGAAGGTTGATACCTAAGAGTGTAGAGTCTTCAACATAGAAATGTTACCGCCAGCTTTGCTGCAAACATGCTGGTATTTTTAAATTGAAATTATTTCTTTGTTAGCATGCCACGCAGCATTTGGGCTTGATGCTTCATGGAAATTTTGCCAAATGTGTACATTTGGTACAAACATGATATTAGACTGTACATTGTTAAAAAGAAACGATAAAAGCACGCGAAAAATAAAGGAACGATACAATGAAATTTTTGCGTCATGCACAATTTGGCTAGTTTGGTGCAACATAAATTAATAATAATAATAATAATAATAATAATAATAATAATAATAATAATAATAATAATACTTTATTGCAAAAAGCAAACAATACGTTGCTATAGCATTACAAAACAAATTGAAATGTGTAACAACATGACAAATAACAAATAAATAACAGAGAACAGTCAGGTGTTGATAAGTTGAGATCTTAGTAACCAGGCTTTAGATAGATAAATACAGAGTTTCCTTGTGAGAGATTCAGAGTCCGCTTTTAAAAGTGTACGGAATTTATGGATATTCGGCCAGACACATTAATATTTCGGTAGATATTGGCAACGTATGAAACGGAATGTGGGACATATAAGGACGAAGTGATACTCGGTCTCAATACAGTTTAACGCACAACATGAGCATATCCTTTAAATGCTTTTATTTTTTTTAAAATAATAATTTTGTAATGGCGGTAAAAAATAGCACACGACACTATTATTTAGCAAAGTTTACGTTTTATTAGCGGGAAATGAATCGGTGGGAATTGAAAGAATGTTCACTCACTAATCACAATAATTAAAAAAATATTATTTAAATGAAATTATAATAATCAAAAACAAACATTCTAATCCATATCCGAAGCACAATCCAGAAGCAAAGTAAAAACTTTAGAACTGACGTGTTAGGTTATACATGTGAACTTCCATTAGGGAAGTGAGGCCGGGTGCTCCGGAAGGATAAGCACCTCCTGTTTAGCTAGCTACACCCGCCACGTGTGTAATCAAAATTGTGTGAAAGTAACATTGAACTATGAGACATCAAATATATCCAGGGCAATCCTGGACACAGAGACATCAAACTTCTCAGCAATACTGTGATGACGGCCATAAAACTTTTTGAGGGCCTTGATAATCCTAGGCTTTTAAGGCATTCAAATAAAATTATAATAGTAATATTAAAAGAAAAAAAAAACGCGTACTTCCAAGTTTTTGAACGAACAACGCATTCATAAAAAATATTATCTAAGAGTTCCAAAATTATTTCACCCGTTCGTCATTTTCCGGATGCCCGTCTTCCCATTTTCGAGTTCGAAAAATTGGTTTCTCATTTTTGTCATCATCTAAGAGTTCCAAAGGTAGTTCCCCTTTCGTCATTTTTTCCAGATGTCCATCCTTGAGTTCTAAAAATTGGTTCCCCACTTTTGTCAAGATGCCCATCTAAGAGTTCTAAGATGAGGATTTCCTTCCGTTTGTCTTATTGCAACTGCCAATGCAAGAATTCTAAAATTGATTGTTCCATGTTGACAATGTTCCAGATGCTCATCCATGAGTTCTAAAAATTGATTTCCTGCTATTGTCATTTTCCAGATACCCATCCAAGAGTTACAAAACTAGTTTCTCACTTTTGTCATTTTTCAAGATGTCCATCCTCGAGTTCCAAAATCCGTAACCTCCTTTTGTCTTTTTTTAAGATGCTAAGTTCCAACATGGATGACTTTCGTTTGTTTTTTTCCAAAATACCAATCCAGAAGATCAAAAATTGATTTTTCCATGTTGTCAGTGTTCCAGATGATCATCGATCCAAGAGTTCCAAAATTATTTTCCCCTTTCGTCATGTTTTCAGATGTATATCCAAGTGTAAACATATTGGTTTCCCCCTCTTGTCTTTTTTTCAGATGCCCAAAAGAAGATGATTGCATTAGTCATTTTAAAGCCGTTTCAGTCAAAAGTTAAAAGTGTGTGTGTGTGTGGGGGGGGGGGGGGGGGCGTGTGAAACTTCTTCTATTTATTGAAAGTGTGCCCCTTGAAAGACGCACAGGAAATATGAACCTTGCAACAGTTTTGAAGACAGTACAGACCTGTCGAGATAACGGAAGCACGGATCGGCTATCGGTTGGCCGAGACATATGGATACCTAACCTAGTGACCAAAAAACAACCGAGAGACAGATAGCAGACGACGAAAAACTAACTGTCACAATTAGCTGCCGATGTTTATGTTAGCTTAGTGTTTAACTTTCGGCAGGTTTGTGTCACTGCGGTAGCTCAGTTAATAAAAGTGCTCGTCCCGTATCACCCAAGACTTGAAAGTTCTTTCTCCAAGCACTCGGCACCCGGTTCTTTCGGATAGGAACTTAAAACAAACGAGGACCCGTGTCATGGTAGGCGTGGCACGATTAAGAACTCTGCTGTATGCCATCATCAGCGCAACGCGCAGACAAAATTTCTGCACATTCGCCTATAGCTGTCGACGTCTCGATATAAGTGAAATATTCTTGACTGGGATTTTCAACACCATAACTCGTACTTCGTTTCTCCTTGTCGGAGCCTTTTATGTGGGAGGTGTAGATTAACTTTCTGAGTGATGTATGTTGATTATATTTCCCGTAATCATTACAATCATTAGTATATATTTCACAGGTAAACAGATTAAATACATCTCAGGTGTTAACTTAAATGCCACTCCAAAGGCTTTGATGTCGGCGATATTACAAATTGCCCTACAGTTTATGAAACGGAAATTCTGCGAGGTAGGGTGGTTACTCTCGCGCCTCGGTAAACACATTTTACAAAAACTGTAGGATTGATGGGGTTTGAGAGTATTGATGCAGCACATCAATCTTATGTTGGAAGTATATCAGTTACATTCTTAATGTGGGTGCTTTAAGGGGATGGACTTCATTTGCATCAGAATCTGGGGCAAAATGCAGTACAGACCTGTCGAAAGTTTAACACTAAGCTGACGAAAAAGTAGCGAATCGGCAGCTCATTTCGGCCCCCTATTTAGGTATATCTTGACAGCTTTTCGGCAATTACTGTCTTTCTGACGGATCTTTTCAGCCACAAGCTGAAGAGTTTCAACTCTTTCGTCTGCTCAGTGGTAATTTTTCAACAGTTTATTTGCTGAACAGGGTTGGTGACATTGAGTCCTTAGAGCTTTACCGCTATATTTGATCCAAATTGGGTGGGGGAATTGAAGGGGGTGGAGACGCCATGGCTGAGTGGTCGAAACAATTGACCTACGGATAACAACACAATTTTGGTTCAACTCAGTAGTTATTTTTCAACAGATCTTTATTTACTGAACAGGGTTGGTGACATTGAATGCTTAGAACTGTGATCCAAATTGCGTGGGGGAATTGAAGGAGGTGGAGACGCCATGGCTGAGTGGTCGAAACAATTGACCTACGGATAACAACACATTTTTGGTTCAACTCAGTAGTTATTTTTCAACAGATCTTTATTTACTGAACAGGGTGGGTGACATTGAGTGCTTAGAACTTTACCGCTATATGTGATCCAAATTGCGTGGGGAAATTGAAGGAGGTGGAGACGCCATGGCTGAGTGGTCGAAACAATTGACCTACGGATAACAACACATCTTGGGTTCAAATCCCGCTCGGGGTAGAATTTAGTGCGAGAAAGTTTGTCAGTTCGCTTGTCGAAGGTGGTAGGTAATTTCATCCAGACACTCATGTGTTTGAAGAAGAAGCGTTTTTCGAATAAGCAAAACATTAAAACTAAGGTATATATATATGCTTTCAATCAATTCGGCTTCGTTTTAGCATTCGACAAAAAAAATCATATTTTAATGACTGCTTAGTAATAAAATAATAGAACTTTCTTAACTTTTTTTTTACTGAAATGCATGAAGCAATTTGTATTTCCAATACCTGCAATTGGCAATAGCCAAAGCGATCAAGAACTCAAAACAACAAACACAAGAAACCAGAAAACATAGTACAAGATTACTACTCACTGAGGCCAATGAATCTATAAAAAACAAACATTTGAAAAATTTTCGAACTACGGCTAACAATGACTTTCTGACTCCACACTGCTATTAAGACATAAAATGTAAACTAGACCAATCAGAGATTAAAACAACAACTTAAAGTAAAATGCATCTCAAAAATACGATTTTGTCATATACCATTTTTTGAATGTATTTTCTGATTTAATTTTTTTTAAAGGGTATAAGACAGTTTTACTAAAACTGTTCATTTAACTGTCTCGTCGTCTCATGTTCCTACAGTTCTGAATTTTTATTTCACACGTGGCGGGTGTAGTTAACTAGATGAGACACGCGTACCCTTCCCGATGGAAGATTACGCGTTAAAACTTAAGTTTTACTTAGCTTTTGGGATGAAAGATACGCGTTAAAACTTAAGTTTTACTTAGCTTTTGGGATTTTGTTTTAACTTAATTTGGCAGTTTATAAGGTCAGTTTATCTTTTTAGACTGTGATTTGCACAGGGAGTTGTACGTTTGTTTTTAACTATAATGCATTTATTTTGATTAGAATATTTAATTTTTTTAAATTAAAAAAAATATAGTAATCGGAAAATTTCAAAATACAACTTGGCCCTTCTATTTTCTCATTTCATCATCTTAATAATTTTTGGATTTCCAGTATTTTGGTCCAAGCACTACTAATGAGGAATATTTATTCCGAAACGACCGTCTAGTGCTGAAAAGTTAAAACAAGTTTAGTAATAATTTAAAATAAATATCGTTTCGTCGAATGAAATGTCTTTAAGAAGAATTTAAATAATTTTGAAAGTTAAAACATCTCAATAATTTAGAAAATAAATCTTCTATAAATGTTCAATAAGTCAATATATCGTATGTATAGACTTCATAAATAAAGAAATAAAATGTAAAAATAAGTATCTTATATGGCCATAAAAACTGAAGAAAAAACAACTCTAGTGACAGATTCAAGTACAGACACTTCATAATTTACTCTCAATAATTCGTTTTAAGTCTAGGAGGGCATTGTGAGATCATTGAGTACAGACCTGTCAAAAGTTTAACACCGAGCTAACCGGAAAAGGGAATCGAAGCTCAGCTGCCAAATGGTCGAGGCATGGATAGCTTGTAGTCAAGAGACAGATAGCAGCTGCCAAAAAGCTGTCAAGATTTGACTTACGAAGGGCTGATATAAGCTGCCGATTCGATAATAATTCGTTGCGTGGTGTTAAACTTTCGACAGGTCTGTAATGTGTAATATTATGATCTAACACGAGGTCGTCAAGAACATCCTTAAGTTTTACGATAGCCAGCAGACGACACATTCTATGTACCATCCCCTATAGATTTGGCGCCAATGTCATAATTTCATTCCTCGTTATTATAATTATGCACACATATTTGTTCGTTACGTAATTTATGTCATATGACGAGCAATGTCACAATGAAATTTACAAGAGAAATCTAATAAACAGAAAAATGGATTACGGAATTAGCTTTTCGGTTTTCGTCATAAATATCACAGTTAGTCTAAATTCCTGATAGCAGAACTGTTTAGCGTTAACATGTAACAGGTATTCACAACATATAATACTAATTTAAATATTATGCCTGTTTTCCCCGTTTTTTGTTTGTTTTTACACAAAAATATATCTTTGTTCCCGAAATGACAAAGATGGATCCCCAAAAATCAGCATTAAACTTCCGTTCGCTTGATTCAAAGTAATATACACAAGATGCGTTCGTCGTGTGAGATTACTAAAGAAATGTTAAGTATTTATGTTGATTATGAAAATCGCTCTACGAAATTTTTTGGAAAACTCCATTCATATAAGGCACTATAAAACTACATACAATGCCTGTATCGGAATTACGTTATTTTTTGTATTTGCATAATTACTTAAAGTATGAAAATGCAAAAACCTTACAAAATTAAACCAAAATATAAAATTTAAAACGAAATACAGATATTTGCATTTGAGTAATTAATAGTAAACTTCAACAGAACTGAACAGAACACTAACAGATCTCCAAGGTTATCACAACAAAATGAGCAAAATAAGCAATGCTAAGCAATTCAAGACATATAGTAATAAAATGGTTTCCAGTATTCCAATGTAATCAAATCAAAAACAAACATGCTAATCCATATCCGAATCACAATCCAGAAACAAAGTAAACACTTTGGAACTGACAAGTTAGGTTATACACGTGAACTTACACCAGGGAAGTGAGGCCGGGTGCTCCGGAAGGGTTAAAACCTCCTGTTTAGCTACTAGTAGCTACACCCGCCACGTGTGTAATCAAAATTGTGTGAAAGGAACATGGAACTATGTGTACTTATAACTCCTTACATGAATGGTGCAGCTACGTATGTTCGAAGTTTGTGTGTCAGTAAAAAATTTTGTGCTTTGCCAAATTAAAAATTAAATACAAATTACAGTAAACCTCATTAGAATGCCCGTCAGAAATTTTGCCACATCACCTATTGCTACACTATTCTGAAATTTCAATATCTATTTCTTCTTTGTTATTTCTTCACAAGCCTCTCTCAATTTATTGCCAAACCGATAAAGTTTGATTGAACAAATGGTGGGAATGAATGTTGATACCATGTATTTGACACTTCCATGACAACGGAATCAACAAAATGGGTAAAATTAGAAACAATAAACAAAATATAAACATATATATGGAAAATAAAAATGAACATATTGACGACAGGTTTTCAGGTGGTGTTGTTAAAATACGCGCGCGCGTAGGGTCTTAACTATTGGTAATATGGCTTCAATGGGTCTTCGGCAGCAAGTACATCGGTTTATTTCAAATGTAGTTACAGATATAGGCGTAATAATAATAATAATAATAATAATATATATATATATATATATATATATATATATATATATATATATATATATATATATATGAAAATTTATTTTATTTATTTGACGAATTTAACAATACAGTCAATATAACTGTAAACGTATTTATATTCGCGGTGTACTAATTTTCGCTTATTTCGCGGTCGTTTGTTAAATTATCCTATACCGCGAAAAAAATACCTGCGAAATTAAATACAATTACATTGTAAAATACTAATAAAGCTAGAAAAGCAATCTTATAATATTGCGTCGTATAATTGCATGCGAGCAGTGTATACCAATTTAAAAATATGTATTTTTGGCTCACGAAAAACCAAATTATACACAACAACCTCAACAACAAAATGTTGAAACAGTGTACAAACCAAAACTTAGGAATTCATCTTCAGTGTTGTTGATAGACAGCCAAATTGAACGATGTGAAAAAAGTTTCATTATTCGGTTCTTTAAAGTTAGATGCAAAATACTTATAAATATACCATTTTTAATAAAAGATATTATTATATGTATACACTTTCCATAAATTGTTAATGACAATTTATTTGTAGTTATTCATTCATTTATAATTATTTTGTAATATATTATTGAAAAGGAGCAATAAATAAATAAATAAATAAATAAATAAATAAATAAATAAATAAATAAATAAAACCAATTAAGAAGTGAAGTCATTATAAAATAAAATAACCTGATTTGAAAGAACAGATAATACACACTAAGAGCATATATACGTAATCGTTAAGTGTTAATTTGACACTAAAATGTGCAATTGGCAGATCTAATGCATTGAGGCTTTTGATGAGTGCGTTCACTGTTACTTATCCTGTTTTCCATTTGGCAGCACTAGACGGCCTTTTCCGAAATAACTTCCTCATCAGTAGTAGTGCTCGGAATTCATCAGGCATTGCAATTTCGACGCCTATTGAAGTCCGGACTTCATTAGGCGTTTGACTTTACTAGGAGTTGCTACAGTGGTCATACCAAAATTGTGGAAATCCATAAATTTTAAGATGTTGAAACTAGCAAAATAGAAGGACCAAAATTTATTTTGATAAATACATTTTAGTGAAAATTGAAAAAAATGCCGTTACTACTGTTTAATCATTCATTTTGATTGTGTTCCAACTTTCGTTATATTTTTGGACAGTATGATCCACGAATTTACATGTAAACGAATAGCATAAAGTGAAATCTGGCATGAAATGGTTATAACAAATCACGAATTTTAATACCCAACGAAATTATTTATTTGTGTAAGAAGCACGAAAATTAGATAACGCTAAAATAAATAATTTCATAGTACGTATGTACTTAATAATGCAATGGCAAGAGGCAAAACGAACACGCCTAGATGAACCACAAGGCAAGGGAAAAATTGACAAAAGATGAAGCAATGATTGAGACAATTTTGATTGGATATTTTTCCGACTTTGACTTAATCTAACACAAACATGGCACGTGTCTTATAATTACAATTAAAAGCAAAGTAATTTTTTAAAACTGGCAAAATCAAGCAATGGTTAACAAAGAGGAAAGAGTGTTGAACAATATGCCACATATTGGGATCCTACTAAAAGAGCATATTTAATGCCATTTCTAAAAATGAATATTACAATTGGCATAAATAATGAGATTTGGTACGCGAAAAAGAACGTGCTTGAAAACAAAATGGAAGGAGAGAACAACATAGACAAAAGATTAAAAAAAAACAAACATTATTGAGACCATTTTGATTGTAAGGTTTCTTACTTCAAGTATCGGAAAACAAGGAATAAAAGATACACAACATATCGGAATCGCATTAAAGCAATAGGTCAATTTTTTGGAAATAATGGATGGTGCAATGCATGAGAACATTTCCGGAAACACATGGACGAAGAAAACAGACAAACGTTGAAAACACATTGAGACCATTTTATTGCTTATGTCATATACCATTTTTTTGAATTTAATCATAAAATACATTCAAAAAATGGTATATGACACTTATAAGTTGCTTACTATGAATCAATCAAGCAGTAGCGAATAAGTGAACAGTGCTCAACGCCTATCTGAAGCCATGGAGTTTGCAATACATGGAATGCATACATCGATTTAAAATTTATCAAAATTGTTATAATTTTAAAAAACTAGAATATTCTCATTTCAATATGACTAATATTCATTCCCTGCATTACTTTTGTTACTATAATTAGCACACATATATATGTCATATCTATTAATATACAATTAAATTTAAAAAGCTGATCATCGTGGGTGTCAGTACAATGCAGACATCTTGAGAGTTGTCTTTGTTTTAATTGCTATTAGAGTGTTTCGTAGTCGCGCAAACCTGTCACGAGTTATGACTCTTCCAGTTTTTGTAGTATTGAAGCCAAGACCACTATAATGTGTCTCCCTTCATTGTCTAATAAGACGCTTAAGTCACGATTTTGCTATAGTTAGCCTAAATTTTGTAACCCTTTTGTAAGTATTACAAATAATTAAAAGTTCGAAGCAATTCTATGGTACAGGCATGTTGAAAGGTTAACACGGAGGTGACGAAAAGGAAATTCGACTGCCCACTGGCCGAAATATTGATAGGGAGTGAGCGAAACATTTCCGAGACATAGATCACAACCGTTGATAAGTTGTCGAGAAGCTTTTAAAGGTCAATTGCAAGATCATGATCTGCCGATTTGGCATGTATTATTTAGCTCACAGTTAAACTTTCGACATGTCTGTATTATGTCAATGCTCTAATTTGATGTAAACTCATTTGGCTGAAATACAACATTATGAAGGCCAATACTGTGATTTTGACAATGGAAAAAGTTTGAACTAAAATTTTACAGGAAAGAGTACTGCAAAGTTAAAAAAAATACACCACACAATTTGTTTTGAGACAAAATCATTTCTATTTCGAAAGTTGTATGTATGTTTTTTAGTTTAAGTTGAAATTTCAACTGTATCATAAAAACCATTTAAAAATTGTACATAGAAATAGATGCATGACGGGTTTGTTTTCGAAATTTTATCCAAATTGCGATTAAGTACATTACGAAATGGTACATATTGTCATCATGTTCCTTTCTAATCACGTGATAAGTCGACATGGTGTTCCTTCGTCGATGCATGTTGTTAAGTTCTCATCATGTGTCTCTCACTCATGTTTATAGTTGAAATCATGTTCCTCTGTTGTCATGTTTTGTTTAGTCGCAATCATTGCGCTATGTCAACAGGTCTTTAACTGAAATCGTGTTCCGTCGTTACGTGTTAAGTTGACAAAATTTGTACCTGAAATCGACTTCATTTTCCTCTGTAGTCACATGATATATTGGCAAAAGGTTCTACTGTCGCTTCAGCTTAAGTTGACATGACGTTCCGTCGTCACGTGTTAAGTTGACAACATTTGCACCTGTCGTCACATGTGAAATCGACCTCATATTGTCCCGTGATAGGTTGACAAAACGTTTTCCTGCCTTCCCATGTTAAGTTGACATTACGTGTTCCTGTTTTTTCGTGGTAAGGTAACATCATGTTCCAAGGTCGTCACTGCTTAAGTTGACATCCGCACGTGTCAGGTTGGCATCACGTGTCCCCATCGTCACATCGTAAAGTAACATCATGTTCCACGGTCGTCACTCTCTAAGTTGACATCCTCACGTGTCAGGTTGGCATCACGTGTCCCTATCACGTGTTAAATCGAAATCTGGACCAAAACAAACATCTTTTTATAAACAATAAAACACAAGTATGCTGTAATACCCGTAACGAGCCTTTCTATTTAAGAATTTACAATTTAAGTGGCAGGACATTTTTCACACCACTTAGTTGTAGTGGCTATCATACCGATAACTTCCCCCTCCCACTAACAACACAGCAATTAACTCACGGATATCCTCCGTATAAGAATCGCGGGAAACCGGCGGGACTTGAAGCCTTGTTTTAAAAGTTGACGCCGCCACGAGAGGAAAGTGATTGTTGATTAGTACGATAAATAGTAGTGAAATGTCAATTTTTAATTTGACACATTCCTTGTGATTTTGATAATGCTTTTGTTCCAGTTGAGATAAGGTCTGGGTAATAAATATGAAGTGATATCGCTTGAAGTACATCTACATTAACGAAACGTTGGTTTCCTTAATTCTCGTTATCAGATGGTTTAAAAATTAAGATTTTTCTCTCTTATGTACAGTACAGACCTGTCGAAAGTTTAACACTTACGAAACAAAAAGAAAAGCTGTCCAGCTTAGCTGTCGAGTGACTGAAGATATGGACAGCTAGGGACCGACAAGCTACAGAGATTATATAGCAGCTATACAGCTGTCGAAATGCTGTCGAGATATAGCTTACAATGGACTGGGATGAGCAGACGATCTCGGCGGTACTAGTTTGCAAGCTTAGTTTTAAACATTGGACAGGGCTGTGCTTCGCATTATTCTGTTTGTTAAGAATAAAGAGACTAACTCTGAATTATTAAAATTATTTTAATAATTATTTCGGATCTGATAAAACCTTACTTACTGTTTAAAGGTGTGTACTGAAACAAAGTATCTGCATACTTGTAAAGTGTTAGTTAAACAGATGTTGATAAGTTTGTTTGTTTTTTTTTATTATTATTTATTTATTTATTACCAACTGGCCTGTTTACAAATTGCAACAAATGTTTCCGTATGGACACTTTTGATTCATATGTTTACATCACGTTTCTTTATCAGTTGGTTTACATTGTGTTTCAATTTAAGCTCATTTGTTTTGTTTGTTTGTTTGCACCACGTTTATTTATCAACTATTTAACGAATTAAAACTTTTTTGCTTCATTTCAAGCACATTTGGTGTATTTCTGGTTTGTTTGCATCACGTTTCTTCATCAACTGGTTTAAAAATTGCAACTTTTTATTTGCAAATTTGCTTAGTTGTCTGTTTGCATCAGATTTCTTTATCAATTGGTTTGCGAATTGCAACTCAATGCTTCTATTTAAGCATATTTGCTTTATTTGTTTTTTTGCATCACGTTTCTCTATCAACTGATCTATGATTTGCAACTTTGTTCATCCAATTTAGGCACAGTTGGTGTATTTCTAGTTTGTTTGCATCACGATTCTTCTTTTCTATTTAGTGTTTATTCAATTGTTTGAAGGCGGATTAACTTTTTTTATCTAAAGCAATTACATGTACACAAAATAGCAAAGATATACAGGCTTTTTTTAAAAACTGTTTCCGCTTTTAATTATTGCAGTCTTAACCAGAGGTTCAAAATTATGTGTTGTAATGGAATGTCAAAGGACTTTTGCTTTTATTTTTGGCAGGTCCCATATAAAGTTTTGAAAGTCCAATATTACCATTGAAATTTGGTCCTTGTTATCCTATCATATAGAAAAAAAATAGAAAACAAGTTCTCCTGTTAAAAATAGTAAGTCCATCGGAAAAGAATAAATATCAAGGGTCCAAATGTAAATTAAGTAAGTCCCGGACCTCGGACCCGGGACTTTTGAACCCCTGCTTAACACAAACTGTATAATCTCAATAGTTCGCGAGTTTAGGAGTTGTGGTATTAAAATATTGTATTCTGTGTAATTAAATGAATGGTATATATTTGTCCATTTTATAGAAAGTTATCTATGCTAAGTCAGCACCAAATACGCAAAGAGTATTTAATATAGAAAACCTTGCGAAAATATTAATTTTCAATTCGCAATTGTATCCATATATTTGACACATAATAATTATCCATTCGCAGCTGCAGCTCGCATATTTCGGTACATGATTTCTCCCTCTCAAAGTATAATTTGTATTTTGATACCATTTGTGAGGATTTATCAAGATGTCAAAATGCACTTATGATACGATGGGTGTAAAACAGATTTGTCTTTGTTTCATTGTTTCATGTACTTTTGTTTAAAACTTAAAATGTATACTCTAGCATGCAATACAGACCTGTCGAAAGTTTAACACTGACCTCACGAATAAGTGTGGAGTCGACAGCTCATCTCGGCGGCCATTGTTCACTATATCTCGACAGCTTTCGAGCCTAGCAGCTAGTTTCTATTTTCGACAGTGTTTTAGCCAATAGATATTCATACCTTGGCCACTCGGCAATCGAGCTTCGACTCCTTTTCATTAGCCCAGTGCTTAACTTTTGACAGCTCTGTGCTCTACCAAATGTTATGTGAAATAAATTGCATTGGCTTCCCTTTCCACTTTGTTCATAACTTATTGGGGCTTTTGTGACATTCATATCCTTTGACGAGGGCTAGCCATTTGGGTTATGAAAGCATAAGGTCGTCAATATAATCAGTAGAAATGACACTGTTTAGGGACAAACAAGGCAAAAAAGCAGATGCTGATCTACAACAAGAAAGATTGCATCCCCTCTGTAATTGACATTAAATGTCTGCCTCAACAAACGCAAGACAGAGTAGATAACAAAGTGAAAGAACAGGTATAAAAATAGATCTCGGATTTACAATTACAATTTGCGACAAAACTAAAATACCCATGTAATATAAAGGAACAACTGATCTTCAAAATGTTTTTTTTTCAAATTTCAATTTAAACTGGGTTTGTTATTCGAAAGAGATGTGAATACCAAATGCTGTGACGAGAGAAAAAGCATACAGCAATTAAATTAAATAATCCTATTAAATTAATCTCCATTAACGGAAATAAAACTAAACACGAACACATACCGGTTCTTTGCCAAATCACAATCCTAAAAGCCAAGGAAAAAAAACCTGTGAAAACTGGCAAACTAAGTACATACGTGAATTTCTACCAGCGAAGTGAGGCTGGATGTCCGGGACGGATAAGCACCGCCTGTCTAGCTAGCTCGCTACGTGTGAAATCAACATTGATAATGAAATACACATGGAAACTGTGGGACGTAAAATATATCCAGATAATCCAGGACAAAACCCAGTGGTGTTGACTACTATAGTCCTGTGATTACCGGTAGTCAAACTTCCAATACAATTCATAAACCTTTAAAAATTTGAAATGAAAAGTTTCAAATAAGTTTGATTGTACCAGTAACAAAAATAACTTTTGTGTTATTGGCATTTAAAGAATCAAAGCCTCGGTACTAAAATGATGGACGATAATAAAAAAAACAAGGGGTTTTAAGTTAAGCTGCCGATTCGGTACTGATTCGTTAGCTAAAATAGATAAAATTCGACAGGTCTGCACTGTACATTACAATGGATAATATTAAAATCTGTAATTGATTCATAGTGTTTTTGGCATTGTGTTATTTTATATCTTCAATTGTTGTTTTAATCTTAAATTTATCCTAGAAACAGTCAACTTGTTTTGTCTCTATCATGGTGAAATTTTATTAAAAATCTCAGGGCATTGAACAAAGGGGATACCGTACAAACGGAAAGTACGTCAATTGTATCTTAAATCCCGAACCAATCCCTTTAATCCATCAACGTAGAGGGAAAATGTCTTAGATTCTCGTTGTAATCTCGTTATCTCTCGTTTCACGCGTTGCAGACATCAATGTGCCATCTATTGGTTGTAAAATGGCGCCATATACGTTTATTGCATATATTTTGGTCACCCGAAGCAGTGTCCATTTCTACATGAATTATGTAGACATGCTCAAGTTAGCTATATCTTACACCTACGTTGACGGCAGATATATGGTCAACATAATGAACAGCGCCATTGTCTGACCTCCCTCTGATAACACTGACCATTCATGTCATGGTCTGTATAAAGGTTGACATTGATGAAGAGAATAAGAAGATATATCTCCTAGATTAAAACCTTGTCCTAACAAAATATTTATGTACTTAAAACAACTATATTAGTGAAAATACACGATAAAAATCGGCTACGGGTCCGCACTTAATGACACGGGCTCGCCAAAGACGTTCCATACAGATTCAGTTGTTTCATCTCGCCTATATATATAATGAAAACTATTGATATCGGTTATAACATTGTAAATATCTTCTGATCGTAACTGATACTGGGTAAGCAATACACATTTTGATGAATGACCACACAGTATGTGTGTATTGGCTGACCATTCAGTAAAGAATTCCGGCCACACATGTAATATAAAAAGATAGAACACCACCCACACATTGCATAAAAACTCATCTCTAATCAGATATTCATTGAATATAAGTCGCCATCAAGGGCGAAACTCTGAAACATCGATATTGCAAAACCTTTGCTTTCACTTAAATGAAGTTTAATTTGTTTCTTTTAAAATTAAGAATGTACTATTTTACTCCCATTTCACAACCTTAAACCTTAACGATATGCTGAAAGTTTTATTCTTTCATCAAGATTGAGAATTTAATTTTGTTGTTTAAAATCATAAATCTACAATTTATTCCCATTTAACAACTGAAAACTAAAATTACATGCCAAAAACATTGGAATTAATATTCATAATTTTCTAAGTTAGGAGCGATAATTTTGGACATATTGTCTGTATTATGTTATTGTCATGTGCTACTTTTGAATTTTTATAAAATTATACAATTAAAAGTAGCGATTGTCATGTGCTGTTTTTGAATGTATTGTTTCAAAAAATCCAAAAATTCGCATGATATTATCAATTAAGACATTCCAACAAATCGATGCATTAATTAGGAGTGTCATATACCATTTTTTGAATTTAATCATAAAATACCGGTACATTTAAAAAATGGTATATGACACAGTGGATATGTGTGGATGGAAATTACAACACACTTAAGCAACAATGCGTAGATTTTCATAACTATGCACTATACCTAGCCGCGTACGCATAGGTCTGGATGAGTGTATTTTGGGTTTCTTATACTCGGATCTCAAAGAAATGATTATTTCTGTGTTTTCATTTGTTGTTTGAATGTAATTTCCAAATATGACGATACTCAATTGTTATAGACCAAGGTGGTTGTTCTTGCTACTGGCAAACGCATGTTATTAGACTCAGAAATGATTATTTTTGTGTTTTTATTTGTTGTTTGAATGTAATTTCCAAATATGACGATACTCAATTATTATAGACCAATGTTGTTGTTCTTGCTTTTGGCAAACATATCTCATTAACTCGTAGAAGCAAGCTTCTATATTTCTCAGCTCAGCTCAGAACACAATACAAGTACATGCTGATATCAATGTACCTATATGTTGTGCTAGGGGATTTTTGTATTAATATTACCTATATAGGTTTATTAATAATGTTATAATAATAATAATTTTATTAAATTTTTATTGCCCTTTTCTTTTAATATCGTAAGAATATTGCCTGCTTTTTTAATTTTTGTTTCCAGAATTATGAGCTACATTTGATTTTGGTCATTAAAATTGTTATTAGTGACTATTATATATAATAATATAATGACACTGCAGACTGGTGAAATTGAAGACGCGTAATAGAACCCTAATCCCGCTCTAAGCGCACACGTTTCTGTTCATTGGTTGCGGCGTGTTTTTTGGTTACTTTGGTTTCCACAATTACATATATTCAGCTTAAAGGTTCAATATTCAATTTTATTGTTCAGCTATTGAGCGAGAATAATTAATATCGGTAACAGAAACCCGCTATGTAGCCTAAAGCGTGCTTGTTTTTGGTGTATATAATTTTAATGAAAATTCATTTATTGGTGAATTTTAACCAAAATTAAAACGATAAAATTTCCAATAAACCTGGCGTTTACGCCCCAGAACCATCGGCGGATTAATCAAATCCAACAATAAAACGGAAAATGCCTCAAATATCATACCTAAGATAGGGTTCACTTTATGCTTAATGTTGCTTATATTGTTACCTATCTGTAATTTGTTTCTGAATATCTTGTGGTTCCTGTGTTATTGTCAGCACTTTATTGTTCTGTATTGTTCCTAGTATAGCCCGGGGTTGGCTTCATTTGAGACTAGTTTTATTATATCAAAATTAATGTCATGATATTTTATAAATCAATTTGAATTTGATAACCTCACATACCATAATATAACAAAAGGCAGACATGCATCGGGACCAACGATTATGACCTCTTGGCTTATACCACTAGTATTAGAAAGTCGTCAACAAAAATGCATTTAGACCAGTTACTAAAGCTTTCATTTTAGTGCCCGTAAAACACACACACAAAGCACAGGTCTTTTAAAAGTTTAGGTTACCACCAAGCTAACACATCAGTACCGAATTGGTAGCTCATCTTGGCGCTTCGTTACCCACAGTACTGTCAAACGTTTCATACTAAACGCTTATGGTTAAGTGCAAAATCGGCAGCTCATTTCGGTCCCTACTTAGCTTTATCTCGACAGCTTGTCCACCAGCTGTTTTTCCATTTCTCAGTAGCTTTTCAGTCACTAGCTATCCACATCTCGACCACTCGGCAACACATTTTCGTTACCTCAGCGTTTAACTTTCGATAGGTCTGTTCTGTATATCAGTTCGGTAGCTTTTCAGTGGTTGCCATTTGTCTCTTGATCTTGGTAGCATTTTGACTAGCTATCCAAAGTTCTGCCATTTAGCAACCCAGCTTCGACTCAATTTTAGCTCAGTGTAAAACTCTCGTCGACATGTTTTCATAATGTACACTAAACAATTTAAATGGTGCGCCATATGTATGATGACTTTAGAATTTAGGCGGAATTCTGTATATAAACATTGGCTCTTTGTTTCTTAATATGGAATTAATGCTAGGTATCGTATACATTGGATGTAAAAGAACCCCCATACTCTCTACGAAAGGGCAGAAAGAATCACCATTATCATTCTATTTCCTGTAATTGAATAACGTACAAGGGAAAAAATCGTCTTAGCTAATGTTGTATTTCTCAATTTTAGAATGAAGGCTCTTCACCAAAGCCTATTATTAGAAATAAAGAATAATTCTATGTTACGTTTGTCAATGCAAAACTTTTTCTCGTTTCTAATAGCGTGGAGAGCAATTGTGATAAAGGTGAACTTGATAACCAGTAATCATAACTGTTTCGATTCTACCGGAAGCTTATTACCGCCATTATTCAATGTAATTAGACTGAATCCTCCTTCACACGTTAGAGAGTTCTGTAATATGTTTCACTTATCATTTTTCAGCCACATGTCCCCGTTTTCTATACCTCATATAAAGCACAACATTGTGTAACAAAAAAATCTAAAAATCAGGTGCAAGACCGTGCTACGTAAAATGGAGTACAATAATAATAATATAACGTTATTGTAATTCGTTAGACTTTGCGATCACGCCGAATTAAGCACAACCAAAAGGTTAAGAACGATCCTTGGGAGATAGATTGTAAAAAATTGGAACGAACCTATCGAGGTGTGAAATGTGTCCTGATAAACAAAGGAATAAAATGCTGTTTCTACTTTAAGTCCTTGTTGCAAAGAACGTACACGACGTATAGATGACCTGACAATTAAATGCATTAAAGGTTTGACGCCTCTGAGAAAACTGGCGATATCGGTTATTATACTTTAGGGTATTGCGTTGGGAGCAGATCACGGAACTTTGAAGGTGTTTAGAGTTCGTAATGTTCAAACAGAGAGAGACTTTAATTAAGACACAGATTTAAGCAGAGATATTCTATTGAAGTAAGCACTTGAACATTTATTTAGCTGTCTCCGGAGACAGTTTTAGCGACTCCATTTCTCCTTGTCTGTTATTTTGCATAAAAGCCATTGCTATCTTTAATGTTATACTGGCTTTCTGAGTTTATTTTGTGTGAAATCTTAGCAATAGACTCCCACTAAATCGACGAACCAAGTCTCCAAGGGCATAAACGGTGACAAAACCAATTTACGCCTGTTTGCAAACATTGGACGCCATTCAGAAAAAAGAAATGTGTGACGTCCATTTGTCAATAGTGAAGATGTGGAAATGTCATGCAAAACAGCTATTACTTCTCGTCAATAACCATATTCAGGATAATATTTTATGACTTGTGTAAAACTATACAACACTGGCCTGTCGAAAGTTTAACACCAAGCTAACGAATTAGTGCCGAACCGGTAGCTCAATTCGACCTCTCGTCAGCTATATGTCGACAGCAACTGCAATCTATCTCCCGACAGCTTTTCGGTCACTAACTATTCGGCCATAACTATCCCAGCTACAAGGCAGCCGAGCTTTGAATCCTTTTCGTTAACCCAGTGTTAAACTTTCGACAGGTCTGTATTGTTTTAAGCAAACTTGAACCTATTCTTCCCTGGTGTTCATAAATTATAGAAAATGAACTGAAAATAGTTTCGAATAATCATGTCTGCGATTTTTCTTCTGAACATGTCTACAGATTGTTCTTACCCCGTTAATTAAATAGCATTGTGCTGCCATATACCATTTTTGAATGTATTATCTAATACTTATTTTTTATAAAGAAAAAATTGTATATGACAGTGCACATTGTAGAGAAACATCCGGCAGCCTGGTAAATGTAGCAGGTTCATTATGCAATATTCTGAGTCCGATCCCCTGTCAGGCTGAGCGGTAAATGTCGCAGGTTCAACATTTAGGTGTCATGGGTTCGACCCCCTGTCAGACTGAGTGGTAAATGTCGCGGGCTCATTATTACAGTGTTATGGGCTCAATCCCCTGCCAGGCTGCGCGGTTTGTCCTTCAACATGACCGTGATTTAATGTCACCATTGCCCAGTACAACTAGGGCGACGAATATTCTAATCTTATCCATGTACCCGGAACAGACTTAAAAGTGTCACAACTAAAGACATTTCTGTCTTTATATTGAAATAAATTGAAATAAAGCAGAGACTTACATGGGATGGAGAAGGCACCGCCTTTTTATGCGAATTGGCCAACTTATCGGCTCGAACGGGGTTCGAACCTAAGTGATAAAAATTAGAGTAAATGGCAATAATGAACATAGTTTGGAACAGATTGAAGGTCGCAGATTGAGAATGCAAAGGTGCATTTGGTCATAAAATTTTGACAAGAGCGTGTATGCAATTTTTTATTCATTGATTGACTTATTTATTTATTTATTTATTTATTTATTTATTTATTTATTTATTTTGAAAATATTTTATATTTGAAAAATAACATCATCTTCACTAAAATCTGATCTAATGTTGTCAAACTGTTTTATTCAACGTTCTATTTTAAGTCTATTTTTTTATTTTATGTTTTAGTTACAACGACCATTTTTTGGCTTCTTTATTCA